>JACEVL010000136.1:2155142-2257642 GCA_020284085.1 Aporrectodea caliginosa | reverse complement strand
AAGAGTTCTGAACTCTCTACAGCTTCAGCATGTTTGACTTATTGATACCACCAAGAAGCGAGTTGCAGTAATCTAGGCGAATGGAAAACAATGTATATTTCAGAGATATCCTAGCATGGGCACATGACGCCTAGTTCTGCCTATGTATCCAATTAACATAAATGGTGACCAGTGTCTGCGACGTGGGTGTCACCCTTGATAACACCCTGTCGTTCTGCGAGCACCTTATGCACTTGACGCGCTCATGTTACTATCATCTGAGGCGCCTGAGAGCCATCAGAAGATCTGTTTCCTCTTCTGTCTTTACAACCATAGTCCATGCTTTCATCTGCTGTCGCATTGACTACTGCAATTCACTATTTGCTGGGCTTCCCAAGGCAAGCTTATCCTCCCTTCAGTCGGTTATGAACTCGGCAGCCAGGCTCATCGCCCGTCTTCCTGGCTACTCTCACCTCTCCACCTTCATGTCTGATGTCCTACACAGGCTCCGTTGCCTCTCGTATCCAATACAAGGTACTGCTTTTTAGCCTTAAGAACTCAACTGGGCCTAGCTCCTAAATATCTTTGTGACTTAATGCGCAAACCTCTATCTGCTGTCTCTTCCCGCCCTCTCCGGTCTGCGGATCGACTTGATCTCCTAGTTCCTCGGGCAAGGACTGCCACGGCCCAGCACCGTGCCTTCGCCACCGTGGGCCCTTCTATGTGGAATGACCTATCCCTCAATCCGCAGTAAGATTCTAGTCGGGGTCCCACTTTCATCCCTTCGGTGCTTTAAGACTTTCTTATTTCCTAGGGCTGTCACGCTGAGAGCGCCTCTGAATAGCTAGTACTGTAAGAGGCGCTTTACAAATTCTCAGATACGATACGATACGATACGATACTGTTT
The DNA here is from genome assembly GCA_020284085.1 of Aporrectodea caliginosa. Taxonomy (NCBI): domain Eukaryota; kingdom Metazoa; phylum Annelida; class Clitellata; order Crassiclitellata; family Lumbricidae; genus Aporrectodea; species Aporrectodea caliginosa. The sequence goes on along the minus strand of JACEVL010000136.1, from coordinate 2,256,756 downwards.
ACATGGCCAGTGAGAGACAAAGTAGAATTGAAAATAACACCTAAGTTCTGAAACACATCTGCCAGCTCAAAAATTGATTCACCCAGTTTCAATGACTTAAGCCAGTCAAATTTTTAAAGTCGCTTAGAAAAGTATTTTGAAAAAGTATTTTAAATTCTCCAAAATACTTTTGAAAACTATTTTGAAAATATTTTGCAAAAATACTTTTCAAAAGTATTTTCAAAATACAAAATAAAATAATATTTGCTATTTTGAAAATAGAAATCTATTTTCAAAATACTTTTGTACCCATCACTGAAAATGCAGATGTTGAGACTAAAAGGTGGCCCAAGAGGAAGAGAAGAACAGAGAAAGACGTGAAGGTATTTAAGTAATGGGAAAAAACATGTGTACAAAAGACGGAGAGAATTTAGCGAACAATAATAGGAGCGTGAACATTTAAATTGATTGAAATCGATTTAATTATGGTTGTTCTAGAAAATAATATCGGACCTGCTCAGCTACGCAGTGGCGATGGATGGGGGTATTCGGCGTGGACTAGTGGACAGAGGAGAAATCCCGGTCAATGTAACGATATTTTCGTCTGGAAAACACTGAAGGGACTCGAAATACCTTTCAACTATACCAACTGGAACGCGGCTGAACCGAGCTGCTATCAAAACGAGTCTTGTGTTCATATTGCGCCAAGTAAAAACCACCAATGGAACGATTATGAATGCAACAACTTTAACTTTCCCCTTTGCGAAATATAAGTGGTCATGAAACGACTGAAGAATCTTCTTGCCGAAAGAATCTTGTAAACATGTAGTTAGGTGTTTTATGCAAATATATAATGCTGCTTAGTTTTACATAATATAATCATTAACTCTTAACTGGTTTTACCTTTCTCGCGAATGATTATAATGTAACTTGGACGACGATCGGCGTAAGTACAACGACGCTGAATTGCATCTTTTTGTTAGCTCTTAGTAGATCACGCATATCTATAGCATGAAAGTTGCGATTAACCAGAGTAAACACTAAATGAACAAATATAGTAAATATATTTGTCTTGTATCTGGCGTGTTAATATTCTACTAGATATTAGTTAACTTGTAAAAAGTGAAAACCCATATGTAGATAATGATGTAGCTTAATTCGACAAAAGAATAGCTGAAATATTGAATGTTTAATGTTCTCTTCTTTTTGTTGTTTTTCTTTTTTGTTCTTAGTCTACCTGATCTTGTATGTTGTTCTTCTGGTTCGTGTAAGCCATATCTCCAATTACCTCTGTTCAAAGTTGGTAACGCCTCCTATAAGTTGTGTTAAAGTATCATCTGAATATGAAGTCTTGAAGTGTTGTTTAATATATCATCGCTGCTGTAAAAGTGGAGCGTAAAACTGATGTCTCGATAAAACTTTACAATTTAAAAAATGATTACAAACCCTGAGGTTAAGAAATGTTTAAAAAAATCTGCAAACGAATTAAATAAATGTCGTCAAAATCTAATTTTTAATTAAAAAAGTAAACTCTGTGTTAACATAACATAACTTGACGCAGAATAGGTTTTATAATGTTCCCAAAAGAAGTAATATAACACATGATCATGTTTCAGATTAATACTAAGTTGGGAAGCTACTCTGTCGTTCTGATCCTCTGGTAACCGGACTCGGATCTCTTTCGGACTACGGTCGTGGACAGCCTCTCTGACTCGAGGAAGCGCTCTGAATAAGAGAGAGAGAGAGACATACAGACAGACAGAGACAGAGACAGAGAGCATAGACAGAGACAGAGAGAGAGAGAGAGAGAGAGAGAGAGAGAGTGAGAGAGAGAGAGAGAGAGAGAGAGAGAGAGAGAGAGAGAGAGAGAGAGAGAGAGAGGCATCCTGATCTTTTATGTTTAGCCATATTGCATAACATGAAAGCCGTTATCGTCGTAATAAACTAAAATCATCGGTCGATAATCTCTTTTAATCGCGTGTACTCGAGAATATTTTGTTCTGTTCTGTTGTCCACTAAAGAATCTGTTAAATCTTGCGTGGACTTGGTCCTTCTGTTGCTCGTGAGTGTCGCAGAAAGTACCAAGGTAACGGTCGACCTTTTGTTATTGCATGTAATCGGGAATAGGATATGTGCAATGTATTAACTACGACAATGACAAAACACCTTAGAGTCCGTGATTCGCTTCGACCAGTGACTGAATCAAGCAGAAACTACTTTCGATTTCTACATGCAGATGCATAATAATGCAACTAAATGCATATCAAATGCTCTTAATTAGCTTACTAGTAAAATCACGTTAATAGACAAGTCTTCTGTATAGGTCTATGTTGAAAAACCGTCTACGATATCTGAGTATCCCGAGGCGTAACAGTTTTAACTGTTTCGGCGAATGACTATGTCCTCGACCTATTTGCCTGCTTCTACCAATTGCTCAAGTCCTTTCTCTTTGTTCGTGGCTGGGCTGGGAGAGCATCTGAGTAGGCATCTATAAGAGGCGCTATATAAATTTCCGGAATGAATGAATTTCCCAACAATACTAGACTGTAATTCGTGGTATAACTCAGTGCAGACAGTCTCCGTATCGACGAGGGCCGTACAAATCATCGACTAGGTATGTTGGGGCAAGTCCGTTCAGACAGCTGCAAACAAACTTGGCTGATTTAAAAGATCCTCCTTGAAGCACTCTGGTATGCGTGCATACATACTAGCATGCGTATGTACGTAAGTACGCACACACATACGTATTATATAAGTACACATGCTCGCACGTATCATAAGGGATGTGAAACCAGAGTGGTATCAACATAATGTTAACACGGATTTAATGCAACACATGTCTTGTCCATATGCGCGGGCTGTCCTGCTAAAATCGCGAGTTTTAATGTTACTTGACTGTGGTGTAATTGCATATTCTTCTGCTGGTTCTTGGACCAATGGACCATTGAGCATGTGTGTTTCAGTCGATAATCTGAAGACATCCAGGCTGTCCTTATGTCCTTACTGCGTGCCAAAATTATATCCATCAATCTAACCAGGAACGTAATAATCTATAATAGCGCCCTGTGCCCTGTGCCAAACGTAAATCTAGCATCCCCACCACCTCATAGATCAAATTAACCAATAACGACGTAAGTTAAGCATATTATGAGAACATAGACGTTATAATACAAATGGAAATATGTAGATATACGATACATTGTTAATCGTAATCGTAATCGTAATCTCCAAACTTCTAAAGCGCCACTCGAAAGCCAAAGCTGCAGGGCACCAGCTTATTCACGAGCGCTGCGTCTAGTCAGAAGGGTTGTCCGAGAGAGTAGTCCGAAGGAGGTCCGAGTCCGGTTTACAGAGAATCAGAGGGGTCAGAGTAGCTGCTAAGGTGGGTGTCGATTGTTATGTAATGTTACAATTCTGAACGGCGAAACAAATTTTATGTTGAAATTGTTAGCAGAGGGGCATCAATTGACTCACACGGGTCTTGTTGAAATGCGATAGAGGCCCTTATAAAAAAAATTATATATGGTCATATTTGTCAAGTAATTAAATACGCTCTTCCTGATGTTTGACCGTTGAGCATGTGTGTTTCACTGTTTCAGTCGTTAATTTGAAGACGTTCGTGATCTCCTTAGTGCATTCTATAATTATATCCATCAATCTAATGAATCCGCCTCTGCAGGACAGATGCATGTATGTATGTATGTATGTATGAGCACTTGTTATAGCGCCCCTTCAAGATTGCCTATTCAGAGGCGCTCCCGACTACTGCGCGAACGCTGAATCGGAGTTTCACGCCGAAGCGCATGAGCAATATTGCGAGTGAAGGACTTGCCCAGGGTCCCTACGCGGCGGCTTTGAGGTGGATTCGAACCTCGCAACCCTCCGGCTGCAAGGCACCGAACATACCCCTACACCACCGCGCCCCACAATAGATAGGCGAAAGGTTTGAACGCTTGCCGTGTAACTCCGTGGGCTTCCTCTTGGATAGTAGCATCCCAACAGTATTACCACTATGATAAATCGATTCCTTGACCTTGATAATGTTAAATTTGATACTTCATTTGTTATTGTAGCTTACCAATGACCTGATATATGCACATTTTTCTGTTTTGGCGGCCATATTGGCCGCCATCTTGGATAGTTACATTCCGATACTATTGCCACTACGCTAAATCGATTTCTTGACCATGAAAACATTATATTCGACACATCATTTGTTATTGTATGTTACCTCTGAAGTGATATATACATATTTTTGTGTTTTGGCGGCCATATTGGCCGCCATCTTGGATAGTAACATTCCAACAGTATTGCCACTATGATAAATCGATTCCTTGACCTTGATAATGTTAAATTTGATACTTTATTTGTTATTGTAGCTGACCTATGACCTGATATATACTGTTTTTTTGTTTTGGCGCCATTATTGGCCGCCATCTTGGTTAAAATGCATTTTTGGGGTGATGCCGTGTTCCGATTTTGTCCAACTTTCGGTATGTTCTTCCCCAGACCAAATACAGCAGAAAATCAACATAAAACGTTTTCTTGGAATTTTTTTGGGGTCATGTTGTATATCTATCCCGGACTATCCGACTATCCCCTGAGGCGGTAACTGTGAAGAGACCTAAAGGTTTGTCTAGTTTAGGGCATCAGCGGAATTAAGCGCATGCAGAACACCCACGTGTTACCATGATGCCTGTTTGGCAATATCATCCGCCATTAAGAATTATTATATGAATATTAATAAATAATAAAGTTAACTTTCATAATTTATATGAATGCCCAGTAAAAACCATTGCTCGAGCAGTAGGCCTAGTATTTCGATATTTACTAGCTAACTCCCTCTGAAGACACCGGACACTAACCCTGGTAGGTATTAGATGTATCTTTAAAATATTTATGCAGCCTCTCATGTAGACACTATGAGCGCGACTATAGAAAGGCTGAGTGTTGCTGTGTTAATATTATTATAAGTCGATTTTTTAATGCACTATAAAATATGATGAAATGAAAGTAAAATAGACCTACGCTTAAATGAATAATTATGAGGTGATATAAAAATACGAGTATTCAGCGCCTTTCGAAAGTTCTTCAGCGCTAGCTTAGGATACCGAGCACAAGAGGCAGAACGTTCCATGCTGGTAAGTCACAAAGGGCAGATGACCTCGCTTTGACCTGATAGTATCCGACTATCCAACAGGACGCAGTTGAGACTTGAGACCGATTAGGTCAGCAGACGAAGGCTAAAGACTGTGGGTTTGTTCATTGTTCGGCCAATCCACTCGCTCTACTTGTCTACCTCCTGAACTGCGAATTCTATTGGCCCTATCCCATGTAATAGATGTGCGTTTGTCAGATGTACAATACTTATTACATGTTTACTTTCTTAAGTCTTAGTAATTAAGCAGTTCTAAATTGATTCAGCACTAAGATTATTTCTCCAAGTAGCTCAATCATAACGGTTGATACAGATAACAAATTGTAGTTCTTTCACCTTTACGTCCGGAGTTCTAAGTACGTGGCAGCGGAAAATTCGTAAATTCACAAATAATTATAATCCGAATAGGCTTACAACAGTTCCTGCGTCCATCAATAAATCTTTAGGCTCTAAAATCGGGCCATTTTTATTGTGGTCTTGTGTTGTCTGGTCGGGAACGATTGCGATAATTGTTTTTTAAACAGCTGTCGTATACAATTATATAACATTTCGATTAAGAAAATGTTTAACTGTATTATAAATTCAGCCTGCTTTAGAACAATTCAAAAGGATGCCAACTGTCAGCGTAACGAGTGAATGCATATGCCTCAGAAAGACACGCGATAGAAGGCACATGTTTATCCTCACTGCTAATCACTGCTCTTTGTCATTTGGGATGCAAATACGGGTCTGTTCTAAAACGGATATGACATTAATGGTCAGGGACAGGGCTGGAAACGTATCGAAACAAATCGAAACATTTGAATATCTTGGATCGTTAACGGTGGATGTGAACATGATTTCAAGAACAGGATCAAGGCAGCTTGGCAAACTGGAAAGACTTTACGGGTGTATCGTGTGACGCCTATAAATGCCGATTCTTCTCATTGGATCCGAAATGTGTACAAGGCAATGATAAGATTATGATGTGTGGAGCAGAGACATGGACAGTGACGCAGAGAGAGGAAGGGTTAATGCTGAGAACAGACATGAAAAGCTGCTGTGGATACTTGGAGTATCGCTGAATAAAAAGGAATGAGGTCATCAGAAAGACGTTGGGAGTGGCATGCACCATTGACAAAGTACTAGAGGCCAGGTTGGGATGGTAGGAGAATGAAAGCCGCATGAAAAGAGTTGTGACAGCAGAGGTTAACGGGCGCCGCATTTAGGGACGACAGATGGAAAAGTTCGGAAGATATGATACAACGAGACCCGAAGTCTCTCACGTGTACCTCTGTTCGAATATTATTTTATGACAGGCGTGAGCAATCCAGCTACGCGACTACTAAGAACAGTCCGGCCTTGCATAGTAATAATACAGTCACGTGTTAAAACAAATGAATATAGTTCGAAAAGCTAAGTGATAAAATCTACAATTATATCAATCATTATCAATGTAGCCCTGTATGGGTCCTCGGATTAGATGACTTCAGTCAGCTGGAATCTATTCAATCAATCAATCAATCAATCCTTTTAAACTTGTATGACATTTCATATAGGCCCATAAGCTCCAAAAACTCAGGATTGGCTTCGACCCGAGTTCTGGATATACAACTAAATCTAACTATGAATTATATTCGATAGTCTCTCTTCGATTGTCAGCTGTGGTATTAGAAGAATGTAGTCGTGGTTGATTCAAGTTCACTGAAATAAGAGCTGTGTACGAATTTTATAAAGCGATTTTAAGTGATTAATTTCCTGCGACGTTTGAAACTAAGATACCGTCAATGTGCGGTGTATCAAATTATTTCTACTTGTCTACCGCTTCTAAGGAAATATAGGACAACAAGCATTTTTCTTTTCCAATCGTGGCTAACAGTTGAGAGAATATCGGGTAGCGATCTCCTGATCTGCAAGGCCGGAGCAACCCAATAAAAGGTGGAAGTGACTTAAACCTACATAAAAAGGACTGGCACAAAGTTTACGTGATGCTCGTGTAATACACGTAAATGGCTTAGGTTTGAATATGTCAACTGTTGATCTGCTGCAGATTAACTGGCCATTATAGCTGTGTAGAAGAGCTACATTAAATTTTCAGTCAATATAACTGAAGAGATCATAGTCTTACATTAAATTTCTAGGACTATACATTTATCACGTTCGCATAAATTTTCTCATAATTTGTCATCCATGGCTGCTGTGCTCTTTGATGTCCCATAAGGTTCCATCCTAGGGCCCTGTGTCTCATCCTTCATATCTCTGCGTCTCGTCATGGCATAGAAAGCTACCTCTATACTGATGAGACCCAACTCTATGTACAATGTACATGTGCGACTAAATAAATGCAATCAAGAGACTTCATCCAATTGTAATTAGTTTCTGAAAGAGTCGCTATATAAATGTCCCCTTAGATTACGTCACGTTTAGCTATCATGGGAATTCGACTCGTTTGGGCCGATGAACAGGGATGTAAACTGTCAGATCAACAAGTGAATTTCTCAGAAAGACACGTGTTTGGAAGGCACATGTTTACCCCTATGGGTAATTAGGCCTACTGCTTTTTGACAGCTGCTATCCATGCTATGCAATATTGCTAAATGTTGACGCAAATTATCAGTCAAAATTCCCTTGCCACTATTACTATCATTAGATCGGGTAACATGTGTAGCGTGAATCCGTAACCATAATTTTAGTTCGAGTCTTATATGGGCCGTCCATAAATGGCGTCACGCACCTAGTGGGGAGGGGTTAGAAATGCGGTCAGAAAAACGATGTGTCACATGAAGGGAAGGGGTTTGAGAAATGTGACAGATCTACGTAATTAAATTTAACAATTTAACAACAATTTAATTTTAACAATAACAACACTAATTTTGAGTACTAAATTCTCATTATTAATATTTTGATTTTTTAAATATTATAGGGTGACCATAATTAATAATTTTTTTGTTTATTTAAATATTTATATATGGTCAACGTCAGATTTTATTCATGACAATATTAAATAAATATATCTTTAATCACGTCTAGATGTCAATTGCCTATGACTTGAAATGAATAAGTGATCTAGGAAATATCATATATCTATGGTTTCAAATAATTATATGTTCACTTTTGATAATATTCTTCTATTTCTTCATCGGGAAGAAGTTGGCCTAGAAATAAATGGTTGCGAACGCGAAGGACGAAAATGATAGAGAGAGTGCAGCTTGGACAGACGAAGAAAAGCTTGACCTGAAAGGAATATCCATTCCACAGGATGAAGAGATTCCTATTAATTCCATAATGGCGCAGTTTGCTTCGCCATAGGAGAATGGACAAGCAGAAATTTTGTAATTTTTTGGAATCATTGCCATCAAACATTATATCTCTAATGATTCTACCAGAGCCTTTCATTCTGTGGAATTAATAATAATGTGAATGCCATAATTTTACTCTCTCCATTTTGCTATGTTCTACTACAAAGTTTCAAGTATTTTTTATAGTTATCGCTAATCAACATATAGGCTATGAATGTTTGTGCCTGTGAAAGACATGTGTTTTGGAGGCGCAAGTTTACAACACATTGGTAATTACTGATAATTATTGTCAGTTGTTACGTGATATTCCTAATGGTAGCGCAAATTATAGCTAAGACTTCTCTGGGTCAGCAAATAATCGTTGAAACTCCGGGTAGAGTCAATGCGATGTTAGGCCTAATTCACTCATTCTACATGGCTACGACCCAAACTGCAAATTTTTTGGAGAAAGAGGAGGAAAGAATTTCCTATTCTTCAAAACTGATAGATGAATGATACCACGGGTCGAAGTAGAACGTTGCAATCTGAGCAACCAAATAAAAGGAGAAAGTATCAGAAGCCTATAGGCTTAGGTAACTAGTAGGCCTATAAGTTTGAATTTGTGGATATTTTAACTCTTGAAAAGGTACACGACATTGCAGTATTGTTCTGTAGATAATCTTTATGCTCGGCTGTCAGATCCAAATAAAAGCTATTTACTTGCTTAATTGCTTATTTACTTGTCTCATAAATGCGATAATTCAAAATTAAGTTAACTCGAAGAGAGATTTTCTAGGTTGCTTCATCAAAACGGTTGACGTGAATGACAAATTGCAATGGTTTTCGACCTTTGCGTATTGAGTTCTAACCACGGTCTGTTACACGGAGCAACAACTCATAATCAAACCATGTATTCCGCTTGAAGACATTTTTCGGTTCATGTATATCTATACGTTTCAAAAACTGACGTAAGAAGGTTCATCTGTATCTTGGTATTTTTCTGTCAGGTCAGGAGCAATATTATTCCAGTTACTTTTCTACAAGAGGCGCTTACGACATAATTATTTAGCTTATAGTCTAATTTAGAAATGCAACTTGTTTGGGCCAACGAACACGGATATAACTCACTAAAGGAGCGAATGTTATAATTATTTCTCAGAAGGACATGTGTTTGGAAGGCACATGTTTACCCTCGTTGATAACTACAGCTCTCTATCAGTTGCAATACGATATTCCTAATAGTAGGCCCTAATGCCAATTATCAGTAAAAGTCCCAGTGTCACTACTACCATCATTAGATCAGATAACATTTCAGTTTGAATCCGTGACCATGGTTAGTTGCTGTTTAACGACACTGTGTCGTGACAAGGAATATGGCGTCGCCCTCCTCTTTTCTCTAGACCTAGGACTGGCAGTGCCAGAGTTCGAACAGTTACGAAGTTTCCGTGACAATAAATTCACTTGATCCTACTAGCACTCAATCGAATGACGTGCTATATAATTTGTCTAGTATCAACTTATTGAAATGTTAGATTCTTTGACCACCACTGACCATCACCGTCCACCGTAGTTTATGGCCTAGGTATCTAACGTATTGCAAAAAACATTACTTAGCCTCCATTAGTTACATCTGTTGCTAAGTTATGCAAGGACTCTTTCGTGTAACTAAGGGAATTGTCAATGCATCAACATGAACGAAACGTAAAATATTGCCTTATTCAACCGAGTACCTATCTCATTCCGATGTGAATTACTTTCTTCTAAGGCTGCACAAATCGACCAAATCCAAGTCTATCACTTGATCACCATGCATTCATAAAAACATCCACATCCATCCATATATACACACACACTTGCATACATACATATTATTATTATTACATACATACATACATACATACATACATACATACATACATACATACATACATACATACATACATACATACATACATACATACATACATACATACATACATACATACATACATACATACATACATACATACATACATACATACATACATACATACATACATACATACATACATACATACATACATACATACATACATACATACATACATACATACTACATAGATACATACATACATACATACATACATACATACATGGGCGGAGTTTATCAGGGCTAGGAGGGCTAAGCCCCCCCCCCATGAGCCCACAGACTTGACTGTGCTTCATTAAGGTATAGTGATAAATCTCATGGCATTGCCATCCCATCTCTACCAGTTGAATCAGTTCCTGCCAGCACGTGTAACTCTGGTCCAAGTGCACAAGACATAGCAGCCGCAAGAAGTCAGAAGACAGTTAAAACTGCGTCATCACTTCGAGACTTCTTCGTTGCTACTACACTTGGACAACGTGAATGCATTGATTATTCAGCACGTACCACAACGGACGCAAGGAACCAATGCACTCAATCTGGTGTAATCAGCTGTATCATTCTGCCTGTTTGTGATACGTTAATTGACTAGCTGAAGTTCCGTTTCGACAACTACAGTTTGATCATGGTCAAATCCGTTGATGCCGTATTGCATTGCGATAAGGATGGAATCAAGGAGCTCGTTGACAAATACGCCGACAATGCCTGACATCCTCGCCGACATCCTCAACATAAGAAACTGCCATGGTTGCGATCAACCATGGGACAGAAACGCTCTTCTTCCCTGGCTCTTCTGATCATTGAATGTGATCCGACGGTTGCTTTAGTCCCCGAAGACCTAGTTCTCATGTACGCAACCAGTGGAACTCGACGCTTACTGCTGCATTAGAGTAGCCGACTATAGTTGCAGTCTTCGAAGCATGGCCATAGCGTTAGTTTGTTAGAGTGACTGAGTATATAGAGTGTAATACTGTGTATAACTGTGTAGCAACTAAAGTTCGAGTTCTATGAGGACGGTTCTCGTAAACTTAGAGTTACCATATAGGCCTAATTGCAATAGTCAACTGTTGAGTTTGAATAAAAGAGTTTCTACTGGTTTTCGATAAAACTCAAGTCGTCCATATGCACCTGTTTAAACACATTCACACTTAGTACACCAATTAATCGAATTAACGCATTAGCGTAGTCGACTAAGTCGCAGTCTTCGATGCAAGGCCATTGTGTATTTTTTAAGCTGTAAAATCCTTCTCACCAGAAGGCAGAAATTAGTACAAAGTATGCTCAAAATGTATTTGGCGGCTGGGGAGACCCGCTTGGGGGCTCAAATCGCCCCCAAACCTCTCCGTTTTGAAGGGGGTGCCGCTTTGCGGCGGGGGAGAGAGGAAAGTGAAGGTACGCTTTAGCCCCCCCATAAACTAAAACCAAACCCCGCCAATGCATACATACATACATACATACATACATACATACATACATACATACATACATACATACATACATACATGCGCCTACCATCAGAAAATGCTACCGGAGAAGTATCAATTATCGTTTAGCCGAAACATCGAGGCAAACTGGGTCATCCGCATGTCAATATGTTTAGAGCACGATCTAGACATGTTTTTCTGCAATTAAGTACGTTCATGATGGGCATTTAGCCTCCGGAGCAAGTGTCTTTCTAAGTTTGAAAAGTTCAAGTTGTTCTTCATGTCCTGCAGCAGCATCCTATAAATAATCGCTGAATCCAAAGATTATTCAGATGACATCGATTGGGCAGATATCAAAACTTCGGTTTACAATCAATGCCAAACACTATGGACGTCAAACTTGTACTCTTGATGAGCTGTTTGATTGTTGCTAATTGTAAGTCGACCATTTCGAAGAGAAATGTTACTACAGATGAGCATGAACTGTGTGAAGATATGAAGTCCGAGATGGGGTCCATCCGTCAACAGTTGATGAACCTAAAGCACGCTACAGTTCGCATCGAAAAGCACGCACTACGGGCGATGAAATCGGAAATAGAAGACATTCGAAAATCCGTGATTCAACAACAAAATCGACCTAAAAAAGGTTTGTTAGAATCTTAGTTTCATGAGCAGAGCTATTCTAATCATATTGATTTGATCTCATTACATATATTTGTAACACCCTGTAGAATTGATTTGATATAATTCATTCATTCATTCATTCGAGGATTTATTATAGCATCTCTTCAATGGAACGACTCAGTGGGGCTCCGGATTCCAGCATGGACAAAAAGACAGTCTTCAAGCGCTTATAGAATTCGTAAAAGTGAGACCAAGGGAGCAGGCGCAACTCCACACCACCGGACCCACCACCGAAAAATCGCGCAGACGGTAAACCAGAGTAAAGGGATAGGCAGTAATCGAAGCGAGTTGTGACGAAATAATGCACAAGCGTAGCTGCAGCACGGCGCTGACGTCGAATAGAGCCAGCAACGTCAATTAAGCTCTGTCAAAGCTCCGTAGATGTTAGATAGAAGACGGAGAAGCAGGTTTTCAGCCGAGTGGGACTTTCTGAAACTGGAATGGCATGATGGAAGAAGATTGCTTCTCTCTAAGTGGCAGCAAAACGTTCACGAGCTCCTTGTGTAAGAGGTCGGTTGTGGGTCTAGTTCAGACGACTTGGGAGGAGAAGCGAGGATGAGGCGACGCAATTCCTCACTGGTGACTACGTTCATGGAAGGCAAGCAACAGTCGGTGGTAGGGTGGTGAGGAGGATCATTTTCCGATTTCCTGTCTTCATGCACTACTAAGATACCAGGATCTTAGTAGTGTATGAAGTCAGGAAATCGTCTGCCTTAAAGGACGACTCCTCTGACGAGTGAGCTGCGCGGCCGCGGCGAAAATATTCTGAACTCCCAGTATGTTCGCTCTTTCTCTCGGTGACGGTTTTCCGGAGACTCTTTTTCGAAACAGATCCTCCCCCGGCGGATTAGTTTCAGTATAAAGTCGCCCCAACCCCGAGACTATATTCTGAAACAATTCTTAACACCATCTAACTTGAACGTCGGACTATCTTCTTGTCTGACCCTTTGGATGTAAACCTGGTACCGATTTTGACCCTACCTGCCTATCGATTTTGATTTGACTGAGCGCCTGTGAATGAGCTAGTTCTCGTGTCTCCGGTTTTTCTGGCGCTGTAGATTTCTTAAGATGACGATTTTGATTACGACTACACCAGAGATTTCTGTAACCTCATACATTTCATTTATTCCACCGGTAAATGATTATTCAGAGGCAAACTGCTATGTAATGTAATGTAATGTAATGTAATGTAATGTAACAAGACATTTATATAGCGCCACTTAAGAGTCTCACAGAAGCGCTCAACACGTGGCCATCAAACAGCTGAAAAAGTGCGTCTTTAAGAGTCGAGAGAAAACCATGTAACCACATGTAGCATTAGTGGCACGCACAGATGGCGGAAGAGTATTCCAGAGTATTGCTAGAGTATAGCCTACAATTTGGATTATCGTGGAGGAACCCAATTCTTGTGCCGATAATCTCTGTCGTCTTACAACTCCAAATACTTCTTGGGTCGCTAGTCGTTTTGTGTAGGAGGCTCGAAACAGTATACACTACTCTCCGCGTTACAGGCCGAGAGCTCTAACCAGTCGGCAACTGTATTGAAATAGTTAGATCAATATGAAATATTACGACAAAAATGGTTTTAAAATTCTTCCAGTCAAATAAATTCTTTAGACGACTTGAAGCTTTAAGAGTCATTTTCTGCTATTAGATCAATTTCACTTTTGGAGATCCAAGAAATTTTTCTTTAAAATGAATAATTTATTCATCTTATGTTGACCAGTAAGCATAGTGTAAATAGTTAAGAAATATAGGTGCTGTTGCACACTAATATTCTAGTTTCATCAGTTTTTACAAGTATTTTGACAACACCCAAATTAGCAATGTCCACTCCGTTACCAAACTTGCTTTTCCATAAATTTTTATGAAAACTAAAGCAACACCAAATAACTACACTGTGTCCACGATAAAGTAGAACACTAGACTTTGTGAAATATCTTGGTCAATTGTAGTATTATAGGTACTAAATTTGGTGCACATGAACTTCAGTCTATTCTGTCTAAACCCTTCAAATTTTATTACAATTGATGCAACGGTTACGAGGATATACCCTTATGAAATTGGGTGGTTCAGGAACCAAGTTACCAACACGTAAAACGCATAGAATGACGTCATTTTTCTGGCTACCGCAGGGATAGGCTGTTGTTTATAAGCGTCATTTTCGGAAACAGTTACACTACGAGTCCTGTTTTACGTAACAGTAGGCCTAATTGGTTGTAAAGAAATGGTTTTCAGTGCAGAGGACAAGATTTTAATCAAGGAGTTGAGAGAGACGAAGGGGTATGGCGTAAGGAGACTCATTACAGAATTTCCAATGAAAAATTGGTCCCTAGCTGGTGTCAGCAAGCTGTTAAAAAAGATTGCCACAACCGGATCAGTTGCAAGGAAACCACGAGATCGGGCGTTACGAACGCAAACAAATATCAATGCTGTCGAAGAACTGGTGCTGAGTCAGGATGATCAGCCGCGCACGCATCTGTCGATGCGTTTTACGTGTTGGTAACTTGGTTCCCGAACCACCCAATTTCATAAGGGTATATCCTCGTAACCGTTGCATCAATTGTAATAAAATTTGCAGGGTATAGATAGAATAGACTGAAGTTCATGTGCACCAAATTTAGTACCTATAATACTACAATTGGCCAAGATATTTAACAAAGTCTAGTGTTCTACTTTATCGTGTACACAGTGTATATGTTACACTGAACTATATTGTTTCACTTAACTACATTTTCAGTAAACTCATAATATCAACTCGGTTACATGCAGTACAGCATTTTCTTGCACCAAAAGAAATGTCCACTCCGTTACCGCCACTTTTACTCTACAAATTAATCCTCAAAACTTTGTAGTTATGTTTCACACATGTATAGTTATGAAGAGATATAAATGGAAAATTAATTCTATCTTAACACGCACGAGTAAAGAAATATCTGTGAAGCTATTGCTGTAATCAAACATACTTTTTGAAGAAATGTCCACTCCGTTACCATTACATGTCCACTCCGTTACTACTATATCCAATACGTTTCTGTGTAAGAGGTAACGGAGTGGACAGGTAACGGAGTGGACAATTTCAACATTACTTGAATTAAACTTATTATCGCCCACGTTTCGGACCACATTTTTCAACATATCAATTTTGTTCATTTAGGAGATGAAACCTGATTCTTGTTGACTACATGAGCATCTTCAATGTAGATTAATTCTTGGTAACGGAGTGGACGCCTATTAAACGTATCACGCGTAGATTACACCTTTCCAAATTATTACCGCATCTATTCGAAAAGTCAGCATAGGCCTATAAACGAAGTATACATAAGCACAGACGTCATAAATGGTCTGACTAATTTGAACCAGACCCAGATGTCGGTAAGTAAGTAGTAGTGCAAAGATTTATGTACGGTAACGGAATGGACATTATTTCAGGTGACAGCTGATTTATACAATGACCCTGTACCAACTACACGGCCCAAATATATTAATATAATTTTACGTCTTATCTTGCTCGGTACCGGTATTATACGCAATCGTAAGAGATACTTACATAAGTTTTTTGTTCCTAAGCGTGGATTCTTAAAATGGAGACGATATAACTCCAACGGAGATAGTAATATTTACCGTACCTAGATAATTTCAGTCCTAAGGTACAATAAATCATTCGATGTTTAGCTCTTTGGTATAAAAGGAAAACATCAATAACGATCCCTAGGACTTCCATACATCGAGACATTTGCAGCTTGACGATACGTGAAAAGGTTACTTTCTACCAAATAATTCTTGCAAGAGAATTATTATTCATCTACTGTGCATGCGTATGTAGGAGCTTGACTAAGTTGATCGCGTCCGACAACCAACATACCTGTTGAATAGCTAAGTCTTCAACTTTGTTCGCTCTTCTTTGCGATGATTTTAGTTTCGGTGATAGATGTTACTGTTTTAGAGTTTCAGTGATAGCTCTGGCCAATATATTTTTGACTAAGCTTATATGACTATTTGACTTCTCATAACGTTAGATTTCGAAAATTCAGAGGGAAGCGAATTGCAATTATAGAGGAGACGGAAGGAACCATGGAAGGTAGGATAAGGTAACGCTTAATCTTGCTGCTATGGAGCCGACATGCATAGAGTTAATTGCGTTCACTGAATGGCATACGTTAGTCAAACGCAACGCCCAAATTGCTTGCGGAATAGCTGCTTTGTATAATAGAAGTACCAAAGGCGATGAAATTCTAAGATTTGTTCAGCTACTGTGAAGTTGCGAATAGATTAAACTCAGTTTTGGATGGGACGCTGCAGGTGAGTAGTTTCGGTCCGATATTTCCTTCTACCGCCCAGACAACCTGGCTTTAGAGCTCACCACTCAACTGAAACTGCTCTTCGCTCTCTTCTCTCTGACATCTATTATGCTATGGATAAATCCATGTTACTCTCTTAGCACTTTTTCATGCATCTTCAGCATTTGTGGGGCGCGGTAGTGTAGAGGTATGTTCGGTGCCTTGCTGCCGGAGGGTTGCGGGTTCGAATTCACCTCAAGGGGTATATTTGGTGCCTTGCAGCCGGAGGGTTGCGGGTTCGAATCCACCTCAAGGGGGTATATTTGGTGCCTTGCAGCCCGAGGGTTGCGGGCTCGAATCCACCTCAAGCCGCCGCGTAGGGACCCTGAGCAAGTCCTTCACTCGCAATTGCTCATGCGCTTCGGCGTGAAACTCCGATTCAGTGTCCGCGCTGTATTCGGGAGCGCCTCTGAGTAGAAATCTTGAAGGGGCGCTATATAAATATCTGAAATGAATGAATGAATGAATGAATTTGATATGGTAGATCATGATATTCTATTACATCGCCTTGAAATTTCCTTTGGTCTTAGTGGCCTTCCTCTTCTTTGGTTTCGCTCCTATCTTACTGATCGTACCTAAATGGTTATTCTAGGAGACTCTCGCACCTCATGGGTACCTGTTAAAGTTGGAGTCCCTTCAAGGATCTGTGCTGGGTCCACTTCTTTATATCTTGTTTACAGCCGATATTCCTCTTCTCTTTGCTAAACACTCGGCCTCTGGTCACCTCTATGCTGATGATGTCCAGGCCTTTGTTCATGGCCCCTCTTCTCACCAGCTTGCTCTTTCCCAATCTATTGAATCTCTTTCTGCTGATCTCAATTGTTGGATGTCCTCTAATCGTCTTTCACTCAACTCTTCCAAGACTCAATTGATCTGGCTTGGCACTCGCCAACAGCTAATTAAACTTGATTACGATTTGCTTGCTAAGCAGTTCCCTCAGTTTACTTTCTCGACAAATGTCCGAAACCTGGGTGTTACTCTTGACAGTACTCTTTCTTTCTCTGCACATATCTCTCATCTCTCTCGGTTCAGTTTTTATCACTTGCGGCGTCTACGTGCCATTCGACGATCTGTTCCCTCGCCGATTTTTTCTTCCATGGTTCATGCCTTCGTCTGTTCACGCATTGACTACTGTAACTCGTTACTTATGGGCCTACCAAAACTCCGTCTGGCTCCACTCCAATCAGTACTTAACCCTGCGACTACCAGTGGGGTCAAAAATGACCCCAGAGGTAGTTTGCACTAGTGCTGCTCACCCCCCATAAGAGATATCTCAATGAAATTTTATGACTTTATAGG
Source organism: Aporrectodea caliginosa (assembly GCA_020284085.1). Taxonomy (NCBI): domain Eukaryota; kingdom Metazoa; phylum Annelida; class Clitellata; order Crassiclitellata; family Lumbricidae; genus Aporrectodea; species Aporrectodea caliginosa. The sequence goes on along the minus strand of JACEVL010000136.1, from coordinate 2,238,709 downwards.
TAATCCTGTTTTGTACAAAATTCCAAGTTTTATTTTACATTTTCTATCACCAGATGGCGCTGGTATACCATTTATACACTGAGTACCAGTGGGGTCATTTTTGACCCCAGTGTAAACTGAATAATTCTGACATATGTAAAAAAACTAAATGCATTTTTATTGAGCTAACATTGATTTTAAATGTATTTTAACAAATATAAACTATTATATATTGTTTACTTAGTAAATTTATTGCCAAAAATGTTGACAGTCTGCTAACAGGTTCAAACTAGTTGTGAAAAAACAATTCTAAAGGAAACGGAAGTGGATAAATAAGGAAGGCAGTGCCATTTATGGTGAAACATGGAGTGATATATCTGACAAACCTAGAAATGAAGCAGTACAGCAAAAATGTAGAGTTTAGACGTTGTTTCAGCGACAGCATGACTAGAAATCGGTTCCAGAAATTATCACGTACCCTTAGATTTGACGATGTGGTGCGTAGAATAGAAAGTCAATATCCTAAACAACTTGCACTTATTTGACAAGTGGACAAAATCATAAGAAAATGATAAGAAGTCGAATATAATCTGTGCAAAAAGTAAGCACAATTATGTCGTTCTTGCCGAGTATACCTGCATAAACTGTAAACAGTAACTGTAATGACCGGATATTGTCAATACTAGTTTTGAACATAGAACACTCGAACACTTTGAACACTAATCTGAAAATATTAAATTAAAAATTTATTCATTTCAACAGCCTAATCATGTTCCAAATACTTTACTAATATTTGTTTTCATGGCAATAAATAAAAATGTAAAAAACAAAGAACTTATTGTAAAAATTGTGTTGGGGTCATTTTTGACCCCACTAGTACTCAGTGTATCAAAAAAATCTGGTAGTCTGAGGGTTAAGGCTGCTGCTCGCCTACCTCGTTTCTCCCATATTTCGACTTTCATGACTGAAGACCTTCATTGGCTTCCTCTAACTGCTCGGATTCAGTTTAAAATTCTCTTTCTTATGTGTAAAACGTTTTTAGGTCAAGCTCCACTACCTCTGTGGGATCTTATGAGACGGCCTATCTCAGCTACATCTGGACGTCCTCTCCGCTCTTTTGACCATCATGAGCTTCTAGTTCCTCGGTCTCGGACTGCCACAGCACAGCATCGTGCCTATGCCTCTGTTGGACCTTTCCTGTGGAATGACCTCCCTGCTTCTTTTTTCGAGGGGCCTTCGCAGTGGAAGCGCCTCTGATTAGGTTGTACTGCGAGAGGCGCTTTATAAGTCCGTAAATAGAATAGAATAGAATAGAATAGATATTGCTTCTTTGAAGAGGACAGGCTGCGCGCCGAAGTTAGATTTATTGGAACCAGTTTAAGACCCGACCAGATGCACCAAATCAGGGCTCAAGCAATGGAGCAGGAATACATAGTTGACAGCGTCAAAGGCTGCAGATAAAGCAAGAAGAGCAAGTACAATCACTTTACAATTATTGTCCATAGAACGGATATTGCCTTTGTGGACAGAGAGAAGAGCAATTCTCAGTGGAATGAAATTTGCGATGCACTGCTTTAAAAGGTGAAGTGAGGCGTTTGAAGATAGGTGGGCCTCCAGTCATCTTTTAGCTATACGTTTTTGATATAAACTGTAGGTTTAGAGAGAGAGAGAGAGAGAGAGACAGACAGAGACAGACAGACAGACAGACAGAGACAGAGAGAGAGAGACAGAGAGAGAGAGAGAGAGAGAGACAGAGACAGAGACAGAGACAGAGAGACAGAGACAGAGAGAGAGAGAGAGAGAGAGAGACAGACAGACAGACAGACAGACAGACAGAGACAAAGTGATAGAGAGAGAGAGAGACAGAGAGTGAGAGAGAGACAGAGAGAGAGAGAGAGAGAGAGAGAGAGGCAGACAGACAGACAGACAGACAGAGGCAGAAACCGAGACAGAGAAACAGAGACAGAGAAACAGAGACAGAGAGACAAAGAGACAGAGAGACAGAGTGAGAGATAGATAGATCGATAGATAGATAGATAGATAGATAGATAGATAGATAGATAGATAGATAGATAGATAGATAGATAGATAGATAGATAGATAGATAGATAGATAGATAGATAGATAGATAGATAGATAGATAGATAGATAGATAGATAGATAGATAGATAGATAGATAGATAGATAGATAGATAGATAGATAGATAGATAGATAGATAGATAGATAGATAGATAGATAGATAGATAGATAGATAGATAGATAGATAGATAGATAGATAGATAGATAGATAGATAGATAGATAGATAGATAGATAGATAGATAGACAGACAGACAGACACAGACAGACAGACAGACAGACAGATAGATAGATAGATAGATAGAGAGAGAGATAGATAGATAGATAGAGAGAGACAGACAGACTGACAGACAGACAGATAGACAGACAGACAGATAGACAGATAGACAGAGACAGACAGAGACAAACAGAGACAGACAGAGACAGAGAGACAGAGAGAGACAGAGAGCCGTTATGAACTTATGGGCTTTCGTGATCTAGTCAAAACATAACTAGAGAAATTCAGAATTCTACGCAATTTTTTCAGTCATAGAAATTCTTTAGACGGTCTGATTCTCTAATTCTGTTTCATTTTGCCTGTGTCCTATTCAGAGTGTCCTTTTGGATTCGACTACCTTCCAGAAGCAGGTAGCTGCTATACTATTATACTTGAAGAAATGACCTGGGATAGAGCGACTGCAAGATGCCGAGGTATTATGCCAGGAGTTCATTTGGCTGCGATTACTAGCCAAGAAGAAAACGATGCTGTCGCCAGATATCTTCAAACGCAGCTTAACGGTAAGTATATAAGGGCCAGTAACATGACACTTGCATGCACAATTTACGTGAAATATCTTAACAAATTCATTGCGTAGGCTACATTTCTATGAATTGCTAACAATGTAAGGACATAACAGGAGATCATTTCGTCCATATAGACCATGAACAAGGATGTAAGAATTTTAATATATTCGTGAATTAGTAGTCTCAATGCATCATGTTTCATGTCTGATACTCAGCGTTGCATGACAAACATTTGAGTACTTGGTGATGCTGTTTCTTAAAATACACATGCTGTGACGAAAATAATAGGTACTCAAGATGACTCAAAAATAGAAGGAAGTGAAGTTGTGCATTTAAAAAAATCGGAAGGCTACAAAACGCGGAGAGAATTAAAAAGCAGAGCAGAAAGAAAATTTACGGCCTTTTAACTTGGTTTACTGACTTTATAAAGGCTTGGTTTTGGTACACCATTAGTAACGATTCATCGTGTATTAAATAGACACTGACATGCTAGAAATTACTAATTTGGTGTTTAACTTGATGAAAACAACTTCATTGTGGCTGTTCTAGAAACTGGCATCAGATCGTCTAATATAGAAAGTTGGTGTCCCGGTGGATATTTGGTGTGGATTAGTGGACAGAGGAAAAATGCGAGATGCCCCGATCCCTTCGTCTGGAAACCATTCAGTGGAATCGAAGTACCTTTCAACTATACCAACTGGGGTTCTGGTGAGCCAAACTGTGCCGGAGGCGAGTCTTGCGTCCATATGGCGTCATGTATGGGCCACGCCTGGAATGATTTCAGATGTTATTTTTCATCCTTTCCTCTTTGCGAGATATAAATGGTCATAAACGAACACTTCTGTAGAATTTTCTTTCTGAAAACATTATGTACTCATGTATGCAAGCGCTTCATGCAAACATATATGCTTGTTTACCTTACATTACTTAGCCATGAACTCTTATGAATGTTTATATATCTTGCGAATGTTGATAACGATATATACGACGATGACAATGACGAAGATGTATTATATCTGTTGGATAGAGCTCAGCAGAACGTGCAGATCTGCAAAGAAAGAATCGTTGCATTTAACCAGAGTAGGCCTATATATAATAAATAAATAAAATTATTGTTCAAATGATATTACATATTAGTTAGTTCCGTAACTATGTATTCTGTGATGCAGTTTATTTCAACAAAATAAAACTTAAATGGATACTTAATGTCTCCTCTTTCTTGTTCTTGTTCAGTGACTACTTTTATATAAGTGGTTACTGACTACGAGTTAAACTGCTTCAAAAGTAGCCAAAAGCATTTGTATTTGAACAACTTTTACAGTAGCTAATATAATACTGAAGTGGTATAAATGAAAACTGAGAAAAAATAAATCAATAGTTTTCATGAATTGAGCAAATGAGATACATTGAACCACTGGATGCTGTCACTGGATGCTGTGCTGAAGGGGGTTTAAATTAACCCCAAGGTTTTGGGAATTAACTGGAGGGGTTTAAAAATGAATTGGGAGGGTCGAACTCTCCCAGCCCACCCCAAGAAATGCATTTGTGTAAATGTATACTTAGGAATAACTCATTCGACAGAACCTGCGTATCAATTCCGCCAAGACCCGCGAGATGGTTGTCGTTCGCCGTAACATGCCCTCCCTTGCTTCGCAGCCATCGGCCTCAGGTGTCAAGAGAGTGACGACCATGAAGATCCTCGGGATATATCTATCGGCGAGAAACTGACAGTCACTGAACATGATCCTGAGTGGCCGAGTGGGTTGGTTCCCGCTCGTCACGCCGGCGCCCCGGGTTCGCTTCCCGGTCGGGTCGGTTTATCAGAGATTAATTTCTCGGATCTTTACTGCGGGTGGCTCGGTCGCATTATAAACGTGGAGTACAATACAACACACAACACATCACAATACAACTGGGGCGCGGTGGTTTAGGGGTATGTTCGGTGCCTTGCAACTGGAGGGTTGCGGGTTCGAATCCACCTCAAAGTCGCCGCGTAGGGACCCTGGGCAAGTCCTTCACTCGCAATTGCTCATGCGCTTCGGCGTGAAACTCCGATTCAGCGTTCGCGCAGTAGTCGGGAGCGCCTCTGAATGGGAAATCTGGTAGGGGCGCTATAACAAGTGTTCAAATACAATACAATACAATACAATACAATACAATACAATGTCGACAACATCCTCAGCTCCTGCTTTTCATCAATGTACGCTCTGAAAACTCTGCGTAGACGTGGTATGATAACACAGGCTTTGCACGTGGTGACGCGTGCTATCACGATGGCTAGAATGATGTATGCATCTCCAGCCTCGTGGGGGTACATGGGAGCAGTAGACCGAGATCGCCTGGAACGTTTCACTCAGCGACTGAGGAGAGTGGGGTTTCTGCCGGTCGATGCCCCTACTGTCGATGGCCTGGCCAGCCGAGCTAATGACGTGTTGTTCAACGCCATCATAAATGATCCATGCATATCTTACGTCGAATGTGCCAGGAGCGACCGATAAGTCGATATGACCTCCGATCTAGGCCCCACCCTTTCGTCATTTCAGCAAAGGACAGCAAGAACTTTCTACCGCGCATGCTGCATAAGAACACTTACTAGCTGCCCTGTGAGGTCTAACCTTCCATAATGTCCTGAGTGGCCGAGTGGGTTGGTAGCCTGCTCGCCACGCCGGCGCCCCGGGTTCGCTTCCGGTCGGTCGGTTTATCTGAGAGATTAATTTCTCGGATCTTTACTGCGGGTGGCTCGGTCGTAATATAAACGTGAGTACAATACAACACACACAATACAATACAACACAATAATCTGGGGCGCGGTGGTGTAGGGGTATGTTCGGTGCCTTGCAGCTGGAGGGTTGCGGGTTCGAATCCACCTCAAAAAGCCGCCGCGTAGGGACCCTAGGCAAGTCCTTCACTCGCAATTGCTCATGCGCTTCCGCGTGAAACTCCGATTCAGCGTCCGCGCAGTAGTCGGGAGCGCCTCTGAATAGGTAATCTGTGAGGGGCGCTATAACAAGTGTTCAAATACAATACAATACAATACAATACAATACAATTATAGTGTATGACAATCCAGTAGTAGTAGTAGTTTCATTTTAACGACACCTGTGTGAAAACGAAGACCATTAGCGTCGCCCTCCTCCTTTATCCAGGCTTGGGACTGGCACTGACAGAAAACGATCAGCGGCGGAGTTATAACAGTCCAATACATTAACAATACAGTATCCAGTATAGATGTGAGCATTATCCATATCTATAATTAGTCTAGGCTCCTTTATTATAACCACGAGTCCTACGCACTTCTGTCGCTGGCTGAATTACTTATGACAGCCAGTTTTGAATAAACGAAAATAAAATACAATACAAAAAAATCAGTATGTCAATCTCAAGCTATCAGAAAACAGATTTATTTGTATATCCTCGGGTCCAAGTGCATTAAAACCAATAAACAACCTTTCTCCAATGTCTACGTTATTACATAATTATATGCTCGCATGCTCAAACATACTTGCGTAGATCAACATCGATGGACGCACGCATGCGCAAATGCATAGTCGTGGTGCACATGAATAGATGCCTGTAATTACAAGTGACTATTTTTATAGCGCCACTTCAAGAAACTCATCATAGCCGCTTCCACCCTGACTACACAAAACCACATTCATCCGCTTGTGAATGAGAGGCGTAGAAAGTAGAAGGATATCAGATTGCATGGAAGCCGTGTTTTGACTCTTATAGGGCTAGCTCCTTCATACCTTAAGACATTCTATAGTTTGGTTTCGTCATTTCCTGAGTCGGCCAAACTCTCCGTTCGGCTAACAATGGCCTTGTGGCTGTCCATCACATACACGCGGGACCACTGCTCAATTTAGGGGCTTAGTCTGTGGTGACCCCTAGGAATTACGGTTTCAGTCTTTCTCTTCCTGTTTCCATTTAATTTGTTAGCGATAATACAGACTTGGGTCGGGAGCGCCTCTCAATCGCTGAGTGGCGCTTTTATAAATGTTCGATTACATCGACCGAATGCGTATTCATGCTCGTATCTATCCAAGCGTGCACTTTTATGAACACGGTGTATGTGTGCGTGTATGTCTGTGCATGAGTGTATGTGTATGTATGTATACCATACATGCATATATACACATTGGCATACATGTTAGCCTCTCATCTATCCTCAACCATAGGGAATAAGCATACTTTTACTCCTTAATTCGACAACAATTGGAAGTGCAAAGGGCATTAATTGATCGCTTAGTGGAAAGATATAATTTAGATATCCTCCATTTGACTCGCTGACAGACTAACATCAAAGCTCAACGCAAAACACAGTGAACGTTAAACTTGTCGTTACATTGGTGCTAGGCGCAATTGGTTTCGACCAACAGTTGACCAATTTCAAGCCGAAACGATGTTCAGTCCATTTGTAGACGGTTGATGGCTCAGCAGGAAACTGCAGTTTTGCTACGAATGCCAAGCTATACTGAAGATGAATTGGCAAGTGGAAGAAAGCCGACAAATCCTTCTAGAACAAAATATGTCCTTGGTTAGTAAGCCTACTTGAATGGTGACCATTCGGAGAATATAAAGCAATCTGGGTTAACTCAGCCCGCACTCCTTCCTGTCCCGAAAACTGTGTAGCAACACAAGTTTGAGATTAAAAAGTTTTCTTGCTGAAGTAGCCTACTCTAGTCGTTTTTATGCCACATTTAGACGAGCAGCACTGACTGACAACAGGGTTGGCAAAAAAGTAACTCCCAAAGGTTTTTTGCTAATATTTCAGCCAAAAAATAAGAATTTTTAAATCAAGTTTAACAGGCTTAAAGGTAATTCATATCTACGCAACGGCCAAATTTAGCAATACGTAACTGAAATGAGNGTAAACCTGTATATTTTATATGCGGTGATGGAGTCCACGGGAATGTCTTCAGGCCTTGAATCTTGGCTAAATCGGAGGATTTTGGTGAGTAGGTCTGTAAATTCAAGCTCATAGTCATCATTCCAAACGCCCCCACTTATCTTCCAGGACATAGTAACTGGATTAAAAAGACTATCAGACTGATTTTCCATATGCGTACGGCCCAGTTGGCCGTCATCCGAACTGGCGGTGATTCAAGCCAAGCCAACCTGCAGATTCAGTTGGCAGGATTAAAACCTGGATATTGAGGTAGTGAGATTTGGCCGTTATAGTTGAGTATCTTCAGGTTGCCTATATAATATCTCATAATTATCGCGTCCAAGTCAACCGAGTGTTGCCTGGCAGCTGTATCTTTTGTGTCAGTATATCTTTTGGCAAGAGCGACCTGGGCGTCTACATATTGCTTATTAGTCACGTTTAACGGCCTCGAGGGCACCCTGTTTAACCTTATCATGGTGCCGCTAATCGCTGTTCCAACTTGACCAATGCTGGCCGCATCACTGTTAGATACTGATGCACCCACAGGAAGACCGGACACTCTGTTTCCGCCCATAAGCAAATTACCAGTCATGGCATCACCGGCTTTGAGTACATGTGTGCTTCTAATTCCGGTCAAGCCATTGGTGACCGTCTGTGTCAACTGTGTGACCGTTTCTCTGGAGCCCTCCACGACGGTGGTGATCCGATCGTCTGCATACTGTTTGGCGTACTGTCTGGTGGCGACAGTTCTTATGGTCTGTATACAACCTGAGAGGCTGTGTTAAGCGCAACATCCTTCTCGTCCGCGTTTCGCCTAATGATGACATCCTGATCATCTGCGGTAAACCTAATAGCAGCATCTACATATCGTTTGTTAGTCACATGCAACGGAGCAGAGGGTTCTCTATTAAAGTTTGTCATGGTGTCGGTGACTACTTTTACCACTTGGCCGATCGACGCGGCGTCTCTTTGAGTGGTTAATGGAATCGTTGGTAACCCAGTTACCCTTCTGTCACCCATATCCAAATTACCAGTCATGGTATCACCGGATTTCTGCACATGTGCGTTTCTAAGAACAGTATCTTTTCGTCTGCATACTGTTTTGCTGCGTTAGACTTTTCATCGGTATACTGTCTGGCGGCGGCAGTTTTTTGGTCTGTATACAACCTCAGACCCCTGTGTTAAGAGCGGCATCCTTCCTGTCCGCATACCTCCTTAACAATAACATCTTGGACGTTAGAAATATCCGCCTGCTCGTCTGCGTACCGTACCACCTGAGCCCAGCTGACAGCATCGCTTTCAGAATCTGGCGTGTCTGTCGTAGGGAGCCCAGATATACGGTTTCCACTCATGTTAATGTCGCCAGACATAGTTCCACCAGCAAGTTGTAGGTTTCTATCCAGGTCAATTGTATCAGCATAACCCTTCGTTGCGGCGTCAGCGTTCTCAGTAGGCGCACCCACATTTGCGATTCGAAACCCACCAGATGAGAGAATTCCCATCATGGTATCGCCAACCTCATCGCGGCAAAGTCGAGATTCATGTCAACGACGGGATAGCGATCGCTGTTGAGCATAGCATAGATGTTGCGAACTTGTACATAGTCGAAAAGTGCCGGGTTCTGACGCTGGTGAGCGGTTTTTTCCGGTCTGAAAAGCAACCATGAATCTATCGGGGTTTTTCTGTTCCTGACTTAACGCTCAGTCGCCACGAAAAAGTCGTTGCTTGCGGTACCGAAATATTATCGCATTGCATGGCTCGGAATGCTACAGGAATTTTAACTTTGGCCTCGATCTGCTTCATGAGCATGCTCTTATACTCCAGAGCAGGAATGACATGCGGCATAAACCATGATAGCTTACTCGGTGTTATTTTACCATCGATTATTGCATCGGCCTTGAAGATTGCGTCTGCATCGGCCTGTCGGCTCAGCAACAAGGAATGTTTAATTCCGTACACAACCCTGTGGTAATCGTCACAAAAACCAAATAAATGTCTAAGGGGGATAGCGAATGAAAAAGTGCCAATAGGGTCAGGCCTAGCGATGATCATCGCTCGCCGAGCTGCGAAGCCAAGATTTGCAGCCGCTGCGGCTGCAGTGGTGTCCTTCTGCCAACAAATGTTCAGACCTTCAGCCTTGGAAAAATCGTCTCCATAGACCAACATGCCCTTCATCGTTGTTGCCTGTCCTGGAGATGCGATGTTCTCGATCTCGGTGTTGTTAGCCAGGTATCGGATCTGAGAGAACATGTAAGGAATGGCATTATTGATTAGTGTAACCAGTGTGTCTGCGGCGTAAGCCACATTAGTGGTTGATGCAAGCCTGCCCTCGACAAGAAGGTAGCTTTTGGAAGGTTGAGTGAAAATGTCTTGGTTTTGGATGTCTATCTGTATGGCCTGACCGTTATTAATGGCGGCGGGGTTTTGTGACTCGTACTCGCGGAATTCGTAAGATTCGATGCTATTGTCGTCAGACATCGCCGCACCGATGTCCAACATTTCGCTAGCTATATCAACTGTTGCCATTATAATACTATTAACTATTGGTCAGTTTTAGACTTTAATTGTTGAGACAACTAATATCTACCCAAAAACAGGCCCTTTCCTCGACGATTTACAGCTTGTAGAGTTTTGAAGCCAGACCCAGCAATACGGCTATGACTGCCAGTTGCTTTAAAAATTCGATGCTCTTTTCGCTGAGTGCCTTTTCAAGAGGTAGGCCTATAGGAAGCGCCGCAGGTGCAGCGGGTTGTACAGCGGCGGCAGGTTGTGCAGCGGCGGCAGCGGCAGCGCGTCTTGCCTTTACTGCATCAACAATATTCCTGACTGCAGATGCGGTTGTCGCACCAGCCTTAGCCACACTACCAGCCACATTTGCAACATTTGTGATTGTGTCCTTATTTCTTGAGATAAAATTACCAACCCGACCAAAAGCGCTGGCGATTTTGGGTATCCAGTCGAAAAGCCCACCACCCATAACCCGACGCCGTTTCGATCTAACTCCAAAGACAAACATGTTTTAAACGCCTCGTATATGAAATCTTATAGTTATCGTTTCACCTCGAAGGTTTAATTGTTCACCGTTCTGGTCGGTCAACCACACTCTCATGCGCTGTACATCACCAGCTGGTGCCACAGGCAGGTATACCAGGTTATTCGGCGACTCTAATCGTAATCGTAATCGTAAACTCGATATTTCTACAGCGCCCACAAAAGCGAAGTCGCGGGAACCAGCTTATTCACAGGCGCTTAACCAAACAGAATCGATAGGCAGGGGGTCAAAATCCAGAGAGTCAGGCAGGCAGACAGTCAGACGGCTAAGGTGGATGATGTTTAGAGTTGAATTTGGCGAGGGAGGTGAGGGGAGGAGAAGGAATCGGGATAGGATTTGTGAAAAAGCAGTGTTTTCAGTTTTGAGTGGAAGACCTGTGGAGAGATAGCAAGAGGTGAGGTTTTGGTGAGTTCATAGGATGGATCGGATATTTGTCGTAGCACAGGCGGGAGTTTGTTGTTGACTCTACTATCTTATAGCCAGGCGAAACATCCGGAAGGAAACTGTAGACTACTGGCGTCTGGCTACCATTGCGGTATGACCCAGAGATGATATCACAGTTGACGAGAATGGTGTTTACCTTGAGAATATCAACTGGGTTATCTCCCTCAGGATAGCCAGAGCTTAGCGCTTTAGGATTAAAGCCTAGCATAGACCTTATTGTGGATTGGGAGAAGCTCACACTGTAATTAGCATTCGTAATTTCCACATAAGCTCGCAGGGTTGAGCTGTTGGCTACCACTGTGATATAGTGGGATTGCGGATTTGCTGTGTGGCTCCAGTGACCATTCCGTTCGAGCTGTCTTTGAATTGCGGCGTTAATCTGTGGAATCTCGTAACACCCTTCAGGAAGCCAGATCGTAATCCATGTTATGCCACTGTCGATGCTGTAAACAAACCTGTTGTTGGTTCCATAAACATTCGGAATCGAGTTGTAAGACTAAAGATCACCAGAGCAAGTGCAAAGCGTTTGTTGGGATTGAGGTGCAACATGGGTGAGAAGTCTGTGGTATAGTTGGTTTGATCTGAGGAACATATAATGCTAAAGGTTTCCTCAGGCAATGTCAGGTCTCGGAGTTCTTTGAGAATTTCTTCAAGGCGTTCCATATTGCAAAATAATAAATAATAATGAAAAATAATAAATAATAATCACAGATTATTAAAATAATAATCACAGATTATTAAAATAATAATAATCACAGATTATTAAAATAATAATAATCACAGATTATTATTATTATACCGTCAGCAAACTTCGGTTCAAATGGAGTGCTAACTCTTTGTGGATCGAACCAGAACGAAGCAGTTCGTCAAGAATGCCTGAGATCTCGTTGTCAACACCAGTGTTACCAGCCGTTCGAGAGGCTATCAAGAGCTGTAACCTCTCTACAAGGGCATCTGGGTTGTTGTAATACTGTAGGCCTACAGCTGTACCTGAACCTTGAGTCAGCTTGAACTTTTTGCTTTTTCTGCCGTGAACTGGAAGCCCTGAAAGTTGAATGAGTTTCTTAAAAGTTTCAATTGCTTGAGGGGCGTACTGCTTGGTCTTAACGAAACGCTTCGTCAAAAGGCTGTACAGCGATTCATCTGCGGGTGCTTCGAAAACGAGGTTTCCACCTTTAAACGCCCTCAGAGAACCTGCAGAGAGGGCAACTGGGTCGATTAAGCGATCGCCGAATTTGTTGTCCTTTAGCTATAGAGGTGTGATTGGAACAAACCCCTTTCCTTTTTGGTGAGTTTGTATCCCTGCGACAATAAACGAAGTCGGTCTCTATAAGCGGATATTGCTTTGATTTCAACATCAAGCCTATCATACGTTTCTTTATCTCCGTCCTTTTTCGCTTTACTTTTCTGACCGCCTAGGATATTTTTATTATACGTTTTAGTGTTTTCTATGATCTCTTCTATGCCTTGCTTGTTAGCCAGGTTGAGCTCGCTGGGACGCGTAAAACCATATTTCTCGATCACATCGATAGTCAGACCTTGGTTGGAATTAAAGAGTAATCTTTGCGGACTTTCAGCTGCTGTGAGCGCCGGTGTTGCATCTCCAAGAAACGCCGCTATCGGGTGTGTAATCTGAGCTGGTAAGTGCTCCAAAGCACCTGTAACTTTCTGCAGTTTCTTGGATGTCGCCGCCTGTGCTTCAGTTGTTGCTGTAGCAATTGGTTTGAAAAGTTTAGTCGCAACCGACAGCAAATCTGCTTCTCCCAGTTTTTCATCCACGAATCGCTGTCTCAATCGGTTCCTACGAGCCAAGTAGTCTTGTGTAAACGCGTCACGCTCTTGTTTTGTTGAAATTTTTGTCCACATCGTGACAATAATAATATTTTCAAAATATGTTTACTTTATGTTAACTATGTCAGTTCTTTAAATACTTGCCATGGGTTTATAGAAACGATCGAACCCGCAGCGATACTTGCCGTCGTAAACTTTTGAAGTTAAATCGATGACCGCGAACCCATATGGTTGAGCCGCACACTCGCTGAAGAATTTTCTGAATTCGACTAACGGCATGTCACCACCAACAAAAGTGTTGTGAATTATAGCTGTCAGATTTTAACCGTCTTGGTTGAAGAGAATAATTAAATTTGCATTATCACGAATCGCTTGCTTGGGAATCCGAAAGTAATTCTGAGTTAGGTAGAAGCAGTCCGCTCCACCGTGTCGCCCCATAGTGAAATATGTTTCGATTGGCTCCTGTTTTTCCAGCATTACATCGTCAAAGACGATGTAATACTACGGTCCTCATGACATCCTTGATGTTCATGATGCGATTTGACTGGAATAATATCTTCAGATGATGAGTGAAATGGGCCACTTCCTTTCCAGCAACTTTTTCCAACTCTGTGGCCCAGTCACGAAGGAATTGATATTTATCCTGCCCTAGAGACTTTGAGTAGAGGTGCAGCCGGTCAAAGCGTAGGGAACCCCTTATTGAGAAGGAAGTTCAGCAACAGATTCGTTTTTCCACAACCGCTCGGGCCACAGATGATACATCTTATACTGGATGGAAGCAACCAATGATGATGCCTCGTTCCATCGTCCTGTTCTATCAAAGTTTATTATCTCCATATAAAAACAAAATTACAATTGCTTTGTTTTTAAACTTTGTTTTTAAACAAATGTGTTGATATCAACGAAAACAATGTTTCAATTTTTAAGATCGCAAGCTCGGAAGATTCGTGGCGGTTCGCTGTTAAATAGCGCTCTAAACGCTCTGCCCCTACCTGAGATGCATATGAACCTTCCACCCGGTGCAGCTTCGGAAGATATTCCAGGAGGTTCGTTTCAGAACACTGGCAAATATTCCTACTGTGGACCATTCACGAAGCTCGACAAACGGTTGACGCAACGCTATCGCGGTGTTAACAAGCTCGACCGTGCATGCCTTGATCACGATGTGGCCTATGCTATCCATAAAGATACAACTGGGCGAAATCATGCAGACGACATCCTGGCTGCAGCTGCATCTAGGATTGCTCTAACTGATATAATCCCAGTGTATGAGAAGAAGGATGCCCGGCTCGTATCGGCTATTATGTCATCGAAGTCGAAGATGGGGATGGGTGTTGCAGCCACCAGAGCTGGAAGTTGCAAAAACGGCGTAAATGAAATTTATTTTCTTCTGTGTTGGAAATATATAACATTACAACAAATAGGCCTATATAATTTTTACAACACCATATAACTTTATGAAATAATGGCTAAACACCTTTCCTCAATATATTACAGCCCCAAAGGGTATTGGCGAGGCAAAGCTGCGGTGACAAAATTGGCCTCAGCCGCCAAGGTTTCCCAGGCTGAAACTCGCGAATGGTTGAAGAAACAAGCCGTGTGGCAAATTTATCAGCCTGTACCACGACGAATTCCTCGTCAAATGTTGGATGAAGATAGGCCTAACACCGTTCATCAACCGACCTGTTGTATCTTCCTCATGACAAAGTTGGTCGTAAAAAATGCAAATATGCTCTGACTGTGGTTGATGTCGCCTCACGATATAAAGAGGCTGAACCGTTGGTCGATAAAAGTGCTTCTGAAGTTGCAGCCGCTTTAAGCCGAATTTATAAACGAGGTCCATTGACTTGGCCTAGACTCCTACAGGTCGACCCTGGTCGCGAGTTTATGGGCGCCTTTAAACCATTGCTGACGAAGCCCGATGTGCAAGTGAGGCGTGGAGAAGTTGGAAATCATCGCCAGCAAGGAGTAGTTGAACGATTCGATCGGACTTATTCTGCTGCTAATTCAAATTTTTGTTTACAAATCGTTTCGAAGGATTCAGAATTCATCGTTTCGAGCGATATCTTGTTTTGCTCGACCACACCAATCTGGTGCCCGCGACTTCGAATTGCAACCTGTGTGTGCCGCATCTGTTTATGCTCAAACAAGCATTCTTTATACATCTCGTGAAGTAGATTTTTCTTAACAACTGCTCTCTGAACACCTTTTGCCTTTCGAATCTGAGATCCGCTGGCTTGTAGGATTGAATACATCTTTGGGCGAAGTCCCAAGAATTCGGCAATTGGAACTCCATTGCATTCAACTTTGAATTTTCGGACAACCTTTTTATTTTCTACATTGTAGTATGGGCTATCTCGAGGATATTCGCTGAGATCGTACGAACTTTTATTGACCAACATGATATCCTCCTATGGATTCGGAGTTTTCTACTTGAAATAGGAGACTATCGGTATCTGTATACAGAAGTTGGGCTTTTTAGCCGTACTGCGCTTTGACATCGTTGTACCAGAAGTCGTACATCAGATGTTTGGACAGATCTAGAACTGCCTGGCCAACATAGACTGGCCTGTTCAACTTCAGTTTGCTTTTTGTACTATGAATTGCAGCAAGTCCGCCATTGAAGATGCGATGCGATTGATAGGCTGGGTCGGCAATCAATTTACGAAGTTTGTCCTCTTTGTAACTCGATACTAGATCCACCCGAATTCTGCGACGAAGGTTCTCCATCGTTTTTCCTAAAGACTGCATTGTTAGCCAGCTTGAAGAAGTCCTTCTCAAAGTTAGATGTTGCCTTGGCTCTTAACTCTGTATTCATCTCGATATACGGCTTCATCCAGGCTTCCTGTCGAAATTTAACAGCACGATGAGTTTTACTGACTCGCATGCCCAACGAATGATATTATTTACGCAGGTAAACTTAACAGTATGAAACATATTCAGCTCCGAAAAAAGTTCCGTATTTTAATTCCAAAGTTTTGAATCCTGGCTCCAAACCGCAGTGTGTCTCCAGATGTCCTCTGAGGGTTGTGGTGGACTTCATCGAGCAAATAGCTACTTATATAGCGCCCAACTGTTTTCACAACGGCCTTGAGCAAATGGATAACTTATTTATTGTTAGGTTGAGTTCAAACTCTCAAAGCGACAACGGCCAAGAGCAAACGGAACGACAACGGCCTAACGGTCTTATAGCAAATGGATAACTTATAGGCCTATAGTGCTGTGCTCAAACGGTCTGTAGCAAATGGATCATTTATATAGCGCTGTGTCAAAACGGTCTAGAGCAAATTGATGACTTGTGCAGCGCTGTGCTGTAACTCTTGTCCTGACTACTACTAAATGTAAATAAAGAGCGTGTTTATAATGGCGAGGAGCAAACTTCTACTGCACGAAAATCAAATAGGCCTAATTATTTTTCAGAATCTACTTCTTATTGACGAAAATATCACTGGCTAAGGTATACAATTTCAAGGTAAACCCGTAGTTTAGGTTGGTAAATTCAGACCATGCTTTCAATCTCGTGCTTTAGGTTGGTAAATTATTTTAATATCGTGAAAACATGTCACGCGCTCTCAATTTGAAATGGAAGCTGGATTGATGAAAATAATTCATTGCCTAGCCAAAAGAAAGCTGAATTGTTGAAAATAATTGCTTAAATAGGAGCTGTATTTATGAAAAAACTAGTTTTCATGGGAGCTGGATTGACTGATAGACTAGTTTCAATGGGAACTGGATTGATGGAAGGACTTCTTACAATTGGAGTTGGATTAATCAAAATAATTCTTTTAATGGGAGCTGGATTGGCCACAATTATCATGGACATTGCAGACAAAAGTATAGTACGGCATTGAAAAGATTATATTAATTTACGAAATTCGATTTTCATAAATTCAACTTCTATTTAACCAAGCAATTATTTTCATCAATCCACCGAAATGACCAAGAACGTGTTTTCGATATTAAAATAATTTACCAACCTAAATTTCGCTTAGTAATTTGCTAACCTAAACTACGGGTTTACCCAATTTTAAACCCTTACGTATTTCGCCCGTTGGCGATGATGATGACGATTACGATGATGATGATTATGATGATGATGATTATGATTATTATGAAAATGGTGATACCCTGATAGTCAGAGAAGTGGAGGTGTTCCATCGACGCCATCTGCAAGTTAGACTAAGGATTGAAAGAAGAAAAGACATAAAACACCTCTGACAAATTAAAAAGATTCATGCATGATAGAAGAGAAAATTCGAACGCCGATACTTTAAGAAACTTCCTGAGGTAGGTGACCAGCAAGAAGGGTTTCTAAGTTTGGAGCCTATATTTGCCTCTCTTGCATTTGTCAGTTCGATGGTATATATAGGCCTATACGTACATACTTTCATACACGTGTGCGTACTACATACGTACGTACGCGTTGAGTAGGCCCTATGTAGCCTACCTATGTACGGTATCCGGACGATTGGTCATAGGACGATTGGTCATGGACGATTGGTCATAGGACGATTGGTCATACGGACGATTGGTCATACGGACGATTTGTCATAGGACGATTGGTCATATACCGCTAATAAACCGACATAATTCGTTGAAGTCGTCAGTTATGGACATTCTTAGTTTTAAGCTTAACGCACCGGGGCATTCATCGTTTTTAGACAAATACAATCAGTGCCAATCAAGACATTTATTAGGGTAATACTTACAGGGATCAACTCACTTCAAAGAACTTAACGTTTGGTCGAAATAATACACGTTTTACATGTATGTAACTCAAGTATGAAAGGCATCAATTAGGGACATTGATCGCTTTCAGACAAATACAATCAGTGCCAAATTGCCAATCAAGAAACTTATTAACCCTCGGCTTACCAAAGGGGGTGGTTACCCCACCCTACGTTTTTATGCATAATTTTTTTTTTTCCATATGGAGTATACTTTTTGCATTTTTAGGTAGCTGTAGCAGATTCATTGGCGCACATTTTGAGGCAAACATCATGGTGGTAGCCCACGCCATTCAAAAGTTATACCTGATATACCCGAGGTACCAGAGGGGTGGATATCACCCTCTCCCAATATCCACCCTCCTTAGTTTTTCGACTATAGCTTATTGACTATTCTTCCTAGAAGAGAAACAATTATACCATTCTTTTAGAGGGAATATAGGGCTTCATTTGCATACATACATCTGTGTCTTATGAAAACGCAAGTGATCAAAATAAATAATAATACGCGTAATATGCGTGAAAATGGCTGAATACAGCATTACAACGTAAACCGATATATATGTATGGATTTATATGTATGGATGTACATTTATACTATATAAACATGTGTAGGGATGATTGTGTGTATCTTTTATACATAGATTAGTTTCAAAACACACATAATCTTAAATTTGTTTATCCAAAAAGTACTAAATGTACGCAATAATATAAAATATTGCTAATTTATGGGTTCCGTTGTTAAAAGTGATGTAATTTCGAGGTGCATTTACATAATGTACAACTAAATATACCATTCTGTGCAGAAATGAATGCTGAATCCATTGCTGTATTACAAGTTATGATATGTGAAACCAAACACCAAATCCGGGGTGGTGGTAACCCCCCTTGGTAGCCGATGTCACAAAAGCTTGGTAGCCCGAGGGTTAAGATAATTACATGCAGGCTTCAACTCACGAAAGATCGTGTCATGCGGGCAGTGGAAACATACGGGAAAACCTACATTCTCACATATCTGCGTGCCTTGTCTCGTGTTTCATTCAAGTAGTGAAAAATCTGTTGACGTTCTAGACTTCTACGTATTGTTCGTATTTTGTATTACGCATTTCACAGTAAAATGATCCAGTAAATAGTTTTCATGTTTTAAAAACTTCTTTGTTTTAGCCTTCGATAGCCTTCGATAGTCCCATCGCCGATAGGACCTATGACCGGTAGGCCTATGACCAATCGTCCTATGACCAATCGTCCGTATGACCAATCGTCCGTATGACCAATTGTCCTATGTCCAATCGTCCTATGACCAATCGTCCTATGACCAATCGTCCTAGAACCCTATGTACGTATGCACATTAAACAGTGAATTGCACGACATCATCAAAAATTATCCGTAGTGACAGCCATTTCTGAAAGACTGTTGGAAAATATGTATTACTTCTTAAATTTATAATCCAAAATGTTGGTTCATTTTATTACAACGCTGTCCATTTTAAGATGAGCGACATCATCATTAACGTACGCGATTTGGATCCGATCATTTGTGCATCGACAAAGAAATCTTTAAGGATGAATGAAAAGGGCTTATATTAAAATACAACGCAGCTCCACAGATGCACTGCATTATATGAATGTATTTTTAATGCATGGTTCACATGAACGTATTCGACGAACAGCAATTCCCTTATATCGCTTTGCAAAATGCTGATGAAGCATGAAGTCTTGACGAAAACTTTAAAGCTACAAAATAATCAGAAAACTCTAAATTAAGAGAATTTCGTAAAAATCTGCAAACGAATGAATAAAGGTCGTCAAAATCGAATAATTATTTGCTTCAAATGTAAAATCTGCGCAAATTGGCCATACGTAGGCCTACTTAGTCCATTTTAGCAAATAAATTCTGGTTCCGACGCTGCTATACAATGTTTGGAATGGATCGACGTTCGTTGCCGTGATCGGCAAGTTACCACATAGGCAAAACTCAATGAGGAATATCATTCAACTCCCAGCTCCATTCTCTTAACAGTGCATACGAATGGCTAATAGTTGTACTTTCGCTGTTGTTTGAATGAAACGTAAGTTGGACCATGTTTTCCTAGTTTATGGCCTTTAGCTGTTCAGCAGATTTTAGAAAATAATAGGATTACGTCAAAATGTGTGGACCCAGATATCCGATTTAGTTGATATGAACAACTGTTTTCCACGTCTTCATAATTACATTAATAGATAGCCATACTTCAACGTCTTTAACAGTTTCCCAAATGGCACTATCTAAATACATGTTACATAGACATGCATTTATGTATGCATGCTTACATAGGTGCATAAATCAATCAATCAATCGTTTATTGTAGCCATTTGATATAAATACAGCACAAGCAGTGACATCTATTAAATAAAGGCAACAAAAGGGTTCCCAAAAGGGATCGAGATCCCTCTAGGTAGAGGTATTAATGTAAATATATACATGCATACATGCCCAAATGTACATTTACTCATATGAATACATACATGCACACTTACACACGTACACAATATGCGTGTATGCATCGTGCAGATAGGTATTACGCTCAGCAAACATAATACAAGCATGCATGTACATACTTTTATTTCTTAATTTGAGAACAACCGGGATGCGTGCATAGGGCATCTCCAGATTACTATATATGATTTAGATGGCCTCCATTTGATTCGCTGACAAACTAACATCAAAGAATCGCTCTACCATGATTGTGGGGCGAATGGTTTTCTCCTCTCATGCTTGGTGGGGCTTCGCTAATTTGGATGAGCGAGAACGGCTAAACTCTTTTATAAAAAAAACTCATAAAGCAAGGCTTTTTGCCCTGCAACTCCCCTACATTTGAAGAGACGTGTGTCAAAGCTGACCGCGCTCTATTTTCCAATATATTGGCTAACCCTGGGCATGATCTCCATTGTTTACCCCTCCAGTTCATGAATCACAATACTCTTTACGGCTTCGTCCTCACAACTGCGAAATACCTCGTTCTGACCTCCTCACTAGAAAGGGATTCATTACCACGATGCTTTGTACTCATTAACATGTTTTAGAACTTTACTATTCATTATTTATACTATACACTATTATTACTTCTATGTGTTATTTTACATTCTATTTCGATGTCCAATCGTGCGTTTGCTAATGGAGAAATAAAGGCTATATTTACTTACTTACTTACTTAAAAACACGATGGCGTCAACATGTCTTAACTTCCTTTTAGATTACCAGTTGACTAAATCAATCAGAAACTATTTTCGATTTTAAATGCCAAAATAATGTAACTAAATGCACAACTAATTTGCTTAATGGTAATCCCGTAGTTTAGGTTGGTAAATTATTTTATATCGTCAAATTAAAATGGAAGCTGGATTAAGCGAAAAAACTCACTAACTGGAAGTGGGATTGATCCATTTCTGTCTTTAAATAGAAGTTGGATTGATCGAAATAATTTTTATCGTAAATAGAAGCTGGATTGATGAAACTAAGCTTTTGATGCAATAGAAGCTGGAATGATGAAAATAATTATTTCCGTAAGTAGAAGCTGGACCCATGAGAATAGTTCTTTGCTTAAATAAAAGTTACATTGATGAAAAATATTTTTGTGTGTAAATAGACGTTGGTTAATTTTTTTCATGAAATGGAAGCTGGATTGATAAAAAAAATTCTCGATGAAATGGAAGCGGGATTGACGATAGTTATCATGGATATAGGTAGATTGCTTACTTACCAACGTGAAGTTCGGTATTGAAGATATTCAAATAATTTACCAACCTAAACTACGGGATTACCTTGCTTAATTAGATATTAGTAAAATGCAGTAAACAGATGTGTCTTCATTAAGCTTAAGTAGAAAGTCCGCCTACGAAATCTGAGGATCCTATGACGTAACAGTTTTGTATGTTACGGTGAATGCCCATGCCCTTTTCCCACCAATACTATAGACTGTAATTTGCGGTAGAACTCTGTTGAGACAGTCTTGGTGTCGATGAGGCCCGTACACAATCATCCACTACGTATGTTGGGGGCAATTCCGTGCACACATCTGTGAACCAACTTGGCCAGTTTAAAGAAATCTTCTTTGGAACACAGGTTCATTGTCATCGAACATCCATGGGCGGACAAAACAAGAGTAATACTAGCTCTGTGTTACAAAGCAATAGGCGTACTAGTCATTTGCTACATAGCTAGTATTAGCCTATGTCATACGCAATTGTGAACCTAACTTCTTCCGAAGTCAATATGTGCAAAAGTGGAATTGAGTCGGCCAGCATGATGAATATGATAGCCTGCTGATTGCTATCAACTTACATTGATATGGATTTTATTGCCACAGTGTCTTGTCCATATGCGCTGGTGGCCCTGCTACTACCCATTGTTTTAATGGCGAATGTATGCCTTGTAATTAAATAGGCCTATATTTCTGCTGGTTGGCATGTGTTTTCAGTCGTTAATTTTATGGCCTCAAAGTGTCTGTTTAGCTTAGGGTATCAGTGAATATGATAGCCTACTGATTGCTATCAACTTACATTGACACGGATTTTAATGCCACACCATATGCGCTGGTGGCCCTGCTAATACCGGTAGTTTTAATGTCGAATGTATGCCTTGTAATTAAATATATTTCTGCTGGTTGGCATGTGTTTTTCAGTCGTTAATTGTATGGCCTCAAAGTGTCTGTTTAGTTTAGGGTATAAGTGAAACTAAGTGTAGGCTACGCAGTGCAGAACAACCACGTGTTACCATAATGCCTGTTTGGTAATAATCATCCGCCATTAAGAATTATTATAATGGCTTCGAGTTGCGTTCTCCCTCACTAAAATATTTTAAGGAGTATGCTACGTGTAGTCACGTAGTCTTTCTACGTTACTTTGTAGATGCATACATACGTGCATGCAAGCACGCATGCATACATGCATTCATGCATGCATTACTACATACACATCCATCAGAAAATGATACCGGATAAGTATCAATTCTCGTTTATCCGATACCAAGAGATAAATTCAGCCCCCGTGCACGTCAGCAGAAGGCCCTGGCAATCCTGGCATGACGAATCCGTCCAGTAGGTTTAGTGTATAACCTTTTAATCATCAGTCATGTTTTTTGCAATTAAATTCCATCATGCTGGGTATTTGATCGTTGAGCATGTGCTTTCTAATTTTGAAACGATGTAAGGTTGTTCTTTATGACATACAGAAGCAACCTTTAACTGATCGATAGATTTAGATGACATCAATTTTACATATTGGCAGACATCAAAATCTTAGTTGTCAGTAATGTCTGACCACAATGGATGTCAAACTTTACTGATGAAGAACTGTGTAGGCCTAATTTTTGCCAATTGCCAGTCTACTATTTCGAACAAAAATGATGCTACGTATGAGTAAGAATCTTTTGAAGATATGGAACTGCTGATGAACCAAAAGTAACAGCGAAACTCATGCGATACAGCAGTTGAAGTCGGAAATGGGAGAAATTCGGAAAACCACGATTCTACAACAAAATCTGAACGAAACGCAGCTAAACAGAAGATGAAATCAGAATTTGAATAAATTCGGCAAGCCATGTTTCAACATATCCGTGTTTGTAGGCATCGCCCGAACAACAACATTGGCATCGTTCGATAGTTTTTCCTTCATTTCTTGACATAAATTGTCAGAAAAGAATAGAAGCGCATCTTGAATAAGTATTAATTGTCAACATAGACTTGCAGACCATGGCTTCAATGTTCCCATGATATAGTTTACTTACTATTAAAAACTTTAACAGGAACAAAGAAAGTGATACAAGATCCCTCAGAAAAAACTTCTGTATCAAATGTTATGAATATTAATTAGATATGTCATGTGTTATGTTTATATAAGTTTCAAGCCCCACCCTAAACTTCTGGATTCTAGTAATTGGAAACATGCGACGTGGCTGCAGAGAGATTCCAGGACGCAACGTCTTCGGCTGCGATGGACTGTACTGCGGATGGACGGCGATAATGATCGATGATGATTCTGATGCTGAAGAAGAATAATTGCGAAGAAGAATGCGAAGAATAATGCGAAGAAGAAGAAGAAGAAGAAGAATGCGAAGAAGAAGAAGAAGAAGAAGATGCGAAGAAGAAGAATAATGCGAAGAAGAAGAAGAAGAGAAGAATGCGAAGAAGAATGAAGAAAGAAGAAGAAGAAAAAGCGAAGAAGAAGAAGAAGAAGAAATGCAAGAAGAAGAATGCGAAGAAGAATGCGAAGAAGAAGAAGAATGCGAAGAAGAAGAAGAAGAAGAAGAAGGTGATGATGTTGAAGAAGAAGAAGAAGAAGAAGAAGAAGAAGAAGAAGAAGAAGAAGAAGAAGAAGAAAGAAGAAGAAGAAGAAGAAGAAGAAGAAGAAGAAGAAGAAGAAGAAGAAAGAAGAAGAAGAAGAAGATGATGAAGAAAGAAGAAGAAGAAGAAGAAGAAGAAGAAGAAGAAGAAGAAGAAGAAGAAGAAGAAGAAGAAATGCGAAGAATGAATGCGAAGAAGACGAATGAAGAAGAAGATGACGATGATGAAGAAGAAGAAGAAAAAGAAGAAGAAGAAAAAGAAGAAGAAGATAAAGAAGCCATTACATTGATGGTCATTGCTAAGCGTTTAATACTGAAAACCTGTTAAGCAAGCTGTTAAGGTCGACCCGATAATAATAATATTAATATCAATATTGACATTAATGGTGGGCAGGAGGGACATCGCTCTCCTTGAAATATTACCACATTTAGAGCTACTAAACCATGCAGGCCTAAATATTTATGTAAATAATCAAGTTTTATTAACAGTGTATTCGCGTCTGTCATCATCAGAGGGGCATCAGTTCAACCGGATATGCAACACGACTCTTGTGCACATGACTGTACTGGAGGCCCTGATGTTTTTGAACTATATAAATAGTTACGATTGCCAGATGAGTTGGAAGGCATTCACTTGTCTCTCACTGTCCATGAATCAGTGCTGGAATAATCGCAAAGCATGATGAATGTCAAACTTCTCGTAACTCTGATGACCTGTGTAATGGTTGTCAGTTCTCAGTCGACCATTTCAGGCGGAGATTTTGTTCAATGCGATGATCTCAGGTCTGAGATAGAATCAATTCGTCAACTGTTGAAGACTCAGCAGAAAGAAATTCGGGATTTCGTGATTCAGCAGCAAAATCGTCCTAGACAAGGTTTGTCCTAAAGGCGTTCTAACACTTAGGCCTGCATCTCTTACTTATTATAATTATCATTACATTATGTGGACTGAAATGCTATCGTTGCTAAACATATCCCTCCTGAGAGTCGAAAGTGAAAGACACATTATAGAACAAGAAGTATGCCATCAATCAACACGCACATTATTTTATAGTATTTGTAATATTGATTATTCAGTACAGATTTATTTATATAATGATCTTGTACTACCTACACGGCACCAATTCATTAATGTAATTTTATATCTTCACTTGCTTGGTACATGTATATGCAATCACAAGAGAAACTTGCATATGTTGTTCCTAGGCGTGGAATCTTGCACGAAGAGGAGTAACTCCAATGGAGATATATGCATATGTACTGTGTAAATACGTCGTGCTTTCAAGCGTAACATTTCACGTAGATAATTCCTGTCCTAAGGAACGGTAAATCATTCGGTTTGTGGCTGATTGGTATTTAAGGAAACCATCGATAGCGAGCCTCAGGACTACCATACATTGAGACATGTGCTGGTTTACGAAGCATATCCATAGGCATCAAAGCTGGATCGAATACTCGCTCTACAGGCAAATACCCTGAATCATCTCGTTTCCTTGCGTATACGTACAAGAATGAGTTCACTTTGATAAGCGCTTCTGTCGACCGATTAAACCCGCCAATTTTAAAACCGGCTTTCTCAAGAACTCTGAATTATTCACTTCTTAGAATTTATACAGTCCGTTCTTTAATCATATGCTTTTAATTCTTTGAGTCTTAATTAGTCTAGTTAATGTTCGATTACTTTTATGCTTAAAGTAAATGGTTAATAAAGTTTTTTTATATTTTCTC
Source organism: Aporrectodea caliginosa (assembly GCA_020284085.1). Lineage (NCBI taxonomy): Eukaryota > Metazoa > Annelida > Clitellata > Crassiclitellata > Lumbricidae > Aporrectodea > Aporrectodea caliginosa. The sequence continues at coordinate 2,212,920 of JACEVL010000136.1, read as the reverse complement.
AATCTGAAAACAATTTTCGAGAAAGACTTTTAATGCATTTATGTTAAGATAGCTAAAAGATTGGGTAAACAACTTAGCTGTTAAATTACTGTTTAAGAGCAGTTTGGACAACCATAGAGATGGAGTCGAAAACTGTAGCTAGCATACGTGGAAAAAAGTTCTTTTAAACGGTTTTGTTTCTGTTAAAGACAAAAAATTAGAACATAGCGTAATGAGTTATAAGTGCGAATGTTGTAGAGGTGCAGAGATAAATTGAAGTTAGTGTAAAGCAAAGTTCAAATTAAATGAAGTTGTTAGTTACCTGCATGAACACACTTATGATGCTGTTTCGGTTCATGCAAATTCGTTTTTATAATATTGTTATTTTTGTGACCCATAAGAACTGACTGTAGTTTGTTGATGTTTGTTGGTGAATGCCCGGGGCCTTCAACCGGGGAAAAATGCTTGGGGCAGTTGGCGGAAAGAATGTCCGGGGTAAATGTCCAGTAGGGAAGTCTCCTAGACCCACATCATGGAGCTGCTCATGACCGCCTTGAGAAGGTTCGATCATCCTAAGCCTCGTTTCATTCGCATCCTGTTTCATTCGCATCCATAGAAACGTCCGTCTGTAAAACACTATCTCTCTCCGAGCTGCGTGTTTCGTAAAAAGACAACTTTTTACGAAATAATTATTGAAAAAGAGCTAGTCAACTACTGCGCGTCCGTATGTAGGAGTTTAACCAAGCTGATCGTGTCCGACAAGCAACATAGCACTTGAGATATAGTAAGAAACACAGCGCACCAATCTCTCAAATGAGGTATTATAGTATCACCGGCCATAGACGCAGACCGTTAGACAAACAGAAAGGGCCTCAAAAGAGACAGGTTCGTGACGGCATAGTCCACAACCCGTTATCCTGTGTGTAAGGAATTGCCTGTTTTTTTCCATGTTGCCACGTGAAGTCAATGACAAACGGAGGTCTCTCACAAAATCGTGTATTTTAGTAAAAATAATATCGTAAAAATAACTCCGTTAACATTTAAAGACCTCAGTTCCATTCGAAGTTCTTTACACGACTGACTACATGTACGTGGAGCATACGAGAGAAAAATGGTTTCAATCCAGTCATAATCAGTCAAGCATCACACAAGGATGGACCCATGGCACACTGTTATATCGTCTCGTTCCATAGAGGGCTAGCTCCCACTAAGTAAGGTTGAAGAGCACAAAGTTCACCAGAGGGCCAACCATCATCCATCGCCTCCCAGCAGGGAAGCATCATACAACATGTGAAGGACTTTCCAGATTGATTAAAGACATAATTTTACAGACTACATATTTTGCGAAGCACAAAGCATGAATTCTTTAGACAACTGTGATCTATATTTTGCTGCATTTCAAATGTTTCCTATGAAGGTTGTCCTCCTGGATTCGATTACCTACCGGAAGTAGGCAGCTGCTACAAACTCATTTTTGAAAGAATGACCTGGGATAATGCCACTGAATTATGTCGACAAATGATGCCAGGAGTTCATTTGGCTGCGATTACTAACAAAGATGAGAACGATGCCGTTGTCAGATATCTTCAATCGCAGTTGAGCGGTAAGCAGTAACATTCACTTATGAAATTCTTATAATGATACAATTGCGCTTCACGTAACTGTAGGCCTACGCTTAAATTTAGCAAGAAAACTCATAAGTGTTTTCAACGCCGTATAAATGTTTAGCCGACGCCATGCTACGGTCGTAACTGTGAAATATGTAGAGGACTGATAATAAACCTACCCGGTACGTTATTATTGACTCAATAATATTGAGTCAACGGAGATCTTTATGCCAGATAATTGTTGCTTTGTAACTTCTTGTAACATTGTATTTTGCTGTTTTCCAAAAGGCCGACGTTTCTCTAACGCTGTAAGGATTGTGAATGCCATGGAAATGCGCTATTACCAACTTAAGCTAATACATATATTAAGCATTTGTAAACGTTACAAACCAACAGAACAATGTGTTAAGAGTTTACTATTTATTATATTTAAGAAACAACATTTAAATGAGTTTAAACGTAGATGGAAATTAAAAATGCAAAGTATTTTTAATCAAGTCATAAAGTCAAATTAAGGAAAAGAGGCAACCGATGAGAGGAGAGAGAGAGAGAGAGAGAGAGAGAGAGAGAGAGAGAGAGAGAGAGAGAGAGAGAAAGAGAGAGAGAGAAAGAGAGAGAGAGAAAGAGAGAAAAGAGAGACAGAAAGAGAGAAAGAGACAGACAGAGACAGAAACAGAAACAGAGACAGAGACAGAAAGACAAAGACAGAGGATGATGTTGATAAAAACCATAAAATTAATATTATAAACGGTTCAATTATCGTACACATTTTGGTTTTCTTAGGAGAAATAATTCCGTGTGGAAAAGTCTGGATTAGTGGGCAGACGAAGATCCCCCGCCGTTGTAGAGATCCTTTCGTTTGGAAACCACTGACAGGAATTGAAATACCCTTCAACTATACCAACTGGAACCCAGGAGAACCCGACTGTCACGCAGATCGGGAGCACTGCGTTGAAATTACGCCAGGAAGAAACTACTCATGGAATGACTATATTTGTGATTTTGCATGCTGTGCACTCTGTGAATTAAACGTATGAATACACAGAAAGAAGCAATTCGCTGTATGATATACGTTCAGTTACAGCATTTAGTTTTATTCAGATATAAATAAGCTCATATTCGTTAATTTTCGACAGCTACAGATCAGGTGCTCTTCTGAAAATTGTTATAATACTAAATTATAGTAGAAACCATATTGCAAGGCAGCAACAAAACGTTAAGGTAGCATGATTGAAATGTGGTCTGCGAACACGATGTATGTATCAAATATTTACAGAAACATTGTTTGTCAGCTTTATAACTTTGATTATAAGATAGCATGTAGTCATTAAAAATGTTACGATGATGATGATGATGATAAAACGTTGTTCTATGCAGCGTCTGCATAGGTTTAATATTTAAGATATCAGTTTTGTGGAAAACGTTGATTAAACGCAGTTTGTCAGTTTTTAATGCGTTATTTGGTTGTGAAATATCTATAGACGCTGTGAAATAGAGCTTATTAGTGCGCACAGCCCTTGTGGAGATGTAGCAATTACACAAGTAGATTGGTTTACTGCGAATAAATAATCCGTAAACATGAATAAGTCAAACTACGTTCTATTCTGCCCCCATTGTTAACAGGTATCACTGTATCACTATCCAAATGCAAAATAACTTGCAAATTTTGCTATAGCCTACAGTTAATGCAATTAGGCCCCTATTCAGCGGGACTTGTCCCTTCGGGTGTGCCCTTTGCTCCCTCATACCATCTCTTCATAGATAAACTTCTGTAATAATCTGCACTATGTGAAATTTTATTTACTGTAGCTTCATGTTATTCATTTTGCTTTGTTTCTGGGAACAATAAATTGATTTGATTTGATTGTAATCTCAATACACAAAATTATAAAACCACAGGTAACATCTGTCACATTTCTAGGTGTCTGCGTTGACCAATTCCCCAAATGGAGAGACCGCATTGAACACGTTTTCATCTAAAGTTGCCAACACTGTAAGTGTATTATCTCAGGTCGCTTATCTATTGCCAGCACACATACGCAATTAGCCTATAGGCCTACTATTCGATAGTTCACCAATACTTTGCATATTGTAGCATGATACGGCCTCAAACTACTCATCAAGGCTAAAAAGGTTTAACATCCCTCAAAACAATGCTCTTCGTGCCATTACTGGACACTCGCGGTATTGCTTTACGTATCTCTCTACGGATTCAGCATTTCAACAAACCCGCATACATATTAAGAGTCGAACAGATCACAGTTCAAGAGATTAGCGAATTTATGCATAAATATACAATAGTTACATACAACCATCTGCCCTCATTCTTCAACGACTATTTTAAATCCACACTAGAGACTAATCTCTACTCGATGCGATGAACTGATTTGTTTCTGTCGCCACGTTCAACATTGAGCTTGGTTAGTTCTTGAATGTTGGCTGTCCAGAGAACAATAAGCCATTTGAACCAACTCAGCCAGCACTACTTCTTGTATCAGCAACTGAACAGCAACAAAATTGAATAGTGTGTCGCTGAAGAATTGTCCTCGTGTTTATGCCACCATCAGTGACTGAAAATTATATCAGTTATGATTCTACGGTAATTAAGACCAGCGAAGGTCAGTGATGGCCAAAGAGTTCGAAATTTAATGTCCTACTATTAGCTAATAGTTTAAAGTATCATTTAAAAGGGAGAAGTATAAGCAAAAATGAGATTAAACAGATTCAAATAGGGGTCTATTGATTTTAGAAGGTTAGACCGTGCTTATACACAGAGATAGTCGCTCGTAGAAAAGACTCAAATCGATACCGAAAATGTAAGCACGGTCCGCTAGTACAAACTTCGGTCTAATTATGATATTTAAAATATACATCATGTCCTAGCAAATGCGTCGTGGATACTCACAGGTCCAATTTCGGAGAAATAGCGGAGTCGGTTTAATAATAACACTTAATTTAATTTACACGTCGCATAGTCTCAGTTTAGACATAACTTAAACTTTCAGCCCACCAGCACAGCATTGCATCAGTGGAATTAAGGTTATGCAGAACAACCAAGTGTTAGCATAATAGACTATGTAGGCTACCTGGCAATATCATTAGCCATTCCGTTGATTTCAATGGCTCTGCGTTGCCTTTTCCCTCAGCCTGGAGCTGAAACCTGTTTAGTAGCTTAGGCTAAACATACATGTAGAGTTGTAGACCTCAAGGAAAGTTAATCTGTTGCTGACATCTGAGGGTGGACGGGAAGGCCATCAATTCCATCGAAAACTTCTCCACATTTAATGCTACCTGACCAGTGACCACGTATAGATATGTAATATTATATATAAAATATATATATATGGCATTAAGTCTATATATCAGAATCTGTGTAATAGCTAGGCGTATTATAAGGATGGTCTGGTGTATTATCCCAATTGAAAAGCGTACTTCGAAAGAAGTTGCAGTTCGAAATCGTTTGTGCACGCAAACATAAGAGACATTGCATCGATGGCACATTTTGATAGTTGTTAATATGTAAAAGGTATACCCGGGGGACATGACGCCATGCCATAGAAATCATTGCTTATGTGTGTGACCTAAATAAAACGTGCCTTCAATTTCTGTGATATAATTATTTTCGAGATAAATAGTACGCCGAAAACGTTGAATAGCGTCACTGCCAGACTGCTCTTGTTATCAGTTGATGATCTCTGCATCCGTTTACGATGGCATACTACTACATCTGTTCCTGTTGCTATAATTATCTTGTTAACGCACGATATCTGTTTAGGGGAGCTGACGATAACGGATCTCTACAAGCACTGTCGATAAAGACTACGATAGTTACATTGGCGATTTAATGTACTTTCCCCATTTGCCTAGTCAGTCTGTTACTGTCACCATCCATTTCTTAAAAATCTAAACGTATAGCACTTCTCTGTTTTGCAAGACAATCTTGAAGGATGTTAGGACGCGAAATTAACATTAAATTCTAATTGCATCACTAGCACAATTGTTTGCAGAACTAATCTAATCTAAGAACTTCTTTGGCGCCACTGCATAAAGGCTCAATGGATCAGTTGATGGTCGCTACTAAGCAAAGTCGTTGTTTATGCCAAATGTTAGGGTGAGTCCGTTCAAAAGCCAAGAAATGAATACGAAAAGGCAAGAAAACTAGAGCCCTGCGCCGGCCGCGCCGCCGCCGCCGCCGACATTTCTTGGGCGCCGCCGCCGCCGATTTTTGTGGATCGGCGCGCTGACGCCGCCGCCGCCGCCGATAATTCCTCGGCGCGCCGCCGATGCCACGCTGAAGTGTTTAATTGTTTTGTTGCATTTTTCATGTTTTGTATGATTTCACGATAAATTGTTGCTTGAGTGGGTAATAGAAGTAGACACAGGCATACAGCCAGACAGACAGAGACAGCCAGACAGAGACAGACAGATATACAGATACAAAGGCAGAGACAGAGAGACACATACACAGACAGGCAGGCAGCAGACAGATGATGGGATGAATGGATAGATAGATGGCTCGTTTAGTGGGATGGATGGATGGATGAATGGATGGATGGATGGTTGCCATTGGTTGGATTAAATGACTGATAGATTGAATAGACGGATAGGAAGGAGAGAAGATCGAAAACGTCCTCTGTCTTACATGCATACTACATTGTGTATGTAAGACAGGGGATTATATACTACGGTGATTGGATTGTCGGGGGGTTGGGAGTGTTAAATCCCCGAATTCATTTTCAACCCCTCCAGTTAATTCCATGAAATTACCTGTGGGGTTAAGTTAACCCCTCAGAGCAGCTTTCAGTGAAAGCACGCACATGTAAAGAATACTTTATTATAATCTATACAATATCGGTAGTATTAAGTAATAGGCCTGGGGTGAACCGCCCTCGCACCCCTCCTGGTTGTATGCCGGCACCCCTCCTGGTTTTATTCCGGCGCCCCTCATGACCAGACCAGCCCGTCATGGTGCGCTGCTATAACGGGCCATGGGCTTGGCATTGGCGAGGTTTAGTTCTTTTCTTAACCCAAATAATGTGCATCCCTAAGTTCTGTCTATCTGAAGGTATGTAAGTACGGAGGGGCCGGAGGGAAAGACAGTTAGCATCGACTTGCCACGGAAGATTGGCATAACCCTGAATTGACCCTCATTTTTTCCGTGTGAACAAAGTGTCCTTTTTCTCAGGATTTAGGCTAAAAGTTCCAAAGTGCAAGAGTCATCCATTCATAAAACGCATGCACAGTGAATGAGTCTCATCCTTGATATGATACCCCATCTGATCATCTTGCAGGCTATTTCGTATTTATAAAATCAATTCACGTTCTTGAAATAAATAACATTAACTTGAATTGTGATAAATTGGATATAATTATAAATAGTACGTTTCATCGCGATGGATGAAACTACTAAAAGCAAACTCGCGGAAAAGCAGTTTTTGATATAAAAACAGATGGCACCAGGACTCCTTAAATCTATAAGTATAGGATGCACTCTTCCTGTTACGTTGACTAAAGTTTTAGCAAATTGAAAATAATAAATAATTAAAATTAATTACTTGTGACACGCCGTGGAGGGGGGTTTATGGTAAATGGTAACACTTTGGCACGAAGAGTAGAAGATCAGCATGGACGCGGGATCAATTCCAGCTACCCTACAAAGGTCGACTCAGCCTTTCATTCGCCATATAGCTTTCGTAATATGAGCGGTAGGACGTGACGGGCGCCGTTCATGGCTGCCAAACAGTTAAATTCGATTTATTTAATAACTTGTGATAATCCGTTCATACTATGAATTGTAATCATACTGCGGTCTATAAGTACTGAAATAATAAAGCAATTTGTTCAGATGACAGCTTAAAATGCTAGAATTACAGTGTGGAAATTTTAACTATTTCAAAAGTTCGTTCTCCCATTTGACCCCCTCATAAACTTTTGGATCCGTCACTGGCGCCGACCACGCCGCGCCGCGCCGCCGCCGCCGATTTTTTTGGGTCGGCGGCGCGCCGCCGACTGAAATTGACCGGCGCGCCGCCGCCAACACTATGAAGTCGGCGCAGAGCTCTAAAGAAAACATCCTACATTGTGGGGCGCGGTGGTGTAGGGGTATGTTCGGTGCCTTGCAGCCGGAGGGTTGTGTGTTCGAATCCACCTCAAGCCGCCGCGTAGGGACCCTGGGCAAAGTCCTGCACTCGCAATTGCTCATGCGCTTCGGCGTGAAACTCCGATTCAGTGTCCGCGCTGTAGTCGGGAGCGCCTCTGGTAGAAATCTTGAAGGGGCGCTATAACAAGTGCTCATACATACATACAAACATGCATACATACACGACATCGTTTTGTATACAATTAAATTATCATTAAGGCCCGCCGTTACACGATTGAATGATCAGTGTCCCGTAGCCTCCCATGTGAAGCTGCACGTTAAACTGTGGCCAGCAATCTGCGTGCATTTAGGGCTAAGGACATTGTTTGGACCGACACCTCTAGCCTCCACTGCATGCAGAAGCATCATCAACACTTCATTTATACAAGTCTAAATTTAGTCTCTCCAATTAACCGGTAAAAGATTTAAGTAGAGGTCGTGTCAATCGGAACTCTAGTCGGAGTCAGCTTTTACGTCGATGGGAAGAAGACTTCGCACAAAACGTATTACTCCGCGCATGAACTATCGATCTGTCTTGAATGTTAGACTAGGTGGAAGGTTACTTGTTCTTGTCAGAGATATTTCGGTTATTCAAACTGTTTTTTTTTATATTGGATGCAGGCTTATAAAAATTTACTTCAAGTCTTCTGAAATCTTCGTGCACCTTTCTGTCTGGAGATTTTTATTCATACTATAGAAGCAACAGCATCCTGAACGTTTACAAATTAACGACTAAAACACACATGCGCAACGGTCCAAGAACCATCAGAAGCATTATTAATTGCACGACAAACATGTAATTAAAACTTGCGATGTTAGCAGGCCCACCAGCCAATAATAGGCCTATAGACTTTGGACAGGGCTCGTGTCAGCATTACCTGATACCACTCTATGTCTGCCTGATGCTGGTAGACAAACTCAAATGCACATGCACACTTGCACTCGTACTTAAGTGCGTATTTACTTACGTACATAATTATGCATGTTAGTAGGTAACATTTGAAATTTGATTCCGTGACCATAATTTCACTATGCTTCTTCTGTTCTTCAATCGAATGACATGCTTAACAATTGTCCAGTATCAACTCAATCAAATTTCAGGTTCTTTGACCATCACTGACTATCATGCATTTATCTTTGCTAAAACGACGCAGAAATATGCAGCCTCCTTGATTAGGTCTACCGTCTAACATAAGGTAATGGCTAGGATTTTACAGAGCATTTACGGAAAGTGTGAGTACATGAACAACAAACAAGAATTGCCTTATGTAACCGTGTGTCTGTCTCTTGCCAATGCGAATTACTTGTTCCTCAGATTGCGTTCACTTAGCCTATTTACTTCATAACCACGCGTGCATAAACATACATGTGGACATACATAGGCCTACATGTAAAATTGTACATGCATGCATAAATACACACATACATCCACCCAAGCCTACAAACATACGCAGAGAAAGACATGCATACATAATATGCGACATACACCTATGACACCCACTTACTAGGAGTGGGAGCGGCTGTCATCTATTTCAATACTGTATAATACATAGGCCTACATCTGAAAATGCTATACCATGAAAACATCATTTATCGTTACGAGGGTAAATGAGCCAATTAGTCCAGTTTACGACACCTTGATCTAAATTCATGAGTGCTTTGCATTATTAGATGTTTATGACGGTGACTTAATCGCTTTGCATGTGCCTTTCAGTCACAATTCTAGACAATTTGCTTATATTACGAGCTTTCAGTTGGGCACTGTTTTTCTGCAATTAGGCCTAGATATTTTGATGAAGGCGCCTAGCATAAGCTTTTCAGTTCGTAAATTCTAAGCCCTTAATATGGGTTCAGATACCTACGGCTGCCTATAAATAACCGCTATAATACAATTATTTAGTCGACATCGTTTTGACAAACTGGCGAGCGGACATAGAAACATCAGTTTTCAGTACTGATCACAATGGTCGTCAAACTTCTACTGTTGATGAACTGTGTAATTGTTGCCAATTGCCAGTCGATAGTTTCAAACAGAAATGAATCTACGTATAGGTGTGAATTGTGTGAAGAAACGAAGTCCGAGATGGCATCCATTCGTCAACAGTTGATGGATCTACAGCAAGCTGCAGTTCGCAGTGAAACTCAGGCGATGCAGCGGTTGAAGTCGGAGATTGAAGAAATTCGACAAAGTCGTGGCTCATCAACACTATTGGTCTGGTAATGGTTTGTAGTAAACGTTTCTTCACACATAAGTCTACGACTTTGACTTGATCTTCTGATATCATATATTGTAACACACACTATGTAACGTCACATAAATTGCGCACAGCATTGGCTTCATTTTGCCTCTAACACCGTAACTAATAGGTATTATGTTTTAAGCAAATACGAATGCATAAGTGGGAGTTTTATAACTTTTTATTCATTATACGGCAATTATGTCTTATAAATCAGCAAGGAGAGGGCGTAATGCTTGAGTGGTCGTTTGAACTCAACCCACATGAAAAACAGAATCCTTGCACATTTCCCGGACTTGAAGACTCACAAGGAAGGTCGAGACGTCCTTCCTGTCTTCGATGAAGATGTTGCTTCGGCAATGAGGCATGTGAGCATGATGCCGACACCAAAGGCATTCATCTTGCAAGCGTTGCAAACATTATTTGTAGAGTTATCCTCAACCAGAAAACATTTTTCAACTGTACCCTTGACAGCCACTGACGGATAGTGCCAAGAATCATAAGTGCCAAATTCATTGGTGGCATTGGTCTCTATGATCCTGAACGAGTGCACGGTTCCAACATCAACACTCAGTTAAGCTACTCGTCGAAATCAGTGGCGGATTTCAGGTTTGCGGACTAAAGCCCTAAGTCCTTCAGGGCTCCGTCTTGGGCCCCCTCCTCTACCTTATCGACACTTTCGACCTTTCGTTGCTTCTTGCTTCCTATGCTGCACTGGTCCAGCTATAATATGCAGATGATGTTCAGGTTTACTTGCATTGTTCTGCCTCTGACGCTATTGCGACCACTCGGGTAATGAGCTCGATTATATGGGAGTCCTTGAGGTCTGGATATAATCTAACCGGCTGCAACTTAACTTGCTGCCACTTCCCCCATTTCACTTTCTCCTCTGTTGTGCGTGACCTTGGCGTCACCTTGGACCGAGAACTCACCTTTACTCCCCATAGTAACCTCCATGACTGCTTTTAACAATTACGCCAGGTTTGCACTTTCGCCCGCTCACGCACTGCTTCTGCAACCTCCACCCTTATCCATGCCTTCGTCACAACTAGACTTGACTACAGTAACTGTTGCTAGCTCTACGCTGGCCTCCCGGCTGGTCGACTGGGGTGCTTGGATCCACCATAATTATTGTGCTCAGATTTGGCCAAGTCTCTAGTAACATGCGCGATGTTCTTCGCTGGCTCCTTCTGAGCAGCGGACTGTGGCTAGGAAAGCTGCCCTAGTCCGGCGCTGATTACTAGGGCTAGCTCCTGCCAGTCTTCGCGAGCTCTGTCCTTAGTTATGGGGCTCTCGATCCATCCGCTCATCCGAACATGGTCTTTCTTGTACTTGTGTTATGGTTGCAATAAACGGATTGATTGATTGATTTATTGATTGTCCCTTATGCCATACCTCCACTAGGCAGAACTTCTTTGGACTAACGTCAACGTCGTTGAAAATGTCGACTGTTCTAGATAAACTTGGCGTTTGGCTCTTTTAGAAGATGACATGGTAATGTAATATAAATCTCAACAACAGGCAGCCCAGCTAATTCACCGGTGCTATAGCAAATCAAGTGCACACCAGTCAGGGTGTTTTGTGAATTATTGACATTTTGCAGGATGCTAAAAGACATGCTGACACCGACCGCATTTCAGCGTTACCTAATATCGCTTGCAATCGCGTGCCACACAATCTGCTTATAAGGCCATAGAAATGCATGATAACAATGTTACAACTTACCAAATGCATAAAGAATGTCGGATTCTTGTATTTCAACATAAAGAAATGGGTCACATTCGGTTAACAGAAGTTTACTAGCTAGGCTGTGGACTTTTCTTGCCTAATTCATTATGTCAACAAGGCAACTGCAGTTGGTAATAGTTAACAGTGGACCAGTTCCAAAATTTGGACTTGGTCCACTGTTACTCTGCGTATACTCTAAATTTTGCGCGATGAATAATAGCTCACCCTCTGGAGAATGAAACAGAGCTGTTCTTGGACTTGGTCCACTATTCATCGTGTAGATTCTGTAACTCTGATTTCGTTTATACACTTTCCAAAAACTGGACATGGCATTGGCAGAGATTTTTCCCGCTTTATGTTGTTTTTGGACCTTAGCCTCCATTTTTTTGGGGGGGGGCATGGCACCCCATAGCCCCTGTTGGCGCCGCAATGGTCGAAACCTCAGGCAGCAACGACAGTGTCACAGTTACTCACGTTCAACACCTTTGCACGCTGCCGAGATGGTAGGTCCGACACTTTTAGGCACAATCAAGAAAGCGATACACCTCTGCCTCTCTATCTATTTATTTTCTTTAATAGATGTGGCTACACTTCACGAATCTGCAAGTATTATGAATTTGTTTTTATTTGCATTTTCAGCGTCAGCAGCCTAAGTATCCACCTAAGAGATTTTATTATAGCTGTCAACTCAGCTGAATAAACAGAATCGTCAGCAATTCTAAACTTCTTCTCAAACCCCAGAATAGGAACATGAAAAGATGCTGAGACTTTACTTTCAAATTTTGACCCATCTGTATATATATATACTGTAATTTGAATTGAACATATAAAACACACCACCTAGCAATAATTATTCAGAGGCACGACACCGTGTATTAAATAAACTTCAACACTACGCTATTATGGGTTCATAAACAAGATCATTGTTAATATAACCTTTATTCAAGCCTGTGTGGCCTGTTCCAATAAGAAATCAGCTCGTTTCATCACACTGGTCAACAAGCATTTTGCTACTGGGATTCTAACACCTGTTCCTGTTTGTCTATCACGTCCAGCTTTTGAGTTATAAAGATTCTGAGATTCTTTCAGAACACAGCTTAAATGGTTAGCATTACAGAGGACTCTCTGTGCACGATTCTCAAAGTAGCTGGTTAACCATTTGAGCTGTGTTCTGCTAATCCAATACTTTTTTCTAGTTTATTTAGCAGGGTATGATGATGGACCGTATCAAACGCCTTAGCGATATAAAAAAAACTGAGTAATCATTATTATCGTGCCAAAATGAGACGTTTGTGTAGCACCTGCTCCACCACTGCCAAAGAAACTTGATGTAGTCCCCAACAAAGCATCTGTCTCATTCACATAAGACATAATCATATCGGCACACATTAAATAAGAACATACTAGTTGTAGGCAGTCTTTGACTATTGGAGCAACACACAAAAATTCCTTAATAATTAGCGTTTTACGTAAAACAGAAAAGTGATTCGCAAATGACTACCTAAGTGGCCTAACTAAGCGCGTTTTGATACAGGTGACAATGTTTCCTTAACAGAGCCATATGCACCATCTCGCACACGCAGCGGAAGACTTTTTCGAGAGGAACATAGAACACAGAGGAACATAGAAAACTCACAATTTTCACAAATGAGCCCCATTCACATATGAATTCCATGTATAAACCATAGGTTCAGTGGTTTATTGCTAGAAGTCCTATAATACAATTCATAAAATGCATTATTTCGGTGAATAAGCTGGTTTCCCTCTCGCGGCTTTCGTATGGTGCTGAGAATGTTCGACGACTTACATTTACATTACTCGATAGAGTTCAAATGATTTGTTAGTCACTGCTCACCTCTCCATATGGAGTCTTTGCAAGTGTTTACCAAAGTTTGATGTTGTGCCAGTTGTTTTCTGAAATGATAGTTTTCTCACTACAAAACTTGCACTTAGCAGAAGTAGCATTTCCCTTGAAAGTGAAATTATCATAGCCAAACTTAACCGCTCTAGGAATATTAGTATTTTTTTGTTAGCATATCTCCGTCCGTGGCCGCTATTTCAGCAAAACAACCGGAAGAAATTCTTAACAAGATGCGGTCCAAAATATCCTGAATGTAAGGATTAATTACTTAAAGGAAAGACAAAGCTTACTGGTAAAGTATCCGAGTGCCTGTGGAAATTTCATTTGTGTCCAAGTAGCCTACTTAGGTCTCAAGTACGAGTACAAGTACTTAGGTCTCCAGTACAAGTTCAAGTACTTAAAAACTGTACTCAAATTGCACTTGAGTACAAGTACAGGTACCAATACTACACCTCTGCACACAATAGTTCACGAAAGAAGTTAATCATCATGAAAATAATTACATTTTCCTCCATGATATTGCCGATTTTAAGCAAATTCGCATATTTTCACAAATTCTAAAATTTTTGTGTCGGGGCAAGGCTTAGCCTTTTTGAGTTGGTCTGAAACTTGGTACAGTTGTACAAAGTGATAAATGGAATGGGAAAATCGCCGGGCAGCAATATTTTTAGGAACTTTTTTAACTCCATTATATTCTGGAGCACCCTAAGCGATGGTGCTTGTGAAAGGAAATTTTGAGGTTTTAATACGTTTATGAACGTTTGCATGAACGTCAAAGGATGATCATAGGATTGAGAATTAACCGTTGTCTTGACGCTTTTATGATTCAATGCTTTTAAAGCTTCATCTTATGTTCCGTCATTAATTTATTTCGAGTAGACAAATCCTTTCAAAACAGACACTGTAGAAAACGCTGGGTCAGCTCTAGTACAACTTTTGGCGAAATTTGTTACTTCGAATAAACTGCAAATAACAACGCCAAATAAAGGTTTCCAGCAAACTTTAGGTCATGACCGTAGCATTCAAAATGAATGCGAACATGTGCAGATGAGAACAAATAGTAATAATTCGTTGATTGATTCAAACTGACAAGTACGCAGTAAGATTAGATTAATGATAACAGATGATAAAAGATGCGCACGAACACGGATGTGACTGGCACATTAACGAGTGATAGCCTCTCGAAGATAAGTGCTAGGAAGGCACATTTTTATTTTGATTACTAAGCACTGAATTTCCCAGTGGGTGGCTAATTATCAGATAAATAATTATAGTCTTAGGAAAACATGGGGAGTAGGTAGATACACATGCCCACGGATGTAAACTGCAGATCAACGATACGTCGCAGAATGACACGTGATTGGAAGGCGCGTATTTATATTCATTGCATACTATCGATTTCAGTCAATTGCTAAGAGATATTCCTAATGGTAACATAAATTATCAGTCAGAATCCCTCTGTCACTACCGCTCTCATTGGATCTGCTTATATTTGGAGTTTGAATCCATGTCCATAATATGACTTTGCTTCACATAGACGCCTAACACTCAATCGAATAACATCATAAATAATTGTGTTGTTTCGACTCCTCACTGACCATCACTGGCTATCATCGTCCACCATCGCTGAGGGTAGATTAGACTGGTCCAAACTTACATGGGGAAATATATTTTTTCAGAATATGCTGCTCCACAAGACTGCCCCTGTTACACTTGACTAGAAGACTCTGTGTTGAAAAAATTGAAGAGATCTGAGCATGTTTAGAGGTCGCTAGGTTTTGACACTTTTTGTAGAAATTGCAAAAATTGCGCATCTGACGCGTTAATAGCTTCATTATGAATTAAAATAAGCACCCATGAACACCAAGCACCATCTTTCTAAATCATGATCAATATGCCAACTGTATTTAAGTAACTAAAAGAATAATAAGCTTATTTACAAATAAAACACTTATTTCAAGTTCTTTCTGATAGATAAACGGTTGTTGGCTTATAACTAATTTTTAAATTTTGCATGCCACCTTTTCATCACAATTCGTTTCATATCCTACAATTGTATTGTTCAATATTGCTCTGTATGCTGCTAATTTAGCGTGATTCGAGTACTTTATTCGTCTGTGAAGCCAGCCTTGAAAATGAAATAAGCTTACAGCACATGTTTTTTCCCTTTCTGCAATAAAAGCTCGTACGTTACAAAATCGATGGCTAGATCTACTGTCTGGTTATGACAAGGACTGTTTGATGCAGGAAACGTCCTGTGCAACCGTAAATCTCTCTTTTCTGAAGGAATTACTTTTTTCTCGGGCTGCGTTAATCGGCCAAAGCCCACTCTATTCACTTGATCACCAAACATGCATGAATACACACAAACATACGTACATGTATATGTACATAAATACATGCAAAAAGAAACATACATACATATTATGTAGGCTACATAGATATATGCTTGCATACAAATAAGTAAGTAGTAAGTAAGTAATTAGCCTTTTAATAATGCAAGTCAAACTCTCACATCTTGCTAAACAGACAGCTGATGTAGAATGGTTCGATTGGAAAAAGCCCATAACCGCTAGTCAACTTTTAGCAGCTACGATGAGCGCTTATGAGGCTCGCCTCAAGATGATAAACTATTCAAAGAATGGCGAGTTCATTGGTTGCTCATGATGAAAAGTCTACAAACTCGACGTATAGTGCCCGATAAGACTACATCCACAATATACTTGGCAACAGTTGTGTTGCTGGAATCTTTATAGTCCAGTTCAGAAGGTTTACAGGAGAAGCACTTGGAATTCCAGACTATTCGTTTTCAATTGTTTTCAAGCACTGGTGTGGTGATGATTGTAGCTGTGATAAAAATAATCGAAAAGGAGAAAATTCCACTCGAAAAAATCGACTCCATAGAAAACTTCATAAGTAGCTTCCATTCAAAATTAAATATAATTAAATTTTAATCAGATTAGAAAAACAGTCAATTTAACTATTACAGTGTACAAATTAAACTATAACTTGTGCTGAAATCTTTCCTTTGGCTTTGATTCAAGCAATAAGTCAGTGACTTGTTGCAGGCTACCTATACTTGGCATTATCATCAGCCATTCCTTTGATAATAATGGTTTTCCATACATTTTCTCTCAGCGTGTTACTGCAAACCTGTTTAATAGCTTAACATATACCTCAAGGAAACTTAAATTTAATATTGTCATCTGAGGGTGGACAGGAAGGCCATAACTTCCTTCAGATCTGCGTGAGCTTTTAGCCAGAAACGCTCCATACATCTACAAGAATTTAAAAACTGTTCTTTATCGCTGGAGTTGAGCTGAAAGCGCCTCTGATTAGGTTATCTCGGAGGGGCGCTATATTCTCTGAATGAATGAACGAATGAATGAAAGAAATGACCTCCATTGCAAAAATTCACACATTTAAAGCTACTTCAAATAGTGTAGTGTATATATAAATATATATACATATAAGACTTAGGTGTCCAACGCTTGCATCGTATCCATGGGCCGAGTCCCGTTGGAGTCCAATGTTTGCATTGGATTTCATTCGTATTTTTCCTTTACGAACGGAGTATCTGCATGAATCCGTTCGACCTTCGCACTTCTCCCACAAAGAGAGTTCCATGCTTAGGACTGGCTCTGATATCCACTTAGTATGTATCAAAGGCAGCGATGCCGCCCACGTTTGCCAGCTTTTTCAGGGTTCCTGCTGAGCCTTTCCACCTCGCGTAGCGCCCTAAGGTGGTACCTCAGCCAAGACCTTCACTATGATGCGCAAGCCTCAATAGGCACTTGCCCTACTGACTGTTGCCACCCCCTCACCACGTTGAGGTGTGAGTCGGTCTTTAAGGTCTTTCAAATAGTGTATATATAAATATATATATACATATATAGTAAGTGGCCCAAAATAACAAAAGTTGGAAATGTTTAGCTCCACAAGGCTGCCCTTGTTACACATGAAAAGATAACCCTGTATGCAAAAATTTGGACAGATTGAACTATGTTTAGAGGTCGCGCCTTTTGCACACTTTTACATTATATAGTATGAAGCGTAAAAAGACATGTAGGCCCCCTATCATTATGAATAGCAAGGCAGTTATTATTTTGAACGTTGAACAGCCTAATAAAATATATACCGCAGTGTTACTGCTTAGTCAGAGTGCATTAAATGCAAATAATTTGTAATGCAATATAATTTTAAAATGCTAAAGTAGTTTTCCAGTCTGCATAAATAACCGTTACTGTCATTGAAGTGCCGGAAAACGCGAAAACCGCGATTATTTCATTTTGCTCTTGTCGGAAAAGAAATCATTGTGTGATGACTGGAGACAAGTTGCAGCAGGTATTGTGTCTGTGACTCATCCTTAGTTATGTGACAGAATTAACCAATTTCAACAATTATTGGCTGAGATCTGATCATTTTTCTTCGATTTTTGTTAGATTTTGTTTCTTATGACCTTGAAATGACCTTGAACGACCCTGAATTTAGTATTTATATTTTAATCAAAATATAGCTCTCATCGAGATAAATAAACAGTAAAAAGTTCATCTAAATTGGACTCCTCATTAATTTGTTGTGATAAAAAGAGTAAATCGACAATGGAACCAAGTTCCAAAACCCAAGCATGCGGTTTTTGCGATTTCTACAAAAAACGCAAAATGGCGCGACCTCTAAACATGCTCAGATCTCTTCAATTTTTTCACCACATAGTCTTCTTGTCAAGTGGAACAAGGGCAGCCTTGTGGAGCAGCATGTTTCAACAAAAATTATTTCCCCGTGTAAGTTTGGGCCACACTAATATATAGGCATATATATAACAGTCAGTGTAATAATGTTATCAAGAGGGTCTGGTGTATTGCCCAAAATCTAAAAGTGTACCTCAAATGAATGTGTAGCCGTAAATCTTTTATGCACGGAAACCTAAAAGGAATTGCATCATTTGCGCATTACTTCTTAGTATGTAAAAATGCACGAGGAACAAAAATGCCAGACATAGCGGCGACATTTTCGAATGTTACTTGTTGACCTAAAAGAATTATGCCTATGTGCGCAACCTAAATAAAACTTGCCCTCTATTTTTCGAGAATAAATAATACTCCGATAACTTTGAATAGCGCCACTGTCATACTGCTGCAGGTATCAGTTGATGGTCGCTGCATCCGTGTACGATGGTATACTATTACATCTGATCCTGTGGCCATAATTATCGTGCAAACAGTCTGAGCACACGATTCTGTGTTTAGAGGAGATTACAATACCGGATCTCTACAAGCACTGTCGTTACAGGATGTAGACTTTGATAGTCACACATCATTAAACGACTATCCAGCCTAGTCACTATCCGTTACTTAAAAGGCTAAATATATTGCACTTCTCTGTTTTGCGAGACAATCTTGAAGGAGGTTTAGATGTGAAATGTGCATCAAATTTTAACTGCACCACTGGCATTATAGTAAACGCAGAACTAATCTAACCTACGAACTTCTTTGGCGCCACTGCATACAAGGTTCAAGGATGGTCCCTACTAAGCAAAGTCGTTGTTTAAGTCAAATTCCAGGGTGAGTCCGGTCAAAAGACAAGAAATGAATCAGAGAAGCCAAGAAAATTGTTTGGAATCCAACTAAATTCTCAAAAAGGCAGAACTGTGTCTATTGCAGCCTCCCATGCGACGCCATGCATGTTTAAAATGTGGCCAGCAATTTGCGTGCATGTAGGGCTAAGGACACTGTTGGGACCGAGACCTCTAGCTTCATCTGCATGCAGAAGCATCATCGACACTTCATTTACACGGGCATAAATACGGTCAACAATTTAAGTAGAGTTCGTGTCAATCGGAATTCTAGTCCGTGTCAGCTTTTACGTCGACGGGAAGAAGACTTCCCACAAAACGTATTATTCTGTTCCTGAACTATCGATCTGTCTTGAATGTTAGATTAGGTAGAAGGTTACTTGCTCTTGTCAGAGTTATTTCGGTTATAATGGTTTATTCAAACTGTTTTTTTTATATTGGATGCAGGCTTATACAAATTTACTTCAAGTCTTCTGAAATCTTCGTGCACCTTTCTGTCTGGAGATTTTTATTCATCATAGGGGGTCTATTGGAAGCAACAACATCCTGAACGTTTACAAATTAACGACTGAAACACACAAACTCATCGGTCCAAGAACTAGCAGAGGCATATTTAATTGCACGACAAACATGTAACATTTACGAAGCACATTACCGCATTGACTCGTTCCTGTTACTATCAATTGCGCCAGCTGTGGGTTGTCACTCGCTCTCTGTCTTCTTCCTCTGCCTCCACTCTGGTCTACGCCTTTATTCTTAATCGTTTGGACTACTGCTCTTCGCGACTGTGGACTACCACAGATCCGCTTGCATCCTTTGAAAGGCGTGTTGCGGGCGGCTGCTCGCTTAATTGGTGGTGTACCTAAGTTTGGCCATTGTCTCTGCCTTTTGCGCGATGTCCTCCACTGGCTCCCGGTCCAGCAGCGCATCAATTATAGAGTCTCATCTATTGTCTGGCAATGTGTTCTTGGTAGAGCACCTACCTATCTCCAGGAGCTCTTCACATTGACTTCGGTCTGCTCAGGGTCGCCGATCTCTGAGCTCGGCTTCTAGAGGTGACTTTATGGTACCGCATGCTCGCTCTGCCACCAGACAGCATCGGGCATTCTCGATAGTGGGTCCTTCTCTTTGGAATGGTCTTCTCTCTGACCTGCGTTCTCTTCCACGAGACTTCTCTTCTTCTTTTTATAAATTACTCAAGACCTTCCTTATTGACCGGGCCTGGGTCGGGAGCGCTTCTGAGTAGTAATCTTCTGATGGGGCGCTATATAAATCTCATAGATAGATAGATAGATTAAACCCTCGATGTTAGCAGGACCACCAACCCATAATATGGGCGGGGCTCGTGTTGCCTTAAAATCCGTGTCAGCATGACTTGATACCACTCTATGTCTGCCTGATGCTGGTGGACCATCGACGCATAGCCTATACGTCGATGTGATAGACAGCCTCAAATCCACTCTCACTCGTACTTACGTGTGTACATACTTACGTACATACGCATGTTTGTAGGTAGCATATGAAATTTGTAATTTCACTATGCTTCTTCTATAGATAGACTCAAATCCACTCTGACAGTGTTCTCACTTACGTGTGTACATACTTACGCACATTCGAATTTTAGTATGTAACATATGAAATTTGATTCCGTGATCATGCACTATGCTTCTTCTAATAGGCCTGTTACTCCATCGAATGCTTAACATTTGTCAAGTATCAACTCAATAAAATTTCAGGTTCTTTGACCATCACTGACTCATGAGTCTATGAACGAGATACAAGAATTGTCTTTTGTAACCGCGAATCTGTCTCTTTCCGATGCGAATTACTTGTTCCTCAGATTGAGCGCATTGATCGAATCCCAGCCTATTTACCTTATAACTACGCGTGCATAAAGATAGACATACATAGGGTCTACATGCATGCATAAATACACACATACATCCATACAGACCTACAAACATACACACAGAAAGACATACATACATGATATACGATTATAGGCCTACATACATCAGAAAATGCTGTCATTAAAACGTCAATTATCGTTATGAGGCTAAATGATTCCACGCTAAACAGAAGGCCTGGCAAAACGTATCCGACCAATTAGTTCAATTTACGCCCTTTTAATCTAAATTGTTTTGCAGTTAGACAAGTTCACGACGGCGATGTAGTCACTTAGCATGTGCCTTTTAGTCACTCAATTTTAAACGAAGTTAATTCGGTTTTAGACAATACCCACAGTTGCCTATAAATAATTGCGATAATATTGTTGACATCGTTTTGGCGAACTGGCGAACGGACATAGAAACATCAGTCTTCAATACTGAACAGAATGGTCGTCAAACTTCTACTGTTGATGAACTGTGCAATTGTTGCCAATTGCCAGTCGACAATTTCGAACAGAAATGATGCTACAGGTGAGTGTGAACAGTTTGAAGAGATGAAGTCTGAGATGGAATCCATTCGTCAACTGTTGATGGATCTACAGCAAGGTGCAGTTCGCAGTGAAACTCAGGCGAAGCAAAAGTTGAAGTCTGAGATTGAAGAAATTCGACAAATCGTGGCTCAACAACGATACTGGTCTAGAAATGGTTTGTTATAAACGCTTTGTCACATATAAAGCTACAACTTTAACTTGATCTTATGACATCATGTACTGTAAGAAATATTATGCAACATCACATACATTGCGTACAGCATTATCTGCTTTTAGTATCTAATTTGGTAATTGGAACATACGAGCTGCATTCAGAGTAGGATTAGTCACTCCAATACTTTCAGATCACCACAGATAGTCTCTATTTGTAGTAATTGCACCGTATATGTTTAAATCACAGTTTCATGTTTTCCTAGGTTCTTTCATGTGTATTGCACCGCCAATAAGTATTGAAGGGTGGACAATGCCATTGAGTAACAAGGCATCTTTCAGGATCAACAGTGACGAATCTATGATAGAAACCATTGCTGTTGGTCATTCTCACAGTACAAAGCAGTACACAGAGAAGAAACAGAGGTTGCCAACCTGTGCTAAGAAATTTTTCATATCTTTTCAGTGGGTCCAAAAGACAGAAATTTTTATATCTGGCAACAGCAAACCCGATCCTTGCAGTCTTGAACCAAGTAGTTTTGTCCTTGATTTTGATGAACTTAAGTCTCTTACCAGGTTTTTAAATTTTGGCTGTTATCAGATGAGGCTCACCGGGACTAGAATCACGCCCGCCTCGCTATTGGTCAATGCATGTCATATGATTTTGAGTACCTCGTTTGACAAACATTCCCGATTGCGCTGGAAGGTTGTTCACCGTGTTTTCGAATGACGATTTAACCCTAACCCTGACCCTGACCTACCCTCACGACGCCTAACCTAACCCTAACCGACCCTCATTACGCCTAATCTGACCCTAAACGACCCCACGAATCCTAACCTGATCCTAACCGACCCTCGAGATGTCCGCCATTTCGAAATTTCAAGGGAAGACAACAAGTTAGTTCACGTGACAGGCTTTAGCCAATAACGCGACATGCGTGAATGTAGTACTGGGGCTCCGCTAACGCCCGGGGCGTAATGGATCCACTACGTTTTAAATTTTGGCTGTTATCAGATGAGGCTCAACAAACATAAAATGGTTCAAAATCTAGCAAACTTCAAACTCGTTTTTCACATCTGATTTATGCATTGTGGCATTTTCGTCTGCCTCATGTAGGCCCATGCCTCTGTTGCATTAGATACTAGCAAAATGTCGTTCTCATGGCTGAAAGCAGATTGGAGTATTCAATAAGATTTCTAATCTTTAGCAGAGAAACCAGAGACAACGGTCGGAAATAGTTAACACGCCGTCACGTGATCCTTCATTTATCGTGATAACTCTGGTCTGCGAAAGGCATTGACTCCCAGTGCCTCTTAATCAAGCGCTCTGATCGAACATAGCAAATGTTGTACAGCAAATGTACTCATTATCGCAAACTTCAAATTTCTAAAGCGCCTCTCGAAAACTAAGCGCAGAGCACAAGCCTCTTCTCAAGCACTGTGTCGAGTCACAGAGGGTTGTACTTGTAAGGAGCTCTAGATATCTTGATCACCAGTTTTACAACCGAAGTCAATTTCAAACGATTCATGTATAAGAAAAAAATGTGGAGCTGATTCTCGTAATCAGCTGCCCAAAATCCACAAGATACACTCAAACTGTTGAGGCAACAAGGAAGCAAAATCTTTGTTATGCAGTGCTATTATTATTATTATTATTATTATTATTATTATTATTATTATTATTATTATTATTATTATTATTATTATTATTATTATTATTATTATTATTATTATCGTTATTATTATTATTATTATTATTATTATTATTATTATTATTATTATTATTATTATTATTATTAATTATCTATTAATCATATCTCATGTGGTAAACAATTAACCGGCGAAAGTTATTGTATTATTATTATTATTATTATTATTATTATTATTATTATTATTATTATTATTATTATTATTATTATTATTATTATTATTATTTAACGGATTATTCCACAACACGCAAACCTATGGTAGTCACTTGACCACAGAAGTAACAAATACCTTACAAATGACATACTACAGAAAAATTCATTCTTCATTTAGTAATAGAAGATTTTAGACGACTGTACTAAGATTTCTGTTGCATTTCTGTTTTCTGTAAAGAATGTCCTCCTGGATTCGATTACCAACAGGACGTAGGTAGCTGTTACAAAGTCATTTTTGAGAGAATGACCTGGTATAATGCAACTGAAAGATGTCGAGGAATTATGCCAGGAGTGCATTTGGCCACAATTACTAGCCAAAAAGAAAATAATGCCATTGTCAGATATCTTCAATCACAGTCCAGCAGTAAGCAGAAACGTGATGTACAAGTACAATTGCATTTCTCGTAAACGTACTCTTTAAATGACAGTCAACACTCATAGGCAAAGTACAGTCTTAGACCTTATTTCAGTTACCTATTTATGTATATTTAATATGGAAACGAGTCATCATTATCTCGCTACAGGACACGGTGATGCTTCTTATGCCACATAAATATTGACTTCAAGTTGCTGGTCACACAAGAGCTACTGTGCAACAGGTTAACAAGTCATAGATATTGCAAATGCTTTGTGATTGCGCTTTTACGTTCATAAGCTGATACGTAATTTTCTGGAAGACAATAGTGAGCCTGCGTTAGAAAATTAGAAAATTAATGAATTTAGATGTTAAATGAAATGAAGAGACTTAAATATTGAAACAGCAAGAATGAACTTAGAAACGCTTATGAATGGAAAGAAAGATGCAACTGGAAGAGAGATGAGAGAGAGAGAGGATGCGGGCTAAGAGGTTGAAGGGAAGACTCATTATACAATCTCATTGTTTAATTTGAACACAATTATCGCACTTTTTGTGGATATTTTAGGAGGCTCCAATAAGTGTACGCAAGCCTGGGACCGTGGGTCATGGCCAGAGGGTGGAAATTTGATCTGGATTGGTGGGCAGACGAGAGACCCCCGTCGTTGTGGTGATCCTTACGTTTGGAGACCACTGAAAGGAATCGAGATACCCGTCAACTATACCAACTGGACTCCATATACCCCAGACTGTAATGAAGATGGGGAGAACTGTGCTCTAATTTCGACAGGACAAAACTACACATGGAATGACTATAACTGCACTTGGTCATCCTGTGCAATCTGTGAACTACACATGTGAATAGACAGAAGACAAGGCTACGCAGCCATGCGTCAACGCATAATACTGATGCGCTCAAGCTCTTATAGCGCTTTATTTTATTCCAGGTCTAAATCCGCTAATTTTTGGCGGTAACATTTTAGACGCTTTTAGTTTGAATCAAACCATTATAAGACAAAATTATGACATCGCATCGTATCGTATCTAAAGATTTACATAGCGCCTCTCTCAGAAAAACTATCCGGAGGCTCAATTCAGAGGCAATAACTATCCCAATTATACACCAGAACTGAGTGATCACAGGGAAATTATTGTTTAACTTTGTCCGTGTCAACATTAGACGGTTGAATTTTAAAATCATAATCTCAAAATTTAATGATAACTTTTAAACCTCTAATTTATAGCTTCAATGTGAAACGCTATTGTAGCCATTTTGGCAGGCTTTTCTGGCACAAGTATGAAAGAAAATAAAGTGCAGAATACCAAAATCGATTTGAGTCAAGTAATAAATTGCTTCCAGCTTTAGAGATGGTTAATTGATTCATTCATTCAGGATATTTATATAGCACCTTTTCAAGGGAACTACTCAGAGGTGCTCCCGACTCGAGCACGGCCAAAACGAACAGTTTTTCAAGTTAGTATTGAACGTGTCAGAGAGCGTTCTGTCGAGCAGGCGTAATTCCAAGGGCAGCCCATTCTAGACGGTCAGGCCCACCACTGAGAAAGAACGATTTTGCATGGTAGCTGAGCGGGCCAACTGGGCTATGAGCAAACCCCTCCCAGAGGAGCGAAGGGAGAGACCACCCTGGGCGCCGGATACGGGACGACAGAGGTCCCGCAAATAGGTTGGGGCAAGGCCCAGGTGACATCGCCACACCAGGGAGGCGATACTGTACACTATACGCTGGTGGATAGGAAGCTAGTGTATGGTTTTCAGCATGTAATTAAAAACATGACCGAATTTGGGTATTCGGTCAATAAGGCTCGCCGCAGAGCGGAGCACCCGGTCGAGGCACGCCAGCCGACCGGACGGTAGGCCGGAGTAAAGAGAAGAACAGTAGTCAAGTCGAGCACAGACAAAGGAATGCAGCATTGTCTATAATTATGTCTCTTAAAGACAGCGTCCTAGGTAGTCTAATATCGCCTATTAGTCACGTTCAACGGTTTCCTGGGCACTTTGTTTAACCTTATCGTGATGTCCGTGACCGCCTTTGCCACTTGTACGATGCTTGCCGCCTCGCTGTTGGATGTTGAAACATCTGAGGGGTGTCTATAGTCACTGTTTTACCACACATATCAAAATTGCCAGTCATGGTATCACCGGCTTTGAGTTCATGAGTGCCTCTAGCGAGAGCGTCCTTCTCGTCTGCGTACTGCTTTGCGGTGTCGAGCTCCTGATCCATTATATACTGCATAGCTACGTCAAATCATCTCAAATGTGGCCTCAAGCGCGGTCTTGAATAAGTTTCACGCTCAACGCGACGCTTTCCTATGTTCCTGTTGTTATATCTGTGGAGATTCTTTTACCACCCATATTTAAATTGCCAGTCATGGTGTCGCCGGTTTTGAGCACGTGAGCGTCTCTAACGATAGCATCCTGTTCGTTTGGCGGCGGTCAGCGGCTCGTCTGCAATCTGCTTTGCGACGGTGGCCTTTTCATCCACGTACTGCCGGGCAGCGGCAACCTTCTGGTCTGCATAAGACCTACGGCTACGTTTAACGCGGTGTCCTTATTCCTTAACAGTAACATCCTGCTCTTTAGACAGTTCCGTAAGGGAAAGAATCTGATCTTGTTTGTACACCCTAAGAGCAGCGTCCATTGCATCTACATATCGTTAATTAGTCATATGCAGCGGTTGAGAGGGTACTGTTTAAAAGTTTGTCATAGTGTTGGTAACCACCTTCGACACTTTAGTATGAGTTACAAACCCATCGGCCATTGGGGCGCGGTGGTGTAGGGGTATGTTCGGTGCCTTGCAGCCGGAGGGTTGCCGAATCCACCTCAGATATGTTTGGTGCCTTGCAGCCGGAGGGTTGCAAATCCACCTCAAGCCGCCGCGTAGGGACCTGGGCAAGTCCTTCACCAATTGCTCAGCGCTTCGGCGTGAAACTCCGATTCAGTGTCCGCGCTGTAGTCGGGAGCGCCTCTGAGTATAAAGGGGCGCTATAACAAGTCACATCATACATACATACATACATACTACCTCAGGCCATACAGATAGACATCCAGAACCAGGATCACATAACTCAACCGCCAACATTGGTCCCACTCATCAGCAATATCATTCCGTACATGTTCTCTCAGATCCGATGCCTGGTTAACAACAACGAGATAGAGAACATCATGTCCTTATGGCAAGCCACAACGATGAAGGGTATGCTGGTCTACGGAGACGACTTCTCCTAGGGTGAAGGTCTGAACAAGTGCTAGCAGAAGGACACGAGCGGAGCAGCCTCGAACGCGAATCTCGGCTTCGCGGCCCGAAGACAGATGGCCATCGCTAAGTCTGACCCTATAGGCACGTTTTCATTAGTCATTCCCCTAAGACACTTATTCGGCTGCGTTGATTAAATACCACAAGGTCGTTTACGGGATTTTACAGTCCTTGATACTGAATCGTACGGCGGACACAGATGCGCTCTTCAAGGCCGATGCAGTACCTATCGGCCGGATTACACTGTCTAAGCTATCCTGGTTCATGCCACACATGATTCCTGCTCTGGAGTATAAGAGTTTGCTCATGAAGCAGATCGAGGCCAAGGTCAAAGTCCTGTAGCAATCCGCGTGCAATGCGACAGCATTTCGGGAACGCGAGCAACGACCTTCTCATGGCGACTGAGCGTTAACCCAGGCACAGTAAAGCGGCGCTGGATTCTCGTTAGCTTTCAGACTGAAAAGAAGGCACACAAAAACCAGAACCCTGCGCTATGCGACCAATTGCTGGCTCGCAATATTATATCCTATGCTTAACAAGGACCGCTACCCAATCATTCACTTGAATCTCAACTTCGCCGCGATGAAAACCTCTCGCGCCTGTAGGGCTTTGCGGGACTTCAGCGAGGAGTAGGCCATACTGTGGAATCGTGATCGTCGTGTCAAGTGACACCAATCGAGTTTCTGGATTACTTCCCGATCTTCCTCCTGGACGTTAGCAGACAATCGGAGCGTTTGAAAACTCCAGTACAGGACATACAGATCAAGGGGGACTTCGACGCCGTAGTGCCAAATCATACAACAGCTTTTGCCTTATTGATCAGCGACCGACTGCTGAAACTTGAATCGGATGGCAGCAGGAAATATTTAAATTTTCCACATGAAAACCATGTATATGGCTGTCGGCCTTTCGCTGAGTGAAGGGCAAAAGCTAACACTGGCCTAATCCGCACGCTTTGGCACCGAAGCCACGATCCGGTTCACTCATGATCAGCTTAGTGGACATGACAACCACGGGCTGACGAAGTGCCAAGCTGCCCACATAGCGAAAAATATGAATACAGGCTCTTGTGGGGAGCTGATGTTCACCAAAGCGCAAATGCGAGTTTTGCACAAGTGTCGAAGGTGGTTACCAACAATATTACAAACTGGGCAGTGGGTGAATTGCTTCACCATAATAATTAGGACAAATATCTTTCCTGAAGAAGATTTAGGGTTACTGTAAGTGGTCTAATGATATCGATTAGGAGAGTGTCCAATAGATTATCGATTAATGGAATCTCACTGAACGACGTCCTGATACGCACGTCTACTTGCAGTCATGGGACGACTCGTGTCCTTACTTTACTGTCGGTCCCAAATTTTGGTGATGAGATGTCTAGTTCGAAAAGTCACCGCCACCAACGGTTTAAGACGCCTCTGTTAGAAACTTCTCTTCAAAATTACACATTTACAGGGTTACAGCTAGATGATGTCGAATATCTCCAAAATTACATCGGCAAGAATGACACCAATACTTCTTGCATGCAAGATTATCTTTGAAAATACGCCAGCCTAGCCCTTTTTGGTCAACTGCTATGGGCCAAAAGTAGACTCACAGCCACTGTCAGAGGACCCATAGTTGCCTCACGGTATCGTTAAGCAATTTCAGTTTTCTTATACAATTATAGTGCATCACAGCGTTTGAATGAATAAAAATGCGCGCTTATACCACTGTCAATAAATTTTAAAGTCGCCTTTGCTTCTGGCAGTTCAGAAATCGACCTGGATTATTTGGGTCAAGATATTTTGGTTATTTTCATAGAGAAAACACTGCCAAACTCGTCTTGTTGTCTATATTCCAGCAACAGTTATGATGTAGACTAAAGCAATGCGACCATAAACTGTCATACACTCATCTTGGGTTGTAGGCTGTTAATTTAATATTGCCACGCCTATACGCTGACATAATATTCATTCATTCATTCATTCATTCATTCATTCATTTCAAATATTTATATAGCGTCCCTTCAAGATTTCTACTCAGAGGCGCTCCCGACTACAGCGCGGACACTGAATCGGAGTTTCACGCCGGGCATGAGCAATTGCGAGTGAAGGACTTGAATGCCCATGGTCCCTACGCAGCCAAAGGTGGATTCGGCTGAGGCTGCAAGGCACCAAACATACCCCTACACCACCGCGCGGCCACAATATGAAGTTTGACTCCTGCAAAAATAAATAATCTTTTATTGAATCAACCTCAAAGATTGCCCCACACCGTCTGGGGCCATCGAGTCCGTTCGCAATACAGTAGCTAAGTTCGCTATTTGCAGCCAGTTACTGTTCTACGTAAGGTTCAATCAAGTGTCCGGAAACAGTACAATACGGCTTAGTTCCACGACGCCTCTCGGTTCTACTGAGATGGCTCAGCCAAAGCTGTGTTTGGCCGAGTTCACGTACACTCTAGAAGGTTCGAAGCTGGTTCAGCCAAAGGCTCGAAGATGGCTTGGTAGCAGGTTCGGTTTGGCTGAGTTCACGTAGAAGGCTCGAAGATGGTTTGGCCAAAGGCTGCGTTTGGCTGAGTTCACGTAGAAGGTTCGAAGATGGCTTGGCCAAAGGCTGGTGTGGCTAGTTCACGTAGAAGGCTCGAAGATGGCTCGGCCAAAGGCTGGGCTTGGATGAGTTGACTTAGATGGCTCGAAGATGGCTCGGCCAAAGGATGTTTTTGGCTGAGTTGACGTAGAAGGCTCGAAGATGGCTCGACCAAAGGCTGGGTTTGGCTGAGTTGACGTAGAAGGCTCGAAGATGGCTTGGCAAAAAGCTGCGTTTGGCTGAGTTCACGTAGAAGGTTCGAAGATGGCTTGGCCAAAGGCTGGTGTGGCTAGTTCACGTAGAAGGCTCGAAGATGGCTCGGCCAAAGGCTGGGTTTGGCTGAGTTCACCCATTTGGGTGGTCGAACTCGTTTTTGCTCGACTAGTTTTGTTATTCGATTTTCAAAGTTGCTTTGTAGGCCTACGCCTCCGTGGAGATACTTCTCTCTTTCGTCGCTGTTTCTGGTGTGTTTTGTACGCTTACCATAGAAGCTTACTCGTCACTGACCGACAGAATGGTTTCGCCCGCTGATGGGGGGGTTCAGGTTATTACCTGTACAACAAAGCCGTCGGTTATTGGGCCCATCGTTCTACATCGGTGGCACTATTCGACTATTTGCTGGCTACTCAGAATGTCGTCGTATGCAGATCCAGTGCAAGAGGGATGCCCGACGCAACGTCTTCTACCGTCTGCGAGGAACTGCCATGGTGCGTGTGTTCCGACCCTCGTCGCCTTCGTCATTCTTCTTCTGCGACGCTACCGCGACCAGGAACTTCGAGTAACGTGCCAACCATCAGCTCTGGATGAGAATCCGTCGACTGGGCTCTTCTTGTTTGCGGGACCTTGCCAGTGGTGACTCTTCTAGTCATCTGTTATTCGAGCTGTGTTGGTTTTTGACTGACTGTCTGCTTATACTGACTTTAACATAATTTAGAATAGCGTAGGGAGCACGTACCTCTGAGTAAGAATCTTAAAGGGCGCTATATAAATTTGCGGAATGAGTGGAATGAATAAATAGAAGGCTCGAAGATGACTTTCACGAAGATGGTTCGGCCCAAGGGTGTGTTTGGCAGAAGTCACGTGACTGGGTTTGGCTGAGTTCGCGTAGAGGGCTCGACAATTGCTCCGTCAAAGGCTAGGTTTTGAGGGCATAGGAAACGGTGGTGGGGAAAAACTGCCACACTATTATTCACAACAAATTCTGTATTTGTCAGTTAAAAATTATATTTAGAGGTTGCTTACGGCTCTGAAAGTTTAATTTCTATTTCTCAGATGATGCTTTTAACAACATAATAACACAATAGGCTAATACAACAGTAATTCAACATTTGTTTTAGCATGACTAATTTTGTGAAAGAGGTGACTTAACCTAAGTGCTTAATTAAACGGGCAGTTTACTGGGTTTTCTAAAATGATTTTTGTGAATTCCACCGCGGTTTACGCCTTGGACAGTTGACACTAATTGAACAAGCAGATAGTCGTGACAGGTTTGACCATTTACAAGAAATAGCCAAGCAATAGATAACAGATGCCTGTAATTCAACAGCCAATGATGTCATCAAAATGTGGACAAAGTCATGATTTCCAAAGCACATCAAGTAGCATGCTGTGAAGAAAATTGAAGGCCTCTTCAAGATTAACCCAAATTAAAAGGAAGAGGAAGCTAAGTCTGGACTGGTAAAAATGAGTGACCGAAATTCGGCGAGAGTATTAACTCCTGCAGTGCAGTAATTTGGACATGAACAATTGATCATGCAGAGTTTAACACCAATATGGCATTAGTTCAATGATGACAAATAAAATGTTGAAAAAGATTTTTGAAAATCTCAGGTAATTATTATTGTACAATGTACATGCTTGCTATGAACTAACTCTAAAAATGTACACCAGCTCTAATAATGGAAGATATGAACAGAAATAGTAATAGTTGATTATCTCCTATTGCTGTTTCTGGTGAAGGAATTGCCCAGCCATTTGTTACCCTAGATGTGCCACCAAGGACGGGGAAGCAGCAACCATGGCCTGGAACATTTGTGAAAATTAATGGAAT
Organism: Aporrectodea caliginosa; assembly: GCA_020284085.1. Classification (NCBI taxonomy): domain Eukaryota; kingdom Metazoa; phylum Annelida; class Clitellata; order Crassiclitellata; family Lumbricidae; genus Aporrectodea; species Aporrectodea caliginosa. The sequence goes on along the minus strand of JACEVL010000136.1, from coordinate 2,181,035 downwards.
GTGTTTTGACACAACATCAGTTAACAGCGGTCACGGAATTGGAGCATGCATTCTCCAAGAAAATAACATGGAAAAGGATCGGTTAAGGTCATCACATCCTGGAAATAGTTTCAGGAGATTCCAAAGTATGGACCTTCCAGAGGAACTGGACTGATGTTACGAGCAAATCTGTTTCGAGTGTTTGTAAGTGATAGCCTATCATCGCATTTGCCACAGCTCAGATTGAGCAAATTCAATCACGTGACGACAATTGAGCACTATTGGAACTCACTGACATTTTTCTATGGCATTCTTCGTACATGCTAAAGGAATTCATAGCAGTGGCCGGTCGTCCTTGCTGAATCGGTGTCAGATGACACGAAGCTGAGAATTATCCTCTGTCTGCAGGCTGCAGGGATCCTGAGTGGCCGAGTGGGTTGGTAGCCCGCTCGTCACGTCGGCGCCCCGGGTTCGATACCCGGTCGGTCGGTTTATCAGAGATTAATTTCTCGGATCTTTACTGCGGGTGGCTCGGTCGCAATACAAACGTGGAATACAATACAACACATCACAATACAACTGGGGCGCGGTGGTTTGGCGGTATGTTCGGTGCCTTGCAGCTGGAGGGTTGCGGGTTCGAATCCACCTCAAAGTCGCCGCGTAGGGACCCTGGGCAAGTCCTTCACTCGCAATTGCTCATGTGCTTCGGCGTGAAACTCCGATTCAGCGTCCGCGCAGTAGTCGGGAGCGCCTCTGAATGGGAAATCTGGTAGGGGCGCTATAACAAGTGTTCAAATACAATACAATACAATATTACATATAGCACTCACTCAAGAGAGTCACACTGGTTAAGGCGCACCAACTGAAAGACTTTTTATTTATACTAAGCTAAATCAATAAAGGGTATGTCCCACTTGATTTTCAAGAGAAAAAAACATTTTCATGGCCAATAAGGACCACCTTAGTCCACATAATATTAGGACAAGTTTAGTTTGATTTAAAAGAGAAAATACACTGCAGTTGCAACAACATTTAATTTTCAAAGAGACGCACTTATAGTCTCAGATAAGCTAAAGATTATTTAGTTAATAAGTTCAAAGACCTTTCCATTTAATTTCTTGAAATGAGTTGAATCCAGTAACACGTCTTTTCATTATGCCCACGAAAAGTCACGTGAAAGCGAAATCTGTTTTACAATATTAAGGATTGTACTCGCACAATGGACAAACCTTCTTATTGCAAAATATATCATTCCAGGTGTAATTATATTTTTCGCCGGGCCAAACATGCACGCAATATTCCCCCAACTCGGGATTTTCCTTACTCGCTTCGCAGTTTGGTTCGCCTGCCAACCAGTTGAGATAAACAAAAGGCAGCGTTACGCTACTTGACACTTTCCATACGAACGGACTGGTTGTTTGATTACAGCTATCGTGCAAGCGATGACCGCTTGTCCAAAACATTTCTCCAAGATTAGTCCAATCACTGATGCAAGCTTCGTTACTTTTATCTTCTGTAAAAACAAATAAGTATTTGCATTTATTAGTGCAAATTACAGGGCCTTTAAACTAAGTGGGAAAGATTTATCAAAGCCTATATGATGATAGCCAGCTGTGCTAGAATGAGTGTCCTGATACAGGGATCCAGAAACCTATGGCGTCATAGGCGCCGATGCTCACACAAGTTTTGGGGCAGGAGCATGCTCACACTCAATCTTGCAGGATGAAATATTTGGATGACAAATCAGAACTTACCTGCTCTCGGGATTAACGAAGAAGAAACTTAATCTTTCATCAACCACATTCATCATCGTTAAAGTTGCAGGGCCAAAGAGCCACGTTCCAATGATGCTCTAGACACTCGCCTTACCGGTCTTTGCCTTATAGGCTAGGATCGTTAAGGCGCAAAGGAAATAGAACGTGGAGACCGAAATATTATATAAAACTGAGTCATGAAGTCGTAGAATGTGTGTAAGGTTTTAATTGCAATTGTTATGCATTATTGCTTGTTTTACGATTGCCACCACTCGCCTCGGGTGCCAAAATACCTAGCTATGTCACTGGATAACTGTAATGTATAATTTGTATCCACCTTAGACCAGTACTTGGCTGAGATTGGCTCGCACAACATTTACACATATCGGGCCACTATCGCGATATATATAGAGAAATACTCATGAATGCATGTATGATGCATACATACATACATACATACATACATACATACATACATTGTATTGTATTGTATTTGAACACTTGTTATAGCGCCTCAACCAGATTTCCCATTCAGAGGCGCTCCCGACTACTGCTGTACGGATTTCACGCCGAAGCGCATGAGCAATTGCAGTGAAGGACTTGCCAGGGTCCCTACGCAGCGGCTTTTTGAGGTGGATTCATACCCGCCACATCCAGCTGCAAGGCACCGAACATACCCCCAAACCACCGCGCCCCCCAGTATATTGTGTTGTGTGTTGTATTGTACTCCACGTTTATAATGCGACCGTTAATACCACATACATACATACATACATACATACATACATACATGGTCTGCATACATACATACATACATACATACATACATACATACATACATGTATACAGCCATACATACATACAATCATACATACATACATACATACAGGGTGGGCCAAAAAAAAGTAACCCCTACGTGTTTTTTACTGATATTTTGGCCAAAAGTAAGCATTTTTAAATCACGTGTTACAGGCTTAAAGGTAATTCCTATCTACGTATAATGGCCAAAACAGCACAAACATATTTCAAACAGAACAAACGTTATATCACTTTTAGTGAGTCCACCCACGTTTTTTGAGAGTTCAAAAACGAAACGCAACAAAAGGCAACTAAAAACGATTTTACTAAGTCACTTCTCAAATAATTGTTATCAAACAAACTTGATTATTATTTCACAACTTGTGTTCAATGTGTCCACCACCAGTATCCACACATGTTCTGAGTATTTTGTCAAGTTTTGATGTCTTTGTTGATGGGCTCCAGAGGTTAATCTTCCCACATCAACTTCAATGCGACCTTCAATTCTCTTATCGTTTTTGGCTTTGGTCTCAGATTGTGGTATTTCTCCAGCGTAGTCCCTTACGTGTTTATCCATTTGTTGGAGTGCGGACAGATTTCGGCCTTCCGCTGCCTTTACGACGTTCCAGAGTCGATCCCCTTTCATCAATGCAGCGGCATATTTTTTAACGTTAGGCCTACTCAGCTTCCACTGTTTATCAGGGCAAACGGCGATTAGTGCTTTAGCTCAAAGACCCTGCTCATGAAGTGTATGCATACAAATTTTTTCTGTCATTGACACCTTGCCCATTAACCCATTTTGATATTTTATAAACTATTTCAATTTCATTTTATCAATAAAAAATTATTAATCTGAAAAATTCTTTATTTACCAACTTGATCGTCTTCTTGCTAAATGACGCCACAGTGACGTGCAGCTACGCTGGTACCCCGTTTCTTTTCTAAATAATATGTATCTGGCAATATCAAGTTTGTTTGATAACAATTATTTGAGAAGTGACTTAGTAAAATCGTTTTTAGTTGCCTTTTGTTGCGTTTCGTTTTTGAACTCTCAAAAAACAGTGGGTGGACTCACTAAAAGTGATATAACTTTTGTTCTGTTCGAAATATTTTCATGAAATTTGGCCAATATACGTAGATATGAATTACCTTTAAGCATGTAAAACGTGATTTGAAAATTCTCACTTTTGGCAGAAATATTAGCAAATATGCCTGGGGTTTCTTTATTTTTGGCCCACCCTGTACATACATGGACACAGTTGCAGAGATACTTGCATACATACTAAATGTAGACTGAATATTGTGAAGTCGCGTTAATACTTATACATACTTGCTGCACTTGCAAGTTGGTCTGCAAGGTAGCCCCTCAGTGCGTCCTGTTCTTCTTGACTTGTAATGGCAGCCAAGTGAGAGCCATCGCCCTCCGCCGAACATCTCTGACCAGCCGAGTCCCAGTCGTGCTTTTCAAACACAGCTTTGTAACATTTTCCAGCCAAGGGAGTGAAACCATCAGGGCACGCAGAGGCTGACACGGCACAATTAGTTGAATAACAGAAGAAACAATTATAAATTATGATAAGAAATAACAATAAATTACTAGTATTAAGCCAGCTAATGAACAATTAAGTTTGAACAATTGAACAACTTGAACAATTGACTTAGTATAAAATTATTCTTCTGTCCTTACTAATGCTGTCATATAACGGATTGCGGTTTGCCATCTTCATTGATAATAAACGAATATTTGATTATGATAATTCATTGTACTGGAAGAAAAAAACGATAACTATTACTATCTGACAACGGGGAGAACTTCTTCCAGAGCGTTGCTACTAAGGTCACATGACATAACATAACAACGGTTTAAACTGGTTCAGAAGACTGTTAGAACCACTGCAGCATGTTCGGCAGCTTAATCTTCGCGAGAATTAGGTCTCCTCCACGGTTTGATTGTTGTCGATATTGTGTTGAGGTATTTCAATTATTTCTAATGATAAAATAAATCAGTGCGGCATATTTACAACAACCTTAACACAACTCATCTTAAACAGAATCCCTGATTCGCTTCGACCAAAGACAATGCGTGGTGAGACGCACGTTTAAATCAATCGTCATCTCTCTGGATATTGTCGCTTGACAGTCAGTTTAGCGAATCCATTCTCTCTCGCTACTTCTCCTCTTTTAATATCCTTTATTCCCCTCTCAGCTTTCACTTCCACCTGTCAATCAGCCATCTCTGTTCTAACCAGTGAACACATCGAACCCTTCTTCACGTCTGTCTCTCTGTCTATCTCTCTCTCTCTCTCTCTTATACCACCTGTCACCTACACTGAAGTCTTTAATCTTCTCATGGTTTTGGTCCCTAGATCCTTCACAATTGACTTCATACCTACACCCCTTATTGCTAATTGTTCTGATGTTTTCTCCCACCTTGTTGCGCACTTGTCCAACCTGTCTTTTACAGAAGAGTGTTTTCCGTCATGCTTCAAAAATCTGCTCTAGTCACACCTTTACTTACAAAATGATCTAGACACCAGCAACATTTTTAATTTCAGACCTAACTCCAACCTCAATAACATTTCCAAGATCACTCTTAAAAAGTAACACATTACTTCCTCTCCAACTTCAGTCCTTAGCCAACTTCGCTAACCGCCAAGGCTATTCCACTGAAACGGTTCTCGCCTCTATACTGGATACTTTGACAGCTTTGGACTAGATCCACCTTGAGAATTCGCTCGATATCAGTACTTTATTACGCCCGAAGGCAGAAACAAAATATACATGCACAAATCTGAACAAACAAAATCAAACGCACAGAATGCGAAAATGTTCGTAAAGATCACTTATGCAACTAAATTTACCGTTCAAGATGCCGCGACGAGTTCAGAGTCACAAAGAAAGTGCTCAACAACGTAACACCAGAAAATATCATGGAGAAAATTAGATGTCGAATGAACTAGTCGCCTATAGAACATCATGCTCCATTTCTTAATAATGTGATGTAAGTCTAGTCTACCAAGTCCACAAATGAAGCCTTTAACAGATTCCCATTTATTAAAACGAAATAACTTTCTATAAACAGAGTTCCAACATGCATTCAGTTCATCTTCTTGTCTCACTAGAGTATTTAACGACGGCAGAGGCGTAAGTTAATATTGGCAAGCAGTAGCTTTCTTGTAACGATAGATGAACCAACTCATTCAGATCTTTGGCACGTGCGTAGATACAATTACAGGCAGAGAAGAAAGATCGTCTCACCGATTCCGTGTTAAAATTAAGCGATTTACCATGATTAATCATCACACCCAAATATTTTATTGATTGCACCCAAGGAATCGATACGTCTCCCAGAGTCATGGGAGTAATTGCGAGTTTAGCAGATTTACCTACAGCAATGCAATGAGACTTGGAAGGATTGAACTGTAGAGACAAATCATTAGTAATAGACATACATAGGTCAAGCATATTTCAAGAAAATGCGAAAATATAAACCGCTGCATAAGAACTCAAACGTTCCAGCTGCGATGACCGATGACGTGTCATGTGGACATCTCTGCCTGCTTGTGCTCAGAGAGCTTGCAGCTGGGCGAAATTTTAAAGACATAATTCTTGAACTGTGCTGAACTGTTAGACTCCCGCGTTTGTCTGTTTCAAAGAATTATGTGGACAGGTTTGATAGAAATAGTGGAAGTCCAATTATAGGAAGAGGAGCTCGATGAAGAGGAAGAGGAGGGCAGTTAAGACAGTCCCAATGCTGCCGAAACAGAGAGAAGGGCAACCAAATGCGCAGTATTTTCGTTTTCTCCCTGCGAGAAAAACCAAGAGTGCTATGTGCAGACAAGAAGCCGGGATCGTGCGAGACCACCTCACACTTGGAACGGTTCAGTCACGTGCCCATTTTAGAGAATAAAGTGAGGAATTGAGTCCGATGGAGGAAGGGGTGAAGCAGCGGGGGAACATCAGAAGTACCAGGCGCTTCTGGGGGGGTTCCGGGACAATGCATGATCAACCAACCCGGAGGGCGGCAGTATGTATAAAGGTGATTTATAGCAGGCTGGACAGTGGGCAAGGTCTATCCCAAGGGCCGTGCTGATGCGTTAAGCCTGTTTTATTGTGTAACTTCCTCTCCACGCGCCAAAACCCGCTGCTCCATAGCCATAGTCTCCATAAGCTTATACCCGTACTGAATAATTAATGTATATGTTAAAACGCGAGTTCTGTCAAATGAAAGCAGACGGTACGAGGTAGGCGGCTAAATGCCGCGGCTTTATCCCACCTGACTGCACACCTGTCTGTTTTTTGTTTGTTTTTGTCCTATACTGTTTCATTATTTAACACATTTCTATTGTAACTGGTTGCGGTCTGTCAACCTGTGAGAAAATAAAACGAATATCTATCTATCTATCGCTTGAAATCTCTCAAATAACGTGTAAACTGTGTGTATGCCATGAAACTCAGAAATTTTGTCCGACCTTCTCCTTCTTGAACCTATTAGGCCTACTATTAGAATTATTATTAGGCCTATTAATATTATTATTTTACTCGTGGTACAAATGATCCATCGGGATTGCAAAAATTAGGGGGGGGGACGTTGTTCTGGAATGGCTACTCTTCGCAGAAGGTTTAATCGGTGGAAAATTTGCAACAAAAAGCGACGGCATTAAAGCGCTGGATACCACAGATAAGTTCTGAAGTAGAATGCAGTATCTCTGTTGTCTCCTGATATTTGGGCGAGGATGTTGGTCAGTCAATTGGCCAAGTGTGCGGCTCTTTTGTGAGGTATCAAGAGGCGATATATTAACAGTGTTGATACATACATAGTATTGCATACATGTGCGGCTCTTTTGTGAGGTATCAAGAGGCGATATATTAACAGTGTTGATACATACATAGTATTGCATACATAGACCTACAGACATACACTCATACATACATACATGTATACAAACACCCTTGTATATATACTTACTTGTGTGCATGCATGCAGACATGCATACACGCAGACATAATCAACATTATTTAGTACGTGTAGTGTGCAGCTTCAGATTTAAAAACAGAGCAGTTAGTTAGTAAACCTATTGGCGACAAATTAACCAATTAAAACGATTAGAAAGTTAGTACTGAGTATTATAATCATGTGCACAAACATAAATGGATCCTCGTAAAAGCATAAAAAAGATAAGCTGTTTAGATGTCTTACCACGGGCAACCACGAGAAGCGCGAGCACACAGAATGTCTTCATCTGCAATGTTATGACATTTCAAAATCATTATTTGGTCCGAAGGTTGTGAAAAGGGTAGTGGCACTTTTAGTGCAAAAGAGTATCTATATCGTATTTTAGAATCAACTCCATAAATATTTTCTAACATTTCTAACAACACTCGAGCTCCACCTCAATGAAAAAGGATCTCTTTTGTAATTTCACCACAGGATATCTCGACTATAATTCTCTTGGTAGCAGGCAGATTCGCGATTTTTAACTTCTTGTGCATGCTCAAGAAACCCTAGTAATACTTTGTAGGCTACCTGTTCATGCTGATATTTTAAATTAGGCGTATTATCAAAAAGCGGCGCTGGGATGGTTTATCTCTAAGGGGTTGGGCGTTGGTGGCGCAAAGTTTGGGTTGGTCGTGGAATCAAAGACACGTGCTTGCGGTGTGTGAGAATAGGTTGCACACGCTGAAGCTCCGCTAGACCATCGGCATACTAGGGGGAGGGTATTCAGACCCTGTTGTAACTGATTTGTAAGTTACATCATTACATGTACCTACCCGACTCGTCCATGATAAACATCACAATACCATAACATTATTAAAGTGACAAAATAGGTAATGTTATGCATGCATTACCGAAAATGTCAAAAGACGTAGCTGAAATCACTTTATAATTTAAAATGTAGAAAATACTTTTACAAGTTTTGAAATTGCGAAATCTTACTGGGCAAAATTGTTGTTACCATTGATGACTCAAAGAGCAACAGATGTCTTAAATAGATTCTCGTTGCACGACCAGGACAACTAAGGCTAAAACTAGGCTGGAAATGCCATAGGCCTATCCGTCAACTAAGAAACAATTGAGTCGTCTCACTGAAGTGCTTAGTTATTATAGACAGTTAGCGCATAATTTTGGCCAAACTTGTAAAACCTGTGACTGATAAAATAACCAGGAAAGAATTAGCCAGAAACTGTTTAATTTAATTAAGACAGACAGAAGGCGTTTGATTTTTGTTTGTGTCAAGATGTTGTTTTGAACATTTTTCGGATTGTATTTTAACAGTAGTAATGCCACAGTGGGAGCACCATTGACCCAGATTTAATAGCTGATGAATGGTCGAGAAACTCCGCCAGTTTGCACTCTGACAGTGCCAGTCCCAAGCATGGATAAAGGAGGAGGGCGACGCTAATGGTCTTTGTTACCACACAGTGGTCGTTAAACAGTAAAGAAGCAAGCAAGCAAGAGAAACTGGTCATCATCCCTCCTTAGTCAGAAATTAACTGACAAAGATGGGCAATCATCAAAAAAGGTTGTAGTTTTTTGGGATTTGCTGATTGTGCGAGATTTGCTACTGTGATTTCTTAGATAGTTGAAAGTTTGAATTTATGTTTGCTCAGAGTACTGGTTGTCATATCAAGATTAAAGATTATTATATTCGGAAAAAGCTGGAGTTTGAAGTCATTTAGACGAATATTGTACATTTGTGACTATCTAAGAAACACTACACCATGAAACACAGAACAGTACTGAGACCAGTGATAGGTCTATAGGCCAATTGGGATATAATTTCTTTGGTTTTAGACAACAACTGCGAGATATTCAATAGTCAGCCTGAGAGGTCGTTTCGGCTAATAGGCAGTGAATCTATCTAAGAGGCACAGAGACTGCATTGACACAGCTCTTCTGAAAGAGCAATCGAGTGTCAACAGCTTGGGCAAGGTCGTCTCGTGTAGTTCTGTCAAAATTTATCGCCACAGTCTGCTGGAAATTATGTTGTTCTTGGCGAGAAACTTGTGTCTTTCATTGACAATTGCTGCTCCCTTAATCTGGAACGCACTACCTCTTTTAGTCGCAACTCCTCTCTCCTACCGAGACTGTCTTTAGTTGTAAATTGCAAACATACATTTAACTACGGTTCTCGATGTTAACTCTTGTCAGATTTTAATGTGAAACCTTACATTATCAAACTGTGAGTTCAGTTTCCTGCTGCCTTATTATGCTTGTCTTTAGTCTACGTTACTAGATCATGTAAATTCTGTTGCTATCGTAAAAGCAGCGTCTTCCATAGTCTTCTCTGACGATCCATAGCGTCTTACCTTTCCAACTTTTGCAGTCTCTTCTCACTTCTTCGACCAAACAGCAGTTGACGATGCAACGAGAAGAACGTCTGAAGTTGAACACGCTGGACCATCTCTTCTCGCCGATATTTATACCTTAAAACCAATTTAATAATTCTTTATTGCTTGATTCATAATCGACATAAAGGCGACATAAAACTTCAAATTTGCCGTATTGTGGCTGCTACCTGTCAGAGTTATTGCTAATAAAGGTCTTCAATGTTTATTATAGGCCATAGGCGACTTTACCAGAACGTCAAATAATTCAGAGACATGGTGTTACATTACATTTTCTTGTTTTACCTTATATTTGCTACCATACAACACTCTGCCTTACTTTGTAATAAACACCATACCTTATCGCTTCTTACCTTATAGTTACGCTGTCTTACCTTAGGGCCTACATTGTCTTACCCTTGCCCTACCCTACTTTACTTTTACTTCATCATAACTTAGGCCTACCTCATCTTTACCTTACATTTACCCTGCCATTCTTTCTTTACTTTACCCTATCTTGCCTTATATTTATGCATCGCGACATCTCTTGATGCCGTATGCATAAGGCGTCATAGAAGTTTTTAATTAATTATATTACCTGATAATAATTATTATCATACAATGCTTATTTCACCTATGTGTCTTTAATGTGTACTTCGAGAAACACCCATACTTACATTACATTACCACACACCGCCAACCCTGCGTTCGGCCCACATAAAATTTTATTTCCCATTGGAGTCGGACTGGCGCGATTAAAATGTCAGTTGCAAAAGCCCAGCGATCTAATCTATTCTTCGGAAAATAAAGGACGTCAGTGTATCCCTGTCAACCAAATGTAATTAGATTTCTTCGTATTGGAGAAGTTATTACAATGTTTTCAGCCAGTGGCGTCTACTCCCCCATCTGGAGTGGGAGAACAAGCTCACAACTCTGGCCGACTTATATTAATTTTTCTATTGCAGGCTGTTCTATTATAGGAAAACAATAAAAGTTTATTCAAATACGTTGAAACCCCCGCTCCACTTCTGGCAACCTGGGGGATCGTTCTCCCAACCCCTTCCATTGGCCATAGGTAGATGCCTCTCTTTCCAGGTGGTTGATTGTAAATATTATCGCTTATTGATCCTTTCCCTCCAGTGTTTAATCTAGACGTCTCTGGGGGGTAAAGTTCCCCCCAGGATTGAGTTTTCCCCAGAAAAACGAAAGAGATGAAATTTTGTACAGAAAAGTGTTAAATGTAGGGATAATTCCCCCCAGGATTTATTGTAGTCCCCTAAATTTTTCTTGGAAAACTCTCGTTACTACTCCCTCGAAATTTCTTGGTGGAAAACTCTCGTTACTACCCCCCCTCGAAATTTCTTGGGAAAAGTCTTGTTACTAGGTTCCCCCCCGACAACCCTCGATTCACCCCCCCCACAGCAAGGGGACTAGATTAAACACTGCTTTCCGTATTTCCTGTTTTCAACTATTGAACAATGGATATATTCATTTGTGTGAAATTATAATTATTACAGTGTCTCCAGGCAGTGGCGCCTAACCCCATCCGGGTCTCCCCCACCTGGAATATGAGAACCCCCACTCTAGCCGATTGTATTAATTTTTTTATTGTATCGCAGGCCGTTATGTTATCGGAAAACAACAAAGCCTCAGTTTATGTCCAAAACGTTACCACCACCCTCTCTTGCAACCGTGGGAGATCGTTCTTCCAGACCCCCCCATTGGTAGACGCCACTTTCTTCCGGTGGATAGCTATAATTATTATCGATTATTGAACCTTTTCACCATGTTTCTAATTTTGACAGATTGTACGATAGATTTTGTTTTAATGCGTAAAATTATTGCTATAATTATCTCCAGGTGATTGATTTCAATTACGATTAAAATTATCGATTGTTGTAACTTTCCATCAGGTTTCCAGTAGCCTATTAACAATATTCAAATGTTAGTCATTTGCGGGTCGGCCTGTCGGTCTGTGGGGGGAGCGAGCAAGAACACCAAGACTTTCACCCTATATTATTGTTCCTTTCCTTACATTAGTGTTCCTTACCTCTTCCTGCCACGTTTTATTTGACCTAAAGGCTACCATTTTCTGCTTTACCTAACCTTTCTCGCTTTGCATAACTTTACTACACATTACTTTACATCAGCTAAATCCACCTTACCTTTATACATTACGCCACGCTGCCTTGCTTTTTATTGGTCTGCCTCGTTTTTCTCTCCATTTCCTTACCTTGCCTAATTCTTATCTTACATAACGTTACCCTACGTTTACTCTACCATATGTCACCTTATCTGACCTTTATTTTAACTTTTTCATTACCTGGACATACCTCACCCTATCCTAACTTTAATTTTCCCTTGGTCTCGTCATGGACCTAATCACAGCTGGAAAGTTTGGAAAAGTTCAGCATATCGCAAATGCGAACAATCAAACCCATTTTAATCCAGTTTCATGCAGATTGAAACCTATTCTCCTCATTGCAATAATTTATTCACACTCATCCATGGTTTTAGAAAAGTGTAGAAAAACATAGATTTTCAACTACTACTACTACTGCTGCTGCTGCTGCTGCTGCTGCTGCTGCTGCTGCTGCTGCTGCTGCTGCTGCTGCTGCTACTGCTACTACTACTACTACTACTACTACTACTACTACTACTACTACTACTACTACTACTACTACTACTACTACTACTACTATTCCTTTATTTCAAAAACTCGTTGACACAAACGCAACAAGATTACAAAATCAACAGTTTAGATATCGATTAGACAAACAAATAATAGTCAAATGGATAAGAGGGTTACGAATGTATTAGTGACTGAGACCTATTGCTAAAGACATATTTAGACCTAGTAATTTAGACCTACTATATGCAATTCCTGACTCTTTCTTGTGTTTATCAAATTGAACGTTATTGTTACTGATTGATCAATGCACAATACTTTGAAAATATTTAACACTTTGACCGCCGGACCATTTATTAGCAGTACGCCACAGCCCTAAAGAACCGCACTCACTGTTACAGAGATGTCTCCTCCACCCAATAAAATACTCGCGGGCAAAGTGGGTACCGTTCAGTTTGACTGCCGGGCAACATGAAACACGGCAGCCCTATCGTAAATTTGACACGAGGCATCCCTAGCGTAAATTTGACACGCGTCAGCCCTGTCGAAAAGCATCGACAAGCCAGGGCCAGACTCGGAATCTGAGCTGTCATTACCAGAGGCAGCCTTTATTGCCAGCACGCCTATATCCGCTGTATATTTGAAGTACGAGTTAACTCGTACCTGGCGTCTCAGCAATACCATTCAAGTACGAGTTAACTCGTACCTGGCGGTCAATGTGTTAAGGCAAAGCAGTTGAGGCCGTTACATTTGAATTGTAATTCTAACACGCAGGCCATTTATATAACAAAATTTTGATTCTTTTACCGCCAAAGTCCGCAGCTACAATAATTGTAACTGCTTGTGGAATAGAACCTCTCTATGTGTCAGTCAAATGAGAAATTGTGCCCAGGCCTAGAAGTTCCGCACACTTTTGGTCATAAATTGCCTAGAATAGTCAGCGAAGCAAAGTTTACTAGTTACGTTGCACGTGTTTTGTGTCGCAAAGAAAGGAGTACTATCATAATGACATGCCAATATAATTTCCTGCCGTCCATGCCTCCCTCGATTAAGTGATATTGATTATTGGCGCGAGACACCTGTCGACAATTCACAAATGCACATAGACATTAAACGGCACTAATTTGCCTGAGCAATCGAGATTAAGCTGTTTTAATGACTTTGTTTTCTGTGAGCCGTAGGCCATGTATTGCATTATAATTTGCATAAATCGTTGTATTGTTTAATGCTTATTGCACGTGTTTGTCACGCGCTTCTATTGCTTGCTGCGCCCAATCTGACACGCAGGGATCACGTGCCTCGGCTTGTTGCAGCATCCAAAACGTCGTGAGATGTTGTGACGTCTGCTGATCTGCACCTTATCACGTGGACGGTTGTTCGGGAAAATCAAGTGAATGCCAGAAAACTTCGAGAACTTGAGAGAGAGAGAGAGACAGACAGACAGACAGAGACAGAGACACACAGACACAGACACAGACACAGACACAGAGAGACAGAGAGACAGAGAGACAGAGAGACAGATAGACAGAGAGACAGAGAGACAGAGAGACAGAGACAGAGAGCGAGCGCTTTTCGTTCTACTTTTAGTCGATTAAAGTAATGGAACAGCGAGTTAGGATGCATACATTTTATGTAGTTTAGCGGAAATAAAAGTTAGAGAAAATTAAATCGCAAAAAGCAGAAAGAACTAGAGAGAACCGAGTTCATAACATGTGACAATTATTGTCGTCTATCGCAACAGTAGTTCTTTCTGCGATTTAATTTTCTATAGCAAAATGGATCAAAGCCACAGTAAGCCTCTATTCAGCCGATAGCACCTCCGCCTCCGGAAACGTCCGATCTCCTGCCGAGCTCAGAGAAGGTGGACAGCAGCGACCAGGACGCACGGTCGCCGCTCTTCCTACGCCACGTCGTCGGCGCCAGTTCAAGTATCGCTGGCTCATCCTCGCCCTCTCCGCCTTCACCTGCATGACGATCATCGTTGCCCTGAGCGTAGTCTACAGCAACCGGTAATCCCCTTCCATAATTCACTCCCGTCATCCCTGGCTTCCTCTCTCTCGCCTCCTTTTCGTTCCACCCCGTCATCGCTTCCTACCAATCTGCCGTCCTCGATCCATCCTCTGCCATCGGTATTAGAAGCAGCAATGTCACTCAGCGTCAACAACACTGAAGCAGGATCAGAAAAGTATTTTCTTGTCAGAAAGGAGTTGGCTGCGGAAGATCGCTATGATTTCAAGGCTACAGAAAACAAGAAACAATCACGTAAGACAATCATTTGGTATCCAAACAACTCTGCTAGCCAAAGTCGTTCAGTGAAGACTCCGATGGCTTGGATAATTATGTCGAGAGAATACCAGTTGACCGAATCCCGCACAATGCACTCCATGCAAAATTCGAAGGAAAAAGAAGCAAAGGCAGACCATTACTACGCTGGATAGATCATATAAATGAGGACATAACATCACTTGGACTAACCCTAAGGGACCTGCCCGAGGACAATGGCGATCATTTATTCGTACACATCGCCGCCAAATGGCTGGCATCAGGAACTGAATAATAATAATAACAATGGTTTTATAATAATAACAACAACAACAACAACAACAACAACAACAACAACAACAACAACGACGACGACGACAACAACAACAACAACAACAACAACAACAACAATAATAATAATAACTCTGATTTTAGAGGAACAATAATGGTTTTATAATAATAATAATAATAACGGCACTTTTTTGGTCGCATTCAACGGCACTTTTCCTGCAAACCCTGAAGACGAGGCCTGACCCTCCAGACAAATTTCCTGCTCCTTATAGCAATTTTTCATAAATCCTGAGGGATCCTTGATACCTCGGGTAAAAAAAAAAAAAAATAATAATAATAATAATAATAATAATAATAATAATAATAATAATAATAATAATAATAATAATAATAATAATAATAATAATAATAATAATAATAATAATAATAATAATAATAATAATAATAATAATAATAATAATAATAATAATAATAATAATAATAATAATAATAATAATAGTAGTAGTAGAGATTTGAGTGCCGTAGTTCGTAAGCAGTCGATGACTCGATGCAACGAATCAGAAGCATAGCCTAAGTATCATCGATGT
Organism: Aporrectodea caliginosa; assembly: GCA_020284085.1. Classification (NCBI taxonomy): domain Eukaryota; kingdom Metazoa; phylum Annelida; class Clitellata; order Crassiclitellata; family Lumbricidae; genus Aporrectodea; species Aporrectodea caliginosa. Next base: position 2,165,406 of record JACEVL010000136.1, on the reverse strand, counting down.
CGCCAATCTCGCCATTATCGTGCCTATCTTCTGACGTGGTCAAACTGTAGTCATTGTATAGGCCTAGTGCTCAGTGCTGCTGATTACCTTGCCTTTGTATAGGGGCTATAGGCCTACGTCTCTAGAAACTGCATGACTAGTTCAAAATCAAATTGGGTCCAAGTTCATAAAAAAATATAAAAATAATAATAATAATAATAATAATAATAATAATAATAATAATAATAATAATAATAATAATAATAATAATAATAATAATAATAATAATAATAATAATAATAATAATAATAATAATAATAATAATAATAATAATAATAATAGTGATAATAATTTCATTGTCCCTTCTTTAAAGCAGTTTCCACACCCTCTGGCTATCGTCCTTTAGTAAACGAACAATAATAAGGATAATAATAAAATTAATTCTTCTTTTCGTCTACCAGTAGCCTAGGCTTATTAGTAGACGTATTAGTCTGTCAGTATCAAGTTTAAAATTCAGCTTGAGGAGTACAGAGCAAGGCAGAGAAAATCAGCTGCATTGCAGAGGCACAAGATCGATTTTCAAAGTAATTTGTGCGATTATGTCTGCCCGTTCTTCCGTTTTGACCACTGCGTCTTTGTGATACTATTTTAGTGTTGCACACTTTGGCCATGATAACGTCTGCCTGTATTAAAGACCGACCCACACCTCAGCGTGGTGATACCACTGCACAGTGCAAGGTCTGATAACGTCTGCCTGTATTAATCAGCAACCCCACAAGTCTTTTATTTATTGCAGCTTAAAAGCCAATTGCACTTTACAGGTTGTGGTTGATACCTGCAGCTCCAGCCGCCAGTGGCGCCAGTGTGTCTACACGATCAACGATCTGGCAGACGGACATCGTCCCGGAAGGGAAGGAACTCATCAGCGATCTGGTCGAGAAGATTAATCGAAAACTAAGAACCAGGCAATTGAAAGGTAGATTTATTTACCACGTGTTACGTTTGAGTCATCGTCATCCGATGAATAATAATTGTAAGAGAAAGACAATGTCTAACGCAGAGCTCAATGCAACTTATTTGCTGAGTCATGGACTTCTGTATAATAGCTAGCTATTATAACGACGGTAATGGCTGAGTGCAAAACATATGACGTCACGTAAACGTGTATTGCGGTCAGTGTTGCCATAGCAGCAAAAATACGACTCACAACACGTCATCTAAAATGTGCATTGCAGACAGAAAGACAAAGACACAAAAGCATGACGTCGCATTAAAATATTATGCATTGTAGACTGCGTTTCCATAGCAGCACAAATAAAAGTATAAAAAATAGAACATATCACGTCAAACGTAAAGCAGACAAAGCAAAACAGAATATATGACGTCACATTAAAATTTTGCGTTGTAGATGGCGTTTCTATGGCAACAAATACAACAGCAACAAATACAACAGCATTGGTATGCAAAATAAATGACAAAACACGACGTCACATAGAACGTGCTTTGTAGGCGGCGTTCCTATAGCAACTGCAATACAACATCTTTACACAAACGCACAACACATCTAAATTTGACGCCATATAAAATAATATCCATTGAGGCCTCTAAAGTGCAAGGGATATCCATATAACAATGGATTAATTTAGGAAAAACAAACAGCAGTCAATACGCATTCTATGCAGTTGTGCATAGGTCCAGTGATTACTATTCATCGACATTGGAGGCCTACATGTCTACCTTTGGTGATGTCCATGGCTGCTGACTGGTGACGTGGCATGTCAACGGCCTTTCAATGAGCTGCATCGGGGTTCGATTCCCTGCGAGTCATGTACGACTGAACTACGCGATTCATTGTCTGCCTGTATGTAGTCTCAATTCTTCAGCTGTCAGACCATTTTGAGAACCATGCTTCCGAAGAGTAGCTTTAGCTTTGGGTGCTTGGTCTAGCCTTAACCTCTTAAGAAAAAGGAGGCTCCTGACGTTACACATGCTGGGGATTACGTTAATTATACTAACGTCTAGCAGACTATCAGTTAGTTAGCAAGCAAGCTATATAATAGACCTAATAAGCATAGACTAACATTTCGAATACACGACCTTTGAAACTTAATTTGTGCAGATCAATAATACGCTAATATGCAGTACGTCTAATATTGCACACAATGTCATGTAACCCTAAACCTGCATAATTGTGTCACTAATTATTACGTAATGTTAGTGTGGATAACAACTATCTCCCGTTACTGATTCAAATATTGCCAGGACCGAGCCAATGGCTGAGCCTCTTCACCAAATAATTATTACAGGGACTCGGAACCGGGGTCCCTTCTCCTATGATGGACTCTTTTTGCTTAGCACCGCCTTTTAAGGAACTCAGTCAGTATGATGGAGCATGCATGTCTTGCCTTGTTTCAATGTTAACTTAGGCTACTTGCAATTTATTAGACATGCTTTCATTGCTTTCAAAATATACTCTTAACTTCCCTAATGACTCTTTCAGGGAAGTTAAGAGTATTTGAAAGCAATGCTAAGCATGCTCCTCAAGCGCGACTGAGTGTCTTTCATCCTGTTGATCTAGATACGGCGAATGGTGTGTTATCCCAAATTGAACGAATGAATGTGTGATACACATTTTATGCGCACGCAAACATAAGATGTATTGCGCAGTTTGCACATTTAGATGTCTGTGCATACGTAAAAATTGAAGAACATGACGACGTTTGCAAGACTTAGTATTGGGCCGTGACTTAGAAATGGTAGTTTATGAGGTTCAACTAAATACAACGGGCCTCCTATTTTTGTGCTAATTTTCTAAATAAATGATACTCCGATTACTTTGAATAGCGACACTGTATTGATGCTTAAAGACATAAGTCGATGGCTGCTGTATCCGCATACGATTGTAATACTATGCTGTAATTATCGTGTGAACAAACGACTATCTGACTTACTGGAGATAATATTCGCGGATCTGTATACGCCCTATAGGCACTGTCGTTACAGGAAATATACTTTAAAAGGTCCACGCCTGTTCACTTAAATTATTTCGCGAGTTGCTGAGTCACTACTCCACTATCACGAGGTTAGCTAATAGGCTAAATAGCCATTCTGACAATGTCGAGGGAGGTTCGGCTGGGAAAATAGCGCAGAATAACTAGCATTGTGGTAGACGTCTTGCGTTACACTGCAGAATTAACCTTCTCTAAGAACTAGCGACACTGTGATACGCCCAAGAGGGCGTCATATAATATGCAAAGTCTTCGTGCAAGCTAAATTCCAGGGTGAATGCGGTAGAAAGCTAAGAGGAGAATCCTAGAATAAACGGAGACTACTTTACAAGAAATCGCCCAGGTATCTCTCAAAATTAGCATTAAGACCAACCGTAACATTGAATGAACCCTGCTTCGCAACCTCCCATGTAAAGCTACATGTTAAAATGTGGCCAGCAAGCTGGGTGCACCTAGGGCCAAGAACACAGCTGGGGACGAGACATCTAGCCTCTCGAATATGTAGAACAGCCACTTGAACTCCTAAAAACACTAGGCCTAGTTTTTTGGAACTCTGCCTCTATGTCTGTCCGCTTTGCTCATTCGCTTGTGTTATTTCGTTCTCAACTGAAACTCTCCTCTTTCAAATTACTTATACACCATAGGTTGCCTCTATGTCTTAGGACTGATCTTGTGGATATTGACCTGATAGGGCTTGGTGTTGGTGTGCCATCGGTTGATGTCTTGTACATTAGACACCGGCGCAATATAAGTTACTAATTACAATTGCAATTAATGAGTTTTCTTGAAGTGACGCTTTATAAATGAGCACTTAGTAATGTTATACTAATTAAAATATAATTAATTAATTTACTTAAAATATAAATTCAACTTATTTTGGACATTGAACACGGATGTAAACTGGCCGATCAACGAGTGAATGCTACATGCCTCAAAAAGACACGTGTTTAGCAGGCGTGTTTACCCTCATGGGTACCGATTTCTATCAGTTACAATGCGATAATTCTACTGGTAGCTCAATTTATGAGTAAACATCCGCGTTGCACTACTGCCATCATTAGCTCGGGATATATTTTGAAGTTTGAAATTATAACCATAATGTCACTTTACTCCTTTATAGGCCTAGCACTCAATCGAATGGCATCTTAAACAACTGTCCAGTATCAACTCAATTTAGTTTCAGATTCGTTGACCAGCGTTGACCATTACAATCCACGGTAGCTAATGGCAGCAAATGGTGGTAGGGATCTGGGAGGTGGCTCGGTGAGCCCGTCCCCAGAAAATATTTGCAAAACTAATATCTTTAATGGTGCATTTTTTACATACGAACAGTCAAATTAGGCTGTATAGATCTTAATTTTGATCTTCATTGTCAGTCACGAACATCACATGAAATTAATTAAGCCTTAGAAACGACATTTATGAACTTCTTTCTCAAATTGTGTAGTCTTTTGGCAAGGCTCCCCGGGACAGAAAAACATCGTCGGTAGGTCAGAAATGACCCGTGTGCCGGCTTTCTGACACCCCTGGGTTATGACAAGGACTGGAATTCGTGACTACACAAGGTGCGAGTGCTTCACCATGAACGAAACACCAAGATTGTTTATGTTTCCTGAATCTGTATCTTTCTGATATGAATCACTGGTTTCTAAAACTACGCGTATCGAATAATTTATAATACCAGTCTATTACATGATATTATGCATTCATAAATAAATACGTAAATAAATAAATATAGGCCTACAATATACGTATATACACACAACACATACATACATACATACATTACATATTTTCATACCTACATACAGGTGTACATACATGCATAGGGCCCACATACACATACATAGGCCTATATATACATGGCTTGTACATACATTATACATACATACAATACATACATACATACATACATAACTGCACAAATACATACATAGGCCTACACACGTACATGCATACATGCATACATACATACGTACATGTATACGTACATACGTAGGCCTACATACACACATACACACATACACACACGCGCACACACGCGCACACACGCGCACACATGCACACACACGCACATGTGCGTACATACATACATACATGCATACATACATACATGTGTATATCGCATCAGTTAATATCACCAGACACGTATCAGATATCGTTTATAGGACACGTTGAGGCAAAATGTGTCCTGTGCATATCCACAGAAGGCCCGAGCAGAACGAGTCTGGCCAATTAGTTTAGTTCATGACGTTTTATTTAGAGTCACGTTTCTGCCAGTAATTACATGTATAATCATTTGTGCTGTTTGACTATTTAATAGCTGTTTAAGTGTCATTTACTTCCTTGATTTGAAAACGGTCCAGGCTGTTCTTAATGATCCCGACAGTGGCCTTTAAATGATCGCTGTAACAAAAGATTATTTAGGTGACATCGTTTTGACAAACTGTCAAACATCAAAACATCAAAACATCAGTTTTCAGTCATAGCTGAACACGATGGACGTTAAGCTTGTACTGGTGATGAGCTGCGTCATTGTTGTCAATTGCCAGTCGACCATTTCGAACAGAGATGATGATACGCGTGAATGTGGATTGTCTGCAGGTATCAAGTCCGAGATGGAGTCTATTCATCAGCTGATGGGGAATCTAAAGCAGGAGATGAAGTCGGATATTGAAGAAATTCGACAAATTGTTATTCAACAGCAAAATCGGCCTACAGATGGTTTGCTATTAACTGTTTTCACACAAATATAGAGCTACTACTTTTACTTGATCTAATTGCATCCTGTAGTCTAGCAAATGTAATTCATCATTGCAGACTTTGTACCCATCATTTATCACCAACACTGTTTTGGGTAATTGTGCCTGACCATCGGACGCGTGGTAGTTTAATAACTTATTTTCTTTACCTTCATCTTACAAATCAATAAAGAAAGTTCCGTAAGACTCGATGCCACCATAATACCATTAATATACCATGATTTCACATCGTATAATACTATGTTTGATTCGTACATAGGCTCTATGGATGATCAACCACAGACAATTCCAAACGACCTGAGCAACGGTGGCATGCAACCCTCTGGCGTTTATAAGCCCAAATGCAACTATTTATTGGCACCAAGCCCCAAATTCTTCACCGAAAATCGAGCAATACATATTCACTTCAGTCCAATTAGATCCCGTGGTTAGATTAATAAGCTTGTCGTCATATTAATCTCCATAACTGTTTACTGCCTGGCATTTAAACAGATGTGTTAACAGAATGTCATTGTTCATTTGCGAAAAACTTATTCCATTAACAGGAAACTGCAAAAAGAATTGTCCTCCTGGATTCGATTACCTACCTGAAGTAGGTAGCTGCTACGCAGTCATACTTGAATTAATAACCTGGGATTCTGCAACTGAAAGGTGTCGACAAATGATACCAGGAGTGCATTTGGCTGCGATTACTAGCAAAGATGAAAACGATGCCGTTGTCAGATATCTTCGATCGCAATTAAGCGGTGAGTAAAACCGATGCTTTTCTCGTAACGGTGATCTTTAGGCTAATGTAATGCCAAACATCAAAATAGGTAAAGTATAGTTGCAAACCATTTGAAAAAATGAATTTCCGTTTTGTAAATGGTTTCATGTAACTCAAACTCAAAGCATGGTTAACTGATCGATTCGGAAAATGACAGCATTCTTCTCAAAACTCACTACATTACCGTCTTAGGACGGGCAAACAGCTAGAAGCGACAATAAGCTTGACAAACAATGAAGACTGCTACAAGCCTGCGTGAGAAATGACTTTAGATGAAGGTGTAAAGGAATCGCAAAATATCGAACGAGAATGAAATCAGAGAGGCAAATTATTGGTAAAACAGGAAGAGCGGTGAGAGAGGAGGAGGTGTGATTGCAGGGATTCAGGAGAATAAATATAAAATTCGGCGATCGAACGCAATTATCATATATATTTTGACATTTTCAGGAGCCGGCAATTATACCTGTAGGCCTCCCAGAACCAGATGGCCTCATTTGGAAGATTTGATCTGGATTAGCGGTCAGACGAGAAATCCCCGTCAATGTAGAACTGGTTTTGTTTGGAGACCACTCAGAGGAATCGAAATAGTCTTCAACTATACCAACTGGTACTCGTCATACCCCGATTGCTATGAATCCGTGGAACATTGCGTTCACTATGTCTCCGGAAGAGGCTACTAATGGAACGATTATAACTGTAGTATGTTATCCTGTGCAATCTGTGAACTACAAGTGTGAATTATACACAGAAAGAAAGGCATGCAACCATATGTCGACGCATTGGCCTATTACATTTTGCATTCGTTTAGCGCTTCAACATTTTTGTTCTATTGTACATAATAAAAAAGCCTAAATCCGTTAATTTTAAGTTCAGACGTTATTTTATCCTGAAGCATTCGATTATTGTACCCGATTACAGCGCATATGGGCCTACCATTTAAATCAGAACGAAGTGAACGCAGAGAAACTATTTTGTAACTTTGTAATAATTCTGAATTGGCTGTAGCTAAGATGACAACACGATTTTTGTCTTTGTGTGATTTGTTTTTAAACTCTGCACGTTTTGACGACTTTTTGCTCTTGCGTGTTCAATAGGTAAGAGCATTTATTTCCAACTCTCTTTCTACATGAACTCATTTTTAACACATTGTTTGCACAGTTTACAGTGCTGTTTTGTTGGTCTTGTGGGCCGAGTCGCTGCCACATCCTGACACGGTAGTGCACTTGGCTGATTCATCATGTAAATCTTGGACTCTCTCTCAGACTGCCAATAGGCATAAGGCCAATGCAGTGTGTCATGTTGTCAGACAGTTACATCTAGGGAATTATAATTATGACACTTGCATGCATTGCATGTTCATAAAATGTTGTTTTACCAGTTTTAACACCTTGAATATACGATTACATGCTGACGTTAAAACGTCACGATAGTGATAATTAAACATTGTTCGCGTTGTAATTTTAACGTTGGCATAAGCTCAATGGTTGAGCGTTCATGTGAAACTGTGATTGAACATTATTTGTCTGTACAGTGATTGATAAGATGCTTCCGTTAAACTTTATCTGACGATGCTTTACCAGTTTATTTTAGGTAGCAAACTCGTTGGCGGAACCTTTTAATGATTTTAATTTTAAGGAATAATAATTCTTGTATCAAACTATCTGAGTAGAGCCCACGAAGAGGCACTATATAAATTCTACGATTGATTGATTGACATGTAGCTAAACGTTATAATCATGTTACAACATATATATATTGCCAAGAAAATGTTTCCGTTAATCATTGCAGCAGCGCCCTTGTTACATCACAACAAGGTCCTCTTGCAGAGGCGCTTCAATGTTCCGGATAACATTCTGGAAATGTCGTCGCTATCATTTTTCTGTCATCCTTCTGCCTTTCCAAGTTTGTCTAGGACTCTAGGTCATTTTGATATGTAGCTGCGCATCTGAATGATCCAGTATTTTCTCATGACCAACTTTACGTTGTTCAAAAAGTTCGGTTTATGTAGGTCTAACTGAAACTGACAATTTTTAAGACGCGTTGTGCAAGCAATTCCTTTTTGACTTGGGATTGCATCACTCCTTTTTTAATGCGCTCTTTACGATCCTCTCACTAATCGCAAGATTCTTGTTGAATTGACCGACTTTCTATCGCCATCTAAGTCTCTTGTTCGTGAATATATCAAATCCTCATTGAAGGAATTTATCGTCTTAGGACGGGCAAGCATCCAGTAACAATAATAATAGTAATATTCGTTTATTCAATTCAAACTGGTAAACCACAGTATGTAGGCCTACATGAAATAGTAAGCATAGGCCTACATGATAACAAGTTAAACAGGAGTCTATTTATGGCTCCATGGCAGCCTGTTAGGCACCGATACGTCCTACTGCTGCTCATTTTACCATCGCCCCTAGGGAGTGGAAAGCTGAGTCAGCCCTATGGGACTATTGGGTAACAAACCCGCGTCCTTCTGTTCTTTGTGCCTGTGTATTACTATTGAACCATCACCCCGCCCGTTTCTGCTCAGATATCGTCGATTGAGACCATACATTCATACAATGCAGGTCGATACAAGAGAACCGGTCTAATGTACGTTTTAGTGCATTGTAGTGTATTTTCTACTGTAGTCTATATTGCAGTGCAACACTTCTCAGTAAGCGGTCCTATAAATACCTACACTTAGTTATTTTCGTGATCATATCTAGAGCGACTTTGATAATTCTTAAACCTGAAGAGTCGCTATGCAAATCTGCTATTACTATTAAAGATATGATTGTAATCTGCATAGCAGTGCGTATTAATTAAATCTCATCGAATAAACCCAATCGTGCAGCGCATAATAATGCACTTTAATTTTTGGCATCGTATTTATTTCTTATTTTATTTTACACTGCTACACAAACTTCTCTTTAACTAAGAGACAAAGACATCACCAGGAACTGTACTGTAATGTATTATATTTTCATTTAATTGTATTTTAATTTACACTGCTGTGGCTAAAGTAGTCTTCAGTAGGATTCCGAAACGTCAATGCTAACATATGCGCAAGAAATGTGAGCCGAGAGGAGTTCTTATATTTCGCAGAGAGAACAGTACGGTTGAAAGCAGTCTCCGTCTTCCCATGCAAACCCGACGCTGCTGTTGGCCAGAATGCAGAATTCGGCGCCATTTTGGCAGTCTGGTCGACCACCATTCCAAGATGTGAAGGTCAGTGGCATTAGAATGCCAACGGGTAATTGCCACATATATACGTCACCGCATACGCCATAATTGTTTATCTGACCACCGAGCCAGAAACTGATCCCTCCAGCTTTATCTGGACCAGACTTACATCGCGATACCTTCGATTCTAAAAGAAAGATAAGTGCAATAATATAAATAATAGTAATAACAACAACAGCATCAGCAAAAATAATAACAAATACTACTACTGCAACTACTAGGCTACTGCTGCTGCTGTTGCTGCTGCTGCTACAAATACTACGACTACTACTATTTGAACTACTAATTTTGCGTTTTAGGCACTATATCGAAAACCTGTGTAACGTTTCTAGCTGGAAGACCCACATACTTTACAGAAAGGCTATCACTTCAGGAAGAAGACCCAACCATACTAAGAAGGCAGGACAATGTTTGTTAAAAAGCAGAAACACGTTAAAAATAAACACAATGAAGAGGAGAATACGAAGAAGCGAAAAAGAAATGTAAAAGATTAGCATCAGCAACATAATCCTCATTGGCAATGA
>JACEVL010000136.1:2045142-2152642 GCA_020284085.1 Aporrectodea caliginosa | reverse complement strand
TCATTTGTTTATATAAAGTATTATTATTATCATTAGTGAAAGTAGTAGCACTAGTATTAGTAGTAATATTAGTATTTTATCATTGTTATTGTTTATATTATTTATGTTATTATTGCTGTTGTTGTTATTTTCCCCGTTGTTGTCATTTACTGTTATTATTAGTATTATCACAAGTATTGTGATTATTATTACCATTGTTATTATTATTATTATTATTATTATTATTATTATTATTATTATTATTATTATTATTATTATTATTATTATTATTATTATTATTATTATTATTATTATTATTATTATTATTATTTTTATTTTTTATTTTTTTTTTACCCGAGGTATATATGATCCCTCAGGCTCTTAGAAACTAACTGAAGAGTAAAACCATTCTGGAACTAACAAGCCTCATCTCACTGAAGTCCAAAAACGTGCCCCTAAAAGCCACGGCATTGTATCGCTGAGTGCAGATGGAAAGGCGCTGGAAAAGGTGGTTTTTCTCAAGGGGCTCGCCAGAAATTATTATTATTTTTATTGTTATTATTATTATTATTATTATTATTATTATTATTATTATTATTATTATTATTATTATTATTATTAGTATTGCTGCTGCTGTTGCTACTACTACCACCATCAACTACTACTGCAACTGCAACAACATTAACAACAAGTACTACTAGGCCTACTACTACTGCGGCTGCTGCTAGAGCTGATTCGCGTAGTAGTTGCAGCCATTAGCGTAGCCAGAGAGGAGCAGGGTGATAATAGCAGTTGCTGTAGTAGAAGCACTATACTGCTTCTACTACAGCAACTACTTTTGTAATATCACCCTGCTCCCCTCTGGCTACGCTACTGGTTGCAACTACTACTACTTCCTGTAGAGCAACTACTATTACTATAGCATGTATTTTGATAATTATTTTTACTTTTGAAGCTTATATATTTTCAGGCAATTTCTAAGAATTCAGAAATTGTGATTAAACAGGAATGTATGTTTCAGCTCAAATATTTAAATACACCATCTATTTCATGGAGGACCACGTCTATAATAATAGTTATCCACGAGATGACACGAATCAGCTAGTTGAATGAAGTAACAGACACATTTCATTATTATTATATTCGTTTATTGATAACAAAAACCGATAGACACAACGCTATCAGGTACATTGCCAAAAAGTAAAGAAATAAGAAAAAAATACTATAGTGAAATGTTCTTGTCACAGCGAAAACATGAGTAGTCTATTGATCTAATCAGAGTATAATTATGTCTGAGAATATCTATGTCCATGCCTAATAAATTTACCTCGGGGAGAGTGTAGGCAATTGTATAAAGAATGTTTGATGAGACGACCTATCTATTTATGCTTATATATACACGGTACACCACCCATGAGATGAGATTATTCATCATCTTTAGTGCACATAATTACGATGTCTTTCTTTGGCAATAGGCCTAGAGTGTGCAAGTGACACGCATTTAATTAAATGTGAAAGTGAGCGCTGATCCCTTTAGAAACTTCAGGATAAGCCTACATTTATATTGTATTGAATATATATTACCTATGGGCCCCATATTGGTGGCATGTATACTACATTACTACAACTATAAATATATATCCATGGATTATACAGATCATCAACATAGAGGCCTTCAATGGCCGCGCTGTTGCCTAGGCCTATATATTTAGTACAGCATATAATCAAAAGCATGCACGCCTTGAACATCCCAGACGTTAAGCATAATCTATGCTCAATGTATAGATTTTTTGCACGTATTTGCATTCAGTAGGCCCACAGCCGGCAGTCAGCATAATGGACCTTGAACAGCTCGACTCTGTGGGCCTATGTGTAAGCGAAACGCCATTGTTTCGCAGAGGCCGCATGCTTCGTTGTTGACTATGTATGCTAAGCGTTGCTATAGAGTCCTATTGATATTCTACGTGAGTAGGTCATGTTATTGTGGCATATACGAATAGTAAATGTAACAGGAGGCGTTCTTATGGTTTATACGCTTATTTAACGATTCCGCCATATTGAAGATGCTTGGTGTGGGCGTTACTATGTTAAGATTTAATATTTATAGGCCTACCGGCTGAAGCATGGTGTTGTCGGCCTGTGTAGGTCTACTCCGATCACGACGTTTGAATGCAGGGCAGACGTGAAAGGGACTCGTACGTTCGCTGAAGAAGTTCAAGTTAAGGGCGGATTACAGAGTAGACAACTTGCCAGGAATAACAGCGACCGTATAAGAACCGTATACCAACCTGTAGTCTTCTGTACTGTAGGTCTAAATACTTAGGCTACTGTCTTCAGTATTTTGTCGGACTATTGTCCTATTTTGTCAAATAGGAATTGAATAGGAATGGAATCGAAGGCCAGCAACATTCTTGAGCAGTTGCAAGACATAACTGAGTGTTGCATCTGCTCCGAAACGTTGCGGGACTCTCGTGTTTTGCCTTGCATTCACACATTCTGCCTTGACTGTCTGAAGAAAACGCACTCCAGTTCGACAAATCCCGGAACCACTTTACCGTGTCCGATATGCAGAAGCGAATTTCTCATTCCATCGGAAGGAATGAACAAGCTACCAAAGAACTTCTTCATAGAGAGAGTGATCGAAATGACGAAGACGACAAAACCAGGCACAACAATGCAGAGGGAAGGTACGCTATGCGATGCCTGCTCGGAGGAGGACAACGGTGAACCCGGTACAAATGACATCCCAACGGCCACCATGCAATGCGTCGAGTGTCGGCAAAACCTGTGCGACGAGTGCTGTAAACATCACAAGAAGAACAAGCTGACCAAGACGCATAGAACCGTGGCTTTGGGGGAGCAAGTAGAGGAACCCACTGAGTCGGAACACCGTGTTAATTCTCGTGTTTGCGAGACACATCTGGGAAAACCACTCGAGATCTACTGTTCCACGTGTGAAACGGTGGCTTGTCTAAAGTGTTACTTCGACGCACATCAGTCGCACAAGTGTTCGGAGGTGGGGATTATGGCCGAGGAGCTTAAGAGGCAAGTCTTGGCCGACATGCGCAAGGTATCCTGCTGGGCATCGGAGGCCAGAGAAAAGCTGAAACAACTGGGAAACAGAAAGGAAGAGTTTCTGTCAAATGCTGATAGTTTGGATAAAGCGATCTTCAGTAGAAAGGAGGAGATGAAGAGACTCGTCGAAACGCAAGCGGTGGCTTTGTTGTCGCAACTGGAAACCCTGAAACAGAGAACCATTAAAGAAATAGAGAACGATAAGGACAACCTTGAGAGACATATAGCAATCCTGGAAAGCTACACACTGTACTGCAACGCAGTGAAAACAAGTGGAACAGCTAGCGACATCTGTTTCGGTGCCAATGAGTTGCACGTTAGAGCAGAAAAGCTGCTACAGTTGCATGAGTCATTTGAGTTCATTTATCCCAGAGTTGAGAAGGTTACACTGATGACGAACGATCCAGATGAACGTCTCAAGTCGTGCAAGAATTTCGTCGGAAAACTGAACGGTTAGGTCTTTTTAAAAGCTTTTCTCTAACTTGTTCGTGATAATGTCGTCATCAATAAAACCAATAATAAAATTATATGAATAGAATTAGGGAAGCACGATTAGCGGGAATTGGTTTATCTTTCAGAGCTTTCTCTTTTCGTTGTGCACTTAGTCCCCTATAGCATTGCATTTATTCTCAACGAAATTAGTCGGTGTATAGTGAAACACGTGTTTAGTTTCACTTTGACTTTCCCCAGACTTTCTGTTTGTTCAACAGCAAATCACTAAGGCTGGAAGGATATTGTGAAACCAAATCATATCCTGATAGTTTGAAAATATTCAGCTGACGCATTATAGTAAATTTGCCACATGTATATAAATCAACTTCCATACTTTCTCCTTTGTGTGGATATAAATCATATATATATGTATATAAATCAATTCCATACTTTCTCCTTTGTGTGGAAATTGCAATAAAATTCGCTCATTTAGGACAGAGTTGAAATAACACAGTTATTTTATTTGGCAGTTTCTTACAAACCAAAACAGGAGAACGAATGCAGCATTCAGGTTCCTGAAGAGAATGAAACAAACCACGATTCAAAGGCAGGATCGACTTCTAAAACTAAAATTTCTGGTAAGCCTAAAGGTTTGCCCAATGAAAGATGATGCAGAGATAGGACAATATCAGAATACTGACTTGTAATGAATACCACACATAACATTCTCTATTTTGTAAAAAATATATAGCTGTGTAGCCTAATGTTGACTGAAGGCCTAACGGGACCTGCCTTGGACCTATGATGCAGCTTTGTTTCAGTGTTAACCAATATAAATACGAAAATGGAATGTGCCCGAAATATATACAGCACTCGTGAATAAGCTGGTGCAAATGCGCTTGGCTTTCGAGTGGCGCTTTAGAAGTTTGGAGATTACGATTACGATATACAGTACTACATTGCATTGTAACGTAATGTATACAATAATAAAGTTAACTCCTAATTTGTAGACTATCATACTTACCAATCTATTTTTATCAGATAGTTTGCATCCTAGGAAAGTATTTTCTGAAAAAGGCGTTATATAAATGTGCAATTAGGATGACGAAATTAAGGAAGTGAATAAAGACGCTGAAGAGGGTAGGTCTGTGGAAATATAAGTATTACGTTTTGAATGCGCCTTATAAATGTGTAGGCCTACTATTTTGAAACTGAACTTGAATTTATGCAATTAAAATGTCCATTTATAGACCATTTTACGGTGCAAAAGTATTTGTAGGGAATTTTTGTATCTTATGACATTATTAATTAAGGCATTTGAGTGAAAGGATAATGTAGAAAAGGTGGTTCAGCGTTATGTGGTGGTCAAAAGATATGCCTACGTAGGCCTAGTAAGAATTGGAATTCTTGAGAAGCTCTATGGATCGCTATGAAAGCCATTGGCATATTTAACTATAGGTGCTCCTCATTTACATTTCGCGATTTCTACCAAATGCTATGTAGTGGCTAGAGTAGCATATTTTACTGCATCTCTGGGTTAATTGTTTCTCTTACACAAGAAAGAACGCGTCCCAGAAAGCCTGAATTTCACTGCATAGTTGTTATGCCACTTATTTTCTGGATACGTTCATAATTATCTTCAAACTATTTTTGCTAGTTGTTTTCAACGCGTTTTCAATGTACTTCTGTTGGCAGACAGCAATGCGCTTTCTCTTCGACTGATCCACAGAGAGACCTCAAGGGACCAATGGGCAATGTCTGGCATAGCTCACTTGGGCAGCAGCATCTACATTCTGTCCTCATCATCAAATTCAATCTTCGTTTACCAGGACCAAGAACCATTCCAAAAGCTCCGAGAAATTCAGACGAAAGCGATCAAATCACCAGTTGACATAGCGTCGTGTGAGAGATCAAACTGTCTCTACGTCACGGACCAGAAATCCTCTTGTCTTTGGAAGATCAGTCCATCACAAAATGATCGAATCATTAAGTGTCTGTCGAACATAGACGAGCCATACACCTTGTCTGTATCTAGCGATGGATTTGTATTGATGGCCAGATCTGATTCGCCGTCCACTCTTGATACTTACTGTCCGAACACAGATATAGTCGGGTCCATTGAGTTGCCAGAAGAAGTGGAAGGACCGCAGCATGCCGTTACGACGTCAACGGGAAACTATATCGTGAGCTATGGGAAGAAGGATCGAAAGTTCTGGAGTCTGATGGAGGTCACCGACAGTGGAAAGGTCGTCCGGCGCCACGACGCGAAGAACACATTCCAACAGCTGAACGGATCCTATCACTTAGCCATCGATGCCAACGACCGGGTGATTGTCGTCGACTTCTACAACAACAGAGTAATGTTGCTCGACTCGAAACTCAACTGGGCTCGAACTCTGCTCACTAAAGACCGACACGGAATCCATTCTCCCAAGCGACTCTGCTTTGTTGGGCATAACAACCAACTCATCGTCAAAAACAGAAAGACTGTTGATGTCTACAGCTTTCGGTGTAGCCAATAGCAAAACGCATGGATGAAGGGTCTTTCGATGGCCCCATATGCCGCCCTACCCCAAGAAAAACAAGTGGGGCATGGCGCTTGTCTGAGGTATTCCAAGTCGCTACAGTGTACATGTCTACATACACACACATGGATAGAAACACGCACATTATACATATATAAACATTATGTATACCTATATGTAAGTGTGCATATATATGCATGCATAGTTGCATACATACATACGTATAAACATACATACATACATGCATGCATGCATACAACCAAAGATATGTCATACATACATAGTTACATACATAAATACAGACATAGGCCTACATAATAACATGCAAGTAAAAGTACATAAATAAATACTTGCATACAACATACATGCATGCATACTTACATGCATACAACTTACATGCATACATACATTAATACAAGCATGCATACATCTTCCATTGTCTTAACTTTCGGCCCCAGGCTATCTTACCGCATTATGGACGCCGATTTCTCGAGTCCATAACGGCGTCATTTGCATTCGGCAATTCATGATTGATGGTATCCGCTTTCCAGCAACGAGTACAAGACGATAGCTTTTATGATTCAAGGTCTTTCGCTGTTATTGTTATTGTTAGCAGGAGCGTAGCGAGACTTAAATTCAAGAGGAGGCAATTTCACAGACCTTTGGCAAAATCCTGGTAATTGAGGTCATTAGTCGATGGAAGTTCCAGTATATATAAAAATCAAGAGGAGGCAACTGCCTCCTCGTGCCTCAATGTAGGTACGCCTATGATTATTAGGTTTTAATTATGAAGCCATTTATTAGGAATTTTCGTTAGTTTTGCCTTTGAATTTTTTCTATGGAGGTGTCAACGAATTACTAATATTATCGCAATTAGTTTGACGCAGAACAATTCTGCGACCATTTATATTATGAATATGCTTTGTGCTTAATGTGAAAGTATGACGCTTGCTTGTGGCGGCCGAAATTTCAAACCGGATACGACCATGCAATATTAAGCCTTTGCACCATTTTCACTTATAGCCTAGTTTACAATTTAATAGACAATCATTTTAGGAACTTCATAGTCTAATAATAAATCGTTGACTTTGTGCCTAGGCGCGTCTGTTAGCGTTTGTATATCCCGTCTGTGTCTGTATATATATAGGGTGATTCAAGTTACGTAGCAAAAAAATTAAAGTAGACAATTAAGAGAGGCTCTTTACTTTTTGAGTTCCTTTTACTACATAGAGCAAAACTGTGAAATTTGGCTGAAATTGGATTGTATTTAGGACTGCCTCAAGAGGCTCAAAGTTTTATTCTTAAGATAAATTTTATTAAATTAATTTTTTTATTGTCAAGCATTTTAAGTTACTCACTTACCTATTTCTTAATAAGAACTAAGAAAGAACATACAAAATTACTCCTCCGCCACTGCATGTCCGTGCCCTAGTGCCAGGGAGTGCCAGTCCCAAACCTGGATGAAAGAGGAAGGCAATGCTAATGATCTTTGTTATCGGTGTCGTTATCTGAAACTACTTCCACTACTATCAATATTAAGCATAAACAAAATGGTGGATTGAGCAAATAACCAAATTTGTTAATTCATAATTATAATTTATTAAAAACAAAATACTGCAAACTACTTGAGAAATATTTTTTAGTATTTTTTAATAAAGAAAATAATATTATGGCTGAAACCAGGTCAAAAACTTTCATTTCATCTGATTGGAGAACCTCAGGAAACGTTTTGGGGTAAAGTATAACCTACAAGCTTGGGTAGTTGGAATATCTTTTGATACGACTGCATCCAACACGGGTCGCCTCAATGGAGTTTGCGTTTTAATGGGGAAAAAAACTAGAAAAAAATTTGATATGGCTTGCTTGTCACCATCATATGCATTAAGTAGGCCTACTATGTGTAGCCTACACGTATTTAATGCAGGTTTTGGTCCAACATGAGATCCAGATGTATTACTTTTAAGGGCTTCCAGCAATAATGACCCAGAATTTACCAAGAAATGTACTGTTTTAATAGAGACAATTGTATAAATGAACAGTTAAAGACACTAACGACGGAGATGATACAATTTATAATGGATATTCTAAACGAAACTTGAACTGGAAGATCCCTAGGAAAGATTATAGAGAATTGTTGGAGCTCGGTCTTATCTCTCTTACAGAGTTCCCACCACATGGAGGAGATTTTTGACTGCCAAATACATTCCATCATGCACACTAAATGGCTAAACTCATTTACATTTTAAAGATTTATTATTTAAGAGTAAATTCAAGCTAAGACAAAATGAAGCCACTAGTTGTTTGCAATTTGGATTTTTTATAACTTTAGTTTATGTGAAAGCATGGATCACATGTCCCAATGCATGTGATCTGCACTTGATATAAGAGCTAACAAAATATTCATCAACATCCAAAGTAATTTCGCAAACAGGATTGAAAGCAATTGGTCGTCTTTATGGTAACTCTGCAAAGAAAGCAACTTGGTTTCTTTCCGAAAACGTTTCCACAGAAACTAAACGTCTCAAAGAGGGATTGCACTAGCATCAACGACAATTTTTTTCCAGATTTTAGATGGAAACAATTTCCAATCAAAAACACTTTCTCCTGGTAATGAATAGCTTTCTAGTAAATACAGTAAAGAAATTGGGTACATACTACTTTCTACCAATTTTCATTTTAATTAATTAAAAACATATTGGGATTTAAAATAATTATACACAATAGCCTTTAGGCAGTGTACATTGTTTTTAATGTTCATTATTAAGTTTTCAAGTAAAATTGTTTGTTTAATTGAATTTTTGGATAAAACGAGAAATAATTTCAAGGTCGTTGAGGCAGTACTAAATATTATCCAATTTCATTTAAATTTTTTTTATTTATTTTATTACCAACGAAAAAAGCAAGAGCACAAAAATAAGATTTTCAATTTTTTTGAATCACCCTAATATATAGGCCTATATATATATATATACGTGCTAAGCGTTGCTTTTGAGTCCGTAAGCATGATGTTTAAAACACAGTGTGCTGTGCAGACAGCATGAATTGTCATTTTCCTTTTATATTACATAATATACCACTCTTACCCTATTGTTACCCGGTCCTTTACCTCAGTTGGTCCCTCTCTTTGGAATGCGCTGTCTCCATCTACCCTCTCTCGAATTCTAGCTAGTAACCTCTCTTCCACCTTTGGTTTTCTCAAAACCTTTTTTCTTCTCTTTGGCCTTGCGCACTGGGAGCGCCTCTGAATGGTTCACCCTATGAGAGGCGCTTTATAAATGTTTGAATACAATACAATACAATACAATACAATACTGTTTGCCCTACACGTACATGTAACTACAAGTCTAATGCAACAGATTCCTTATTTAGAGTTAAGCCTACGGTATAATGCACTGCAGTGTTAATGTTCAAAATAATATGATGCTTGGGCAGGCGTTCATTTGGCGTTCTTGAGTCCACGAGTTAGGCTTCGGTAATAGTACCGTACTCATCATGCTGTCCAATTTCGTGTCAAGACTGTGAAGTCTACTTCAGACGACCTGAATTATTCAATGGGATGTGGTAGAAATATTGATCTCCATAATTCGTGCTAAAAACGAACTAAGCAGGTCTTAGACATTCCGTAGCAAAATCTTTAGCATCGACACAGATCCAATCTCTATGCTCTCCAGTTAATTCCATTGATGAGGAATACAAGCAGACAAATGCACTGAAAGACACCGAATCCATAGAGCCACAGACAGGGATTTACAAACGCTGACCAGCACGTCCAGGCACAAAGTTTTCAATTTTAGTGCTAAAAAGAATATACTGCCTTGTTAAATTTATTATAATATTTGCACTGCAAATGAAACAACTAAAAATATAAAATATAAAACAATCGTTATTTTCTAATCAGTTTCATTAATTTTTGTGCTATAAATTGTTGTTTGATACGGATGAACAAAAAGTCCGATGAATGAAACATCCACCGAACTTGTGTCAATGTCACCAATGCACTTTTGAATGCATGTTTTGAGCTTAGGCCCTATATTGTTGAACGTTTAGTATAATAGTTTAACCTTCACGCCACTAGAGATATTAGCAGCCAACAATGGCTTCAACGCGGATGGTTACGAAATTCCCATGTTTATTTAGCATAATTGTTTTTGTAAGGTCATCACCGTCTACCAATGGAATATGGCTTCTGGAGAACTGCTGAGCACCTTATGCATGCTACTAGCAAATGCATTGTCTGAATCATTGAAACGAAGAAGTACTGCAAGGCATCTGGCAACAGATATCTGGCGATTCTAGGTTGTGCAAGAATTGCTCAGCTGTACGAACAACATTTTACACATTAAATCTTTGATGCAATTTGTAATTGTTCATGAAAAGCTTAGCATTGATGAGTCATTGGCATCTTACTTTGAACATCATGGAAGAAATATGTTTATAAGAGGAAAGGTTACTCAGATTTAGTTATAATGTCTGGATGTTTCATTCATCGGACGTTTTGTTCATCCGTATCAAGAAACAATTTATTGTGACAGAAGTAACTGTTGTCGATCAACAGAAAGCTCTTCTGGCGTGTAACTTGTTATGAGTTTTGCCTAGGCCTAACTCATCACAGGAAACCATATCACATGCTGTTATATTTTGACGATCTTTATTCTAGTTACACTCTTCTGTCTAAGGCTCTAAGGCTCAATGCTGAGAGATATACAGCGGGCTGGTATTGTTCGGGATGTTCGAACTGGACAGCACCTCTATAAAATGTTTGCAAAAGAGATAGGCTACATTGTGTGGTCAGATAACAATGTAGCAACATGCTCCAAGATGGTTGGGTATGCCAGCGAGAATGAGAGAAAAATATGGAACGTATGCTAAACCGGATGAAGCGAAGGGGCTTCCTCTTGTCCACCACCCCAGCCGTTGCTGACCTGGCTGAGGCCGCAGATGCTGGCCTGTTTCAATGTAGTGTTTCGTGCTATCTGCTATGAACCGTGCCATGTCCTCCGGGGTTTCTTCCCACCTCCACGACAAAACCAAATACGACTTACGACCTAGAATGCACCACTCACCCTCCCCACCAAGGATAAGCGAAACTACATTCCGCGGTGTCTTATTCATAGGTTCATATTAAATTGATTTATAATGATTCTAATACCTAACTCTTGCTCGGCTCAGCAACTAGTCAGTGTCACTTGTAACCAGTTGGGTCTTTGACGACTGGATCTTTTGAATTAAACGAATATTGATTGATTGATTGATTGATTGATTGATTGATTGTTCCAGTAATTTTTATACTGTAAATCCTGTGAAAAAGTGCCCAGGCACGTCAAAGGTAGTCGGGACAAGTTATGATGGAATCGAACAATACATGTCATTCCCTTGTAAATCAGGGTCGTTGTATTTTATGCAAGAAAAACACTACAAAAGAATTTGCTAGGTGTCTCGAGATACTTTATGTGGTGGTTGTTTTTTGTTTAACGACTAGCTGTGTGGTAACAAAGACCATTAGCGTCACCCTCCTCCTTTATCCAGGCTTGGGACTGGCGCTGTCAGAAAGCGAACAGTGGCGGAGTTTTATACTTTATGTGAACTGTTTGAAAGCTTTCATACCTTAATAGAATTGGTTTTCAATCAATTTTGCATTTGCTGATACTGTATCGTTTACTCATATTGAGCTGTCATTATAAGAAATACTAGTGGGAAAAGTCTGAGAATTACCCAACGTTCCATTTTTGAAACATCTAAACAATTACCTTAAAATTTGCTTATATCTAAATACAAGAAAAATTCAACACAAACATGTATCTAATTTGCATTTCAAAATTCCACGTAAAATGCATGTGAAAAAACAGCGGTTAATCTGTGTGTGTTTGTGCTGCATGTTTGTGAACATTTGCATCAATAATTGCATGGGACCTCAGATTATTTGAAAAAACGCTATAGCTTTCTATAGCAGATTCCCTACCATCCCTTCATGCTCAAAATAAACTGGTAACACAACGTGGACGCTACAGAATAAGTTCTGTTCATTATCGTTATAAAATTATATTACTCTATGTATCATAGGCTATACGTGTCATCTTAATACATAATCTATAAAAAATGCAAATAAGATATTGCAATTCCCTACTTATTGGTCTTCCCAAGGTCCGTCTATACCCTATTCAATCTGTTCTCAATGCTGCTGCTCGATTGATTGCTCACCTTCCTAAATTATACTCCCATATATCATCTTTCATGGTCAACTCAACTGCATTGGCTTCCTCTCTCTGACTGCATTCAGTTTAAAGTCCTTGCTTTGGTCCTAAATCCAAACTGGGACTTGCCCCAAAATACCTCAGGGATGTCATTCGTCCTCCTCTTTCTGCATCTTCTCATCGGCCTTTACGATCTCTGGACCGGTCTGACTTCTTTGTCCCACGAGCTAGGACCACGATTGCTCAAACTCGATCCTTTGCCATCATCATTGGGCCCTCTATGTGGAATGCCCTTCCCTTCACTTTGCGTGTCCTTTCTGGATCATTGTCTTCATCTCTCTCTCCTTAAAACCTATTTCTCTCTCGGGGTTCTCGCACTGGGAGCGCTACTGAATGGCCTCGGCTGTGAGCGGCGCTATATAAATTACTAATTACATTACATTGCATTACATTACATTACATAATCATATTCACAAGGAAAGACCATAAAAATGAACTGATCAGTGTGATCACGTGGACATCTTGAAGGATCATGCGCGAATAAACCCCTTTAAGTATCACATATATTTAGGCTTACCTGTTTGCATACGAGTCATATTAGCCCACGTGCTTTTAGCCAACAGGTGCCAGTTTTTCTTTTTACTTTTTTGTTCTTTTCCAAAGGTCACCGCGGGTCTATGAAGTTTTTTGACGCTATATTAGGCCTGATATTTATCTCTGACTATGGATTTTCCTGCAGTGAAATACATTGAAATTTGTCGTCGTCGGAATACGGTTTGTATCACGCCAGTGTCATCCTAATCGTAGTAGTAAATTCGAAATTTTTGAAGCGCTACTCTATAGCTAAACGCAGAGCACCTGTGCTGCGTCATGTCAGAAGGGTTGTTCAGAGATGTCTAGTGAAGATTCGAGTTCGATTGCCAGAGAGTCCAGAGAGAGGAGGCACAGAAGCGGTTAAGGCGAGGTGCGTTGAGGATGAGAAAGCTTGAAAGAGGAGGATCGGATGGATTAGGGAAGGAATTTGAAGAGATGAGACCAAATTTGGAATGGAAAATCCTCTGGAGTGATAAGTAGAGGAATCTGAGGCAGATAATGGTGGTTGAGTGGTGGTACTGTTGGGAACTGGGAATTAGTGGAATTCAGAGGGAAGGTCGTTCCAGAGTGGAGATGCAGTGTGGGATACGGATCGATTGGAGCATTTGAGACGAGTAGTTACTGGGGAACGGGAGAGAGTGAGATAGGAGGATAATCAAGTAAGCGGATTGTGCCTGGATAGTGGATATTGAATAGTTTACGAAGATAATTGGTATGGGAGTATCTTAGGGTGTTATAGGTTAGCAATAGCACTTTTGAGATGATTGGAAGGACGATGAGACTTTGAAGTGGATGGAAGGGTTAGGCTATATTGCTTGTACTTCTATCTGTAAGCTTACCTGTTACTGGCATGCAAGTGCTTTGACTCCTTACTTTGATATTCAAGTACGTATGTTCGTATATATGTACCTGTTTCTCAAGAAAAATTTAGTACTTGCACTTTGAGCACTTGAATCAAATCTGCAAACAATTAGGCCTCCATTAATGCATCGGCGCATCCGTTATTATACTGAGGCACCTCTGTATTTTATTGCTTTACGCCTTATGTGGGACGCATCCGGCTTTACTCCTTCTTATACGACACCGGTAAAGACAAGTGATGATGCAATCTTGGTATATGCCTATTATAAAATCATGCATAATTATACGCCTACGAGTATAATTATGCACATGTACACTTGTACAGGTCATAGCCCTGCATTGCAGTTCGCGGTCAACTAACACAAACTTAACATTGCAATCGTGTTGCAGGCTTTAAATTAAATGTAAACGTACAACTGTCTGTTAGACGAGATGAATAGGTATTCCATTTGAGGAACTAAGAAAGTGTGATCAAATATAAGAACAGAGTTGTGTACGGTTGAGCCATATTGTATGTTTTGACTTTTGTGTTGTCTCCAGGCTGTTTATAGTTCGAAGTACTATCTTGAGTGGAATCCATGTGTTTATATGGGTGTTTACTGACAACGAATTCAATCCAGGTGAATATTACTGGCAACTCCTCTTCAGTTGATTCAATCCAGGAGCATATAATATGCATTGTTTATTGGCAATGACAGTGTATAGTCAGTGGCAAAACCCACATAATTATATACTTAAGCAAACTGACTTTGTTGAAATTCATTCTGCAGAGACTTTGACAACATGACTTCCGACTGTACAAAACAAAACCCTCCAGACTTGGATTACATGAAGTTCCGGCGTCGTTTGTTTGCCCGAAGAGAGCTACATTGGCATTTGATGAGCGGAAGTCTCTTCGAGCGACCTCTGCTTTACGTCCTCACAGATCCCACTGATTTAGACGATTTAGTCTGGTCATCCGACATCTGTGCAGTAGTTCCACAACATCAGTCTGCTTCCACACCGAATGATTTTCAAGGTACTTTGCTTACAATTTACACGAAAGGCGTTCACGCGGGCTTTGCAAAGCTGAGAACGGACGCGAATGGTCTTGTGTTTTATGAAAAACCTCGTAGACCAGTTAATTATATTTGTAAGGGAGACAACTGGACTGAAATTTCAAAAGGACCATCACAGAAAAAGTGCATAAAGTGGTATCCAGATGATGGAATAGAGATTGTATATGACACACTGTGCAGATTTGATGAAAGCTGGAGAAACGTTCAGCAATTATCCATCGATCGTGTGGAAGCTATATACTGTCCGTCTTGGCCACCAGAGGCCGCTGATTGGATAACTCGTGAAAGGAAGAATGGATGGCCCTCAAGAGATGCCATTGACAAAATCGTCGAATTAGGATGTCACTTCGTTCCAAAGCCTCATCAGAGTACTCCAGATGATTTCACTCAGTGGAGATTTTCTTTCTCACAAGCAGAAGTGATTTTAATTAACAGTTGGACAGATGTCCAGAAATACATCTACCACGTGCTTAGGTTAATCAAGAGTGAAGTAGTCAAATCATGTGGAGGAGAAGAGCAGACTGTGCTCTGCACCTACTTCTTCAAGACGCTAATGCTTTGGGCATGCGAACAGAAACCTCCGGAATTCTGGACAGACGAGAACCTGGAGACATCTGTCGGTGAATTATTGTGCCAGATGATTGAATGGTTGATTGAAAGATGTTGTCCGAACTATTTTATTTCCAGGTAATAATATGATTGATCATCTATCCAATGATGACTTTTCCAATGAAATTGCTTCGCTGCTGCATTACAAAGAGCACCGTCTTTCCACACTGCTCTCAAATACACCAAAGGCTTATCCACGAACGGAATTTTATATCAATATTCCAAATAAAGTTATGCATTACCTGCAATTGCATTTGATTATTGGTAGTATCGTGAATCAGTTACAGCCAAGAATGTCCGGACGCTTTTACGAATGAGATTGCTGCTTCAAAGGACTTCATGCCAGTTCTGAAAGCCTTGCATGCTGGGATAACTCAGCATCTGCAACTGATGATCTCCAGAAATGGAGAAAAATTGGGAAAGACCGATGAACGTGAACTATCATCGTCTGCACTCAACTCCTTCGCACTGGCGACTGAAGTAAGCGATTCAGGTTCTTTATGTGCTTCAGTATCTCTTAGCGATACGTTGCTTAATGCGGCTGAAGCGCTGACTTCACTTACGTATATCAACAAACGAACCAATTCTACAGACTCAAGTCAACTGAACGTAGTCGGTAGTTCCGAATTAAAGGAGGATAGGCTTCAAGTTGAGGACTACAAATTGCACATTCTTCGTACAGCGATAGAGAACCTCGTGCAGCATTCAGCTGATGCTTTATCCATGCCATCGTATTTCATCAGCGCTGCTTATCGAGCTAATTTCTTCTACACTGGTTTGCGTGACTATCGTTCGGCTCTTCGACAGTGCGAGGAGGCTTGCAACCGTTTTGAAGCTCAGAAGAAAGATGTGATGGAAGACATTACAAAGCAGTTATTTTATTTTATGCTGACGAACGAATGGTCGATTATGTTTGACGTACATATCCAGACCGTGCTCGGTTTCACGGCGCTCTATCGAACCGGCTTTAAGGCTTACGACCAAAGCTCAAGACTCGTGGCTTATGGCAATGGCAGAACAATTGTCGTTCGACTGTGTGCTATCGATTTCATTCGCTACGTCAGATGTCAGTGTTTGAGACTACTTGGGAAACCAAGGACACCGTTTCTGCACTACACTCTGGACAGAATTCCGAAACAGTCCATGTTCTCTGAAAAGTACATAGATATATTCTCTAAGATTTTTCTAAACGCGGCTCTCGACAGTAGCTGTTTTTAGACCGATAATTGACAAATAAATTCGTCAATTACAGGAGCATAACTCAACAGGACGGTAGAATAATAGCTGTAGTAAACGAAAACGGTAACCTTCATATTAATCTTGATGCATATCTATGGAATAGTAATATAAATAATCAACAGATGGCGCCTGTCGTGCGGACTTAAAAGTTATCTCCTAAATATCGATCATTAGAGAACACTGTCTAAAGTTCAAACAACGAACCGGTAATGAAGAAGTCTGAACAGCAGAAACACATGAGACGACAAACCACATCTATTAATAGTGTGTCTAAGGATTTACATTGAGAAGTAATTCTTTTTCCATGAAGTTGGCCTACGTATCGAACATTTTCCGCCTAACTAGACCTAGGCCCTACCTCTACGTATTGCACATCACTAGGACGTTTAAGTTCTCTGCTAGATTCTGTCATTTTGAAGTTTGCTGCATCCTTAACAGGATAGCTCACAGGCTTTCTCTGTGGTTGGTCCATGCAACGATATCTTACGAAGGACCTCTGATGTGCAAGTCAGAAAAGCCAAGGATTTGCTAAAGTATATTTATATGCATGCATGCGGTGCATATATTTTAAACATTGTGTTCTGTCGGAAGGTAGACATGTTTGACAACCGTTTCAGTGTGAAGTGAGCAAACACAGAGTCATAATATATATATATATATATATATTTTATATGAGAGTTATTTAGATAATGCACAATAAAACTATTCAGTTTATGCGACTTGTACATTCCAAACGGGACAATAAAGGTGGCAACGTGCGTTTTATCAAGTGCTACAACTGTAGGAAAAGCTATAAAATTATCAACAGCTATGGCGACTGGAGAAGAACTGATTGTTGAAGCAGACAGAAAGCAAGTCCAGAATAATTGCAGTTTACCGATCACTGCCTTATTCAGCTCTTGTCATGTGCGTCTCAGATGCAATACTTACTTACTTACGAAAATGTAACAATGGTTGTTTTAAACTCTAACCAAGACCCAGTGCAATTTAAGTTTTAGAAATCTAACCAGAACCTTATGCTCGATTGATATGTACCGTTCTATGACAGCGTTAGAAGTATTTTTTGTGAAAGACTTAAGAGGAATTAAGACTTGCCATTTGTGTTCTTCTACTACTACTGCTGCTGCTATGCTCTGATTGCTACTAACTTACTTACTACTACTACTACTACTACTACTACTACTACTACTACTACTACTACTACTACTACTACTACTGTACTACTACTACTACTACTACTACTAGAGGACTGACTACTACTGCCACTACTACTACTACTACTACTACTGCTGCTACTACTGCTGCTACTACTACTACTACTACTACTACTACTACTACTACTACTACTACTACTACTACTACTACTACTACTACTACTACTACTACTACTACTACTACTACTACTATTATTACTACTAATACTACTACTACTACTACTACTACTCCTACTACTACTAAAGATAGAGGAGTCTGAAGCAGAGGATGAGGGGAGAAGCAATAATGGCTGAAACACTGTGAATTTGTGGAATTCAGAAGAGAGATCGTTCTAGAGCAGTAGTATGGTAGATTGGTCGTTTGTCGAACTTAGATGAGTAGTGACTGGAAGTCGGGCAAGACTGAAATAGAAGGAGGATCGACCAAAGCGGGTAGCTGGATAATAGAGTTCGCGAAGATACTTGAGATTGCAGTCTGCAAGGAGTTGTCGGTGAGTGACAAGGCTTAGTGATAGAACTTTGAAATCAGATTTTCAGCCAGTGGAATGATTTTAGGATGGGAATGATATGATGATGCTTAAGAGTTCTCGTGACAGTTTGGGCGAGTAACTATTGAATGAGTTGCATTTAATTAACTTGGGTGAATTCAAGGTTGAATAGAAGCATCAAGAACCGAAGGCATACAAATTAAAGATGATTTTGTCTGTAGTGCTATTTTAGTTAAGATTGTATATTCTTTTGTAAATGTGATTTTGATGGACCCATCTTGTGTTTCTTTCTTGTTTGTTTGATTTTGAGCCCAAGGTTTACTCCACTTTAAGTATCTATTGGCTGTCTTTCTTTACCTATCTCTATTTTGTTACATGTTTAGGTGTCCCTATTTAACTGGATCCATGATCCCTTCTGGGCCTCCGTGTAGCCAGTACATGTCGAAGCGTTGCCCTATTGTTTCGTTGTTCGTTTTCTCTTCTGATGGTTTACAGAAATAAATGTTTGAATTGAAAAGTAAACGGAAGAGTACGAGAGAATTGAGGGAAGACAAGAAATGGAAAGGCATTATTTTCCCGTTAATTGACTTGTTTCATTGACTTGGTGAAGGCTTGGTATCACGGTGCCACTGATTGATACCTTGTGCATCAATTAGACGCCTGTGCGACAGAAGTTACTAATTTAAATCATAATCTATAAATTGATAAAAAAACACTTCACTTCGGCTGTTCTATAAACTAACCTCAGATCTTCCGGTATAAGCGGTCGGTGTGCGGGTGCATGTGCAGTGTGGATTAGGGAACAGAAGATAAATCAAAGTCGATGCGACGACCCCTTCTTCTGGAAAACACTAAATGGAATCGAAATACCTTTCAATTATACCAACTGGATCGAGGGTGAACCAAACTGTGACGGGGAACAGGATTGCGTTCACTCTGTTTCATGTAATAACCACGCCTGGAATAATTTTAGATGTGACCGGTTGTCTTTTCGTCTTTGCGAAATATAAGTGGTCAGTAAACGATACAAGAATCTTCTTGCTGAAAGCAGCATGCACATTGTACACATGAATTCAAGTGCCTTATGCCACATCAATATGCTTCTCTAGTTTACACGGCATAATTAACCACGTCTCCTAATAATGTTTCCATTTTTCTTCTGCATAACGATAACGAAGCAAACGACGACCAAGATGAATTGCATCCTTTGGTTAACCATCAGCAGAGCATACACTTTTTTAAGTTAAGGAGTAAATGCGCTTAACCAGAAAAGACAATTAATAAACAAATAAGTAAAGAATTTTGATGTGTCCAATTGCTGTTATGTATTAGGCATCTTGTGTTAGAGTGCACGCGGTTAGTTACATATTCATATAGGTCTGTGATGTAATCTAATTCAACAAAAGAGTAAAACGAATGTTTAAGTTAATGTTCGCTGTTTCTTTTTCACGTTGCTCTTGTTCTGGTTTGTTCCTGTTTTTCAAGTTCATTTTTTTGGTTTTCCTCTCCCCTTCCCTTCTTCCTCTGCTCTCCCACTTAACATTTTATACAAATATGATATGATTCTGCCAACTACAAGAGGATTGATGATGCCACCAATTTAACAATTCAAAGAATAAGTAAGTAAGCTAACGTCAAAGCATCTATCAGCATTGCGATAGTTAAGTAAGCGTATGCAAGAATCGCGGTTCTTAATTGTTGCGGATATAATACATTAGGTTGGATCAATTTAGGAACAATTCCAAGTTATGTCAGCATTCTGTAGTAATATTGACAGGGCTCTTTTATGGAACTACTCCTTGGAGTGACATTATAACATCTTAAAAATGAAGAAAAGCAATGTACACGCAGAGTGTGATATCGTGATTGCACACTTCTGAAACATAGTCTACATGAAGAATTTCTCTTTTCTGTTTGTCTATCTGTACTGTAACAGTCTGTCTGACTTTATCTCAATGAATAGGTATCGTTTCTGCTTTTTGTCACATTTAGCAGTCTCATGAAACCAACTTAAACCAGACGCACTAGCCTATCTCAAGAAAACGATCGTCCCACTCAATTGGGTGCGGTAACCTTATTCAACTGCACTTGTATACTACAACTTTGTATCCAAAGCTGTGTACGACAATTAGGTATTTCTTTTCTTCGATGTAGCACACTCTGTACGGCATATGTATACTGTTCTTCAGTTTATCTAGAAGAATCTGTTTCACTTGTAATTGACTGTCAAAAGCAATCACTCTGTCTTTGCTGCAATCTGTTACAAAGAGACGATCATCTCTGCCAAACGTCATATGGAGTGGATCCCTCATTTCGGACCAGATTTCCGTTGGTAGGCAGTGAGTTTTCAGAGAGCGTCCTTCCATGGATATTTCCAGAATTCCGCGATGCATGCTCCAATTTCTACCATAAGAAACGATGAAGGTCCCACTCGGTGACTGAATAGCATACTGGATGTCTTTAATTTCGTCCGGCAACTTAATGCTCTTTTCCAGTCTAGCATCTGATCCCACCAGTTCAATCGCACACGGTATGCCTTGATTGCCTTCTCTGGGTATCACTACCCGACCGCCTTTGGTTACTGATATCTTGAAAGGCTTGTCAATCCCAGCAAACCAATGATTCGCCTTAAACTCTGGAAAAGCAATCTTCCAGACGTATTTGCTGCCATCGTCAACCACGTAAAGGCAGCTATGAGTCTCACATGCAGCCAGGTCTCGTGGTATTGCGACCTCAGGTATAGGAATTTTTGCTTACAGACTGAATGGAACTTCGGCATCAAATGCAAGAATCAGTTTATTCTTTTTGCTGAGCACGTAAATGAGGTTTTTCAGATATCCAACTCCCCAAATGAAATTTTTGGCTCCTGTTTCTAAACTCCAAACGAGCTCAATAGACAAAAGTTCACCTGCGTTAAAATTAAACAAAAATTAAAAGTCACCTATAGTGTATCGAATCGATGCAATTTGGTTGATAAAATAAGCAAGTTAGTTTGATAATGACTCTAGATCTAGAAATAAATTCGAATATAGGTTTGAATTAGAATTTTGACAAAATAAAACGAGTGCTAAGGCTTTCGGGTAGCTAGCCCGCCTGCCATTGATTCGTTAGCTATTAAATTGACAGAGAGCGTCAACTTTTTCAAACTACAATAATTATTGGAACTGTTACTTCACTCTATAATTACTATATTCTTAGCTGCTAACTGACATTGTGAAGCAGACTGAAAGAAGCTCCCTACATACTATAATATATATTATCATAATCATAGATTATAATATTACTTAATATCTCTGTATCTGTCTAAAATATGGACATAGTTTCTATGTTTAAAGCTCTCATTAACTTTGACTAACCAACTGATTAATTGGACTTAACTATCTAACAATTTCAATCCCATCTTGGGTAATTCTACGCATTTATCATTACAGGTAGTGATATTTATCCATTATTTATTACGGTTCATGATGTTTCCCGGTACTGGGCTTCACCATGCACGATGACCTCTTCTTGTGTCATTGTCAAAATGTCAGTTGTTTTATATTGTAAAGGTAACAAACTCGCAAACCCACGTTCTCTTTACTATTATGCTTATCTACGGTTGATATGAACAGCCCTGAGAATGCTAATTGTAAATATTATTAATATACATTTTTATAAAGTAGCCTAGTGTCCTATGATTTATCGCTCTAGAATTTCAGTACAATTGCTTTAAGGCATTACCTGGTGTAGCTAAATTCAACTGGCTGGATGA
This sequence comes from Aporrectodea caliginosa, assembly GCA_020284085.1. Taxonomy (NCBI): domain Eukaryota; kingdom Metazoa; phylum Annelida; class Clitellata; order Crassiclitellata; family Lumbricidae; genus Aporrectodea; species Aporrectodea caliginosa. The sequence goes on along the minus strand of JACEVL010000136.1, from coordinate 2,130,623 downwards.
CGTGGTTTCTGAAAATGCAACGTGAATCAAAATAAAATTCCTCTATGATTTCAGTTGCAATGTTCTTAATACAGGGTTGCTAATCTAATCCAATAACGTAGGCCAATATGATTCAGGCGCAGGGATTAGTTTGCGAACGCTGATAAGTTCAACGTACAGGCAAAACTCAACCAGGTCAGTCCGGTCGAAATGTTTTAAAGCAGCTACTAGCAAAATTGATATAACATACAATCGTACAAGCCTACCTGTTATTTCTTAGAGAAGTAATGAATGCCACGGTCCAATTTAAAAGTGAATGTGTTCAAACTTGTGACCTCTGTCGTCAAAATCTCTCAAGTATAATACGAAACACACTGATGATTTTAATGTTGAATTTATAGCAAGGTTCCTCTATTCAACTTATGCTGTATATTATGTTGATCTTATTTACTGATGCTTTGAAATCTCCCCACCTCTTTACGTGTTTCCATTCTTTCTGGATCTGTCCCTATATAATAGCTATATTTCTCTCTTTTCTCAAAACCTATTTCTCCTCTCGGGGTACTCGCACTGACAGCGCTACTGAACGGTCACTGCTGTGAGCAGCACTATATAAGCTACTTATTACATTTGAAACAAGAGGGCTTACCTATGCCTTCAAGAATGTTTGCAGCGCGACCACAGTTCGATTCCCGTAGTATAGTTATCATCACGCGATAATCTCTTAAACGCCTCCTTCTCAGTATGTCGAGCAGAGCGTCGTTGCGATCAAAATCAGTCGGCTTGCTTTCTACGGACTGCTTCTGTTCCTTCGTTATTACATGTTTCGAATAAAGCTGGCCAACCAAATCGTTAGGATCGAGCAACTGAGTTAAAACGTAGCAGTTAGTCTCTATCAGTTTGATCTCTCTGTACGTCAATGGCCAATCATCGGTGTTCTCGACGTTTTCTGAAGCAACATTAAAAACAGATTTAATTCATTCATTTATTCACTGAGATCATTCATGTTGCGCCTCTTGTGATATCCACCAAATGGCATTTCCAGCCACAGCGAAAAAGAATAGTTTAGTGTTGGTGAAAGGTGTGACAGCGTGCCTAGCAGATTCAGACGAAGGTCATCCCGGGTAGATGGACCAACCTCTGAAAGGCTTGACATGACACTCTTTAATTGCTCGTGATGAAGAAGTTCGCCTAGGGTCAATTGGTCAATTATCTAGCTGTTTCTTGAAACCCAGTAAATCAATCTGAAAAATACAATATTGTATATATGTTACAGGAAATGTGCATATTCAGAGAATATGTATATACCATAGAAAATATACATATACCCTAGGATATTTGTGTAATTATCAGGGTATGTGTATATTTTATGTATATCTAACCCTAATCTTAACACTAACCCTAACCATTACCCCTGACCCTGACCTTTATCCTAAACCTCTAACTCTAATCTAACCCTAATCCTAAACCCTAACCCTAAATTGTCAGGGCATATAAACATACCTGTTTATACACATACCCTGAAATTTCAAAGCATATGCATATTCCCTGGTTATGCACATTCCCGGTAACATACAAGACAAAGATCGATATCATCGTACCTCCATCTGCCTTCAAATAGTTGACCAAATGTTGTTGTTCGGTGTCTGACAGCGCCCTTAGAAAGACTGCAACATATTCGTTGCTTCGTAGAACGATATCAAGGATCTTATCATTCCGTTCAATGAAAGTGCAACCGGTACTTGACTTGATGGCGTTGATGTCAGCGAAAGGAATAGAAAAACTAAGCAATTTCCTCAGAAGTCCATTGTCAGGATCAATTCTTTCTTGAAGAAAACATCGATGCCTGTTGATTCTCTCCATCCTACATACGACCTAAAGAAGAAAAGCATTGCATCAGTTTGCGAATAGCCATCCTGCGGCACTGCCAATAAGGCAGACGGATGGATGGCTGGCTGGATTGATGGATGGATGGATGGATGGATGGATGGATGGATGGATGGATGGCTGGCTGGATGGATGGATGGATGGATGGATGGATGGATGGATGGATGGATGGATGGATGGATGGATGGATGGATGGATGGATGGATGGATGGATGGATGGATGGATGGATGGATAGATGGATGGATGGATGGATGGATGGATGGATGGATGGATGGATGGATGGATGGGTAGCTTGAATAACTGATAGATAGATTGAATAATTGAATAATAGATAGGTATACGAATGAGATATGGATCGAAACGGTCTCTGTCTTACATGTATACATGCACTTCATACATACATGCATACATACATACATACATACATACATACAGCACATACATACATACATACATACATATATGTACACTGTACATACATACATAAATACATCCATAAATACACTTGTATACATACATACGTACATACTACATCAATCAATCAATCTTTGTCATGTGTGCAGACCTATCAAGTTGTTTTTATTGCAACCAAGACAAAACATTTTTTACAATTATGCCAGAAATGTAAATGTAAATGTAAAAAAACAAAATACAAAAAAACATACAGTAAGTACATACATACATACATACATACATACATACATACATACATACATACATACATACATACATACATACATACATACATACATACATACATACATACATACATACATAAAGCTACATACATGCATGCATACATACATACATACCTACATGCATGCATACATACATAAATACATACATACATACATACATACATACACATACGTACATAAATGCATGCATACACAACTGCGATCCGCACGTTCTCTTACATATAGGATTATGGGACGCAGTCTAAGCAATAACCAATGTTGCCAACTGGGTCAGCGATGTTGTGAATATATCAACAGATAGACTTTGGTTGGTGCTGCACTGCAAAATACGTGGCTAGATAATTGGACGGATAGTTTAATGCCAGAAACATACATAAACCATTAGGTGTAGTTTGAGGCAAAGATCCGGTTGGCTTGCAGCGCTGTAGAAAGACAGCAGGTATTACAGTGTGATTCTCGTTAACGATAACGAAAATGTTCGTTAAGAAAAATAAAATGATTTCGTTAACGGATAACTATAACTATAACTAAAAATATCATTAACTATAACTATAACTATAACGAAAATAACAATAACGAAAATTCATCTTTATTTTCGTTAATACAACAAATAAAATATAGGAAGTGCAATATGGACGATTCGACATAAATGAGAACGAAAAAATGCGATATTTTTATTATGCAATTTGTCAGTTACTTTGGAAACTTTTCTGTTCATGATGCTGAATGCGCCAATGCTTCAAAGGCTCTCAGAGCTCTGAGCAAATTGTGAAACAGCGTGTTAATACGCACAATTTTGCTTATAGCCTTAATTTTGTAACTAAGTAGTAACTAAAATTAACTAAAATAAAATCCATTAACTATAACTATAACTATAACTAAAAAATAATACTAACTATAACTATAACTATAACTAAAATAAAAAACAACAACTAACTATAACTGTAACTATAACTAAACTAAAATCTGTAAGGAGAATCACACTGAGGTATTAGTATCTTTCGTTTCAGAATAGCAATCTTGTAAATCTAGACCTGACAAGCAGTCTATTTACTTTTTACCAGTTCATAAATGATATTTTTAGACCTGTAGGTTTCTGTCACTATTCGGACCACGCTGGGCCACAGTGCCAACCAGTGGAACTCTGCAGGCTATCTATGTGCCCAATGAATGGGGCTGTATTGGTTGATATACCGTACTGGCTTAGGCTTGCTGACTGTCGGGGAGTCGAGCTCCAAGCAGTGGAAATTCGATATTTATTGTATCTATATATACGCTGGAGTTGACCTGTTCTCCATTCTGTACGAACATAATGGTAACTGGCAGTGGTGGTGTCAGCAGTGCACCTAGGCCGTAGGGATATAGCCTCCTTCAGCGTCGCTTCAGCCAACCTCTCAACGAGCCAAAGCTAATGTACAGTATTTATCCACAGATGATTTACTCTTGTAGAACTAATTGCCACATGTTATTTAATCGTTTCATCTACATAGCTGAGATATCATAAGTTGACCTACGTATAATTCGCTACTGACCTGCTCTGCTATCGATTGCCTTTCACGACCTATGAATCGTTGTTACATCTTTGTAACACCAGTTATAACTACATGTATGTGACAGCGATTCATACGTTACGGTAATTTTTACCACAGTTTCCAATGCACCAGAACCTTCTTTTAACGCTGGCTTTTAAGACCATGTCAAGGATAACTTTACACTGACTAGGATATGACAGAGCCTGCTTTATAATTGAAAGTGAAGCGTGCTATAAGATGAGCCTGGTGTATTACCCCAAATTCAAAGGTATGTCTTCGATGAACCTGTTGCTCAAATTGTTTTGGCAGGTGTCACAAATTGAGTATCCCCTTAAAATTATATCCCCTTAGCGAAATGAGGTATCCGTCTGAAAGAATCTGAACGGGAGGGACCGTTCCCTCGTGCAAAAGTATCCCCACGAGTCGTACGAAATTATCCCTATTCAAAAAGTATCCCCCTGCAACTTAATTACAAATTGTCCTATTTAAGTAAATTTAGAACCATAGTTGTTAAAACGGTAAAAACTTACTTAAAAACGGAAAACTGCCATCGATGTTCTGTCGAATAGTCGTGTGCAATTCTGAGCTTTAGAAGGAGGTCATTGTAAAATACAGTTGAATTGTGTTGTACAGGATGCACATGTAGACTTAGATAATCACGTCCGCTAATTAACTTTTCCGATTTGTCTAGTAGGCTAATTGGGTCACTATCAGGAGACTAAACATGCAGCACTTCGTTGTAGGTCTACTCTAATTATCGTGTTGTGTGAGGAGATAATATTGCTATTAACACTATCGTTACAGAAGGTAGACTCTGATATTCACGTCCGCGTATATGTTTTCCTGATTTGCTTAGTCAATGCGTCACTATCACGAGGGTACTAGAGTACAAAGGCTAGACTACAGCAATTCGCCGTACTGTAGGCCAATGTTGAAGAAGTTCCGTGCTGGAAAAAAGCAAAGAATAACAGCATTTGCATTGTGGTAGACGCTTTCATCTACAGAACTAATAATAATCTGAGAACTTCTTTAGCGCCACTATCATAATGCTCAATGCATTATTAGATGGTCGCTATTGCAAAGGCGTTTTAAAAAAAACAAATTCCAGGGTAAGTCAAGTTGAAAGTCACGAAAAGCGTACTAGAAGATACGGAAACAACCTACGAGAACTCGCCCAGTATTCAGCAAAATTAACATTAAGGGCCGTCGCACCAATGAGTGAACCATGTCCCGTAACCTCACACTGGAAGCTGTATGTTAAATGTGGCCAGCAATATGGGTACATATTTGGGGCTTCGGACACAAGTGGGGCTAAGACCTCTAGCCTCCTCTAAATGCAGAACCGCCACTGCGACTGCACGTATACAGGTAGGCCTATATCCAAATTGACCGAAGTTTCTTCTGAAATCCGTTGTATCCTTCTGTCTGGAGAGTTTATATCCATCTTGTAGAAGAGAGTAAGTCCACAAAACTGGTAATCTTCTGTTCACATTAGCTGTTTCTAGAAGACCCATCTTCTGAGTAAGACAGATCTACAAAGCTAAGCCATTGCTTCGCGATAGTCTATAAAATCACAATGAGGCCTCCTAAAGCCAGCCCGATGCAACATGCAACTGTTGCCATCATCATCATCATAAAATATTCGTTTAATAGAAATTCAGGTTGACAAAACCGCAAACTGAAAAAGGGAATGCCTTGAGAGAATGAAGAGAATTACATGCTGTGGTTCAATATTAAACAATCCTCGAGCTCAGAGCTCAGTGCAAAGAACTTACGTATCTCTTGTGATGCGTTGTTTTAAACTCCAAATGACGGTTGACAAACTAATGTTAGCCCAAGGAAAGAAACACAATACCCGGGCAACATTTCCGAACCTTGACCTTCAAGAGCTAGCATAGCTAGCTAGACAGTCAGCCGCAAAATAATGTGCTGTCGGAAAGCCCTGCACCCTGAACGAATGCGACAGGCTCTATGCCGTTGGAAGACCTATAACGTTTAGAACTAACAACGATGATTTAGGTAATGGTTCTAGCATCTATGTTAGGACCTATACGACTGATTGTACGCAGAAGCAGACTTCACCATGCGGGGCTGATGCTGGCGCGTCATTTGTGGGAGTACTTGAAGTACCGATACCTATGTTCGATAGGAAGGTACTGTACCCGCACATTTTCGAGCCACGAATAAGTGGTTTCCATTAAGTTTCGTATGAGCTTAGCAATCTTCAATAATTTAATACTTTGTGAGGTGCTGTATTATTAGATGAGGAACTTGGTTTCTCAATGCATATCAATCAGTTCACCCGTGGCTATTACTACCAATTTCGTCAGATACGGGTCATTTCTCGCTCCCTATCCGAGGATGCTGCTGATAACCTTGTCCACGCTTTTGTCACCAGCCGCTTGGACTACTGCTGCTCTATTATACTGGTCGGTCTGCCTCTTGCATTGATACCCCGCCTAGACCGGGTTCTTCGCTCTGCACCCTGGCTAATTGGGCGAATCCCTAAGTTTGCCTCTGTTTCGGCTTACATGCATGGCATCCTATACTGGCTCCCTGTCTCGCACCGCATCGAGTACAGAATAGCAGCGCTGGTTTAGCGCTGCCTCCTTGGCTATGCTCCGACCTATCTACGTGAGCTCTGTTGTCCTGTATCTGAAGTGCTGGCTCGCAGAGCCCTTCACTGTGCCTCTAGCGGGCAGCTTTTAGTTCATCGGGCTAGAACCTCAATCTGTCAGCGTCGTGCTTTCTCAGTTGTAGGTCCTTCTCCCCGATATGGAGATACGCCTGTTACTTATGAATGATTCACCTACGTTCTACAAGCTTCTTAAGACTTATTTTGTATCACCGTGGTTGAACTGGGAGCGCCTCTGAGTAGGCTTGTTGAAGGGGCGCTATATATATTCTTGAAATGAATGAATGAATGAATGTCCTGGTACATGCATATATGCACAATTGCTCATATACGTACATGCATACATACATGCATACGTACATACATACATATACACATACATACATACATACATACATACATACATACATACATACATACATACTAGGGTGATTCACGTTACAATGGGAAAAAAATTCCCGGTTGACCGACATAGATAATTTCGTTTTTTCGGTCTTGCTGAACAATGGCAACGAAACGCAGGCTACGAATGACACGAATTCAGATATTGAAGAAATTCGTCAAATCGTGATTCAACAACAGACTCGACTAACATATGGTTTGTTACTAACGCTTCTTAATGCATAGGGCTACGACTTTGACTTGATCTCATGACATCAAGTAGTCTAGCAAACTTAAATCAACCTCACAAAAATTGCGCACAGCATCAGTTCTATTTACCTCTGACACCACCACTGCGAGTATTTGTGATTGAAGCTACTAAGAATGCATACTTGTACGTCTGATAACTCATTTTCTTTACATGTGTCTTACAACATCAACAATGTGTTTCTACAATCCGTTGCGAATCATTTAGTTTATATTTTCACCTCGTATAATATAGAGCTTGGTTAGCACATAGATCGGTTATAGTAAATAAAATATCGACCGATCTCGGCAGTAGGCCCTACTAGCACGCAACCCATCTGTCATTTACTGAACCTTAGAAAAAAATAAACATAGTTTGCAACCTTTATGTTACAAAATATCACTTTCAATAACTACTGCCAGTCAATTAATCATTTTAATCTGGCCGTATGACTGTCCTGTTTGACCGAGGTTGTGTGGGAGCGCTCCTGAGTAGACTGTCTTGAAGGGGCGCTATATAAAACTACTGTTACAACAATTATATTAACATCTGGCGTAGAGAGCGAGAGGTACCGAGTTCGAGTCCCGTAGGGCGGATTTGCTTTGTAGGCTGCTATTAGCGCCGTTGTATTGCAGGCTATATGTTCTGTTAGTAGTTAAGATTTAAATTGCATAACATGTAAATGTACAGCGCAGTGCGTTTGTCAGGCGCTTAATAAAGAAAAGATTAATAATAATAATAATAATAATAATAATAATAATATTATAATAATAATAATAATAATTATTATTATTATTATTATAATTATTATTATTATTATTATTATATCTTATATTAATATCTTCGGACAACTGTAGTTAATATTCTGTTGCAATTACATATGTTTTTCATGCAATTTGTTCTCCTGGATTCAATTACCTACCAAGAGCAGGTAGTTGATACAAAGACATATTTGAAGAAATGTCCTTGGATAATGCTGCTGAAAGTTGTCGAAAAACTATGCCAGTAGTAAGCCTACATTTAGCTTCTATAACGAGCCAAAAAGAAAACGATGACAATGCTGGATATTTTGGAGTGCAGTTCAGCAGTACGTAGACCTATATAATATAACGTTAGCAATAAGAAGCATGCATGCACAATTAACAAACAATCTTAATAATTCATGGTCTGAACGATTGGCATTTTTGCCGAATTCTAATTCCGATTAGTTGTCCTGCTTTTTCGCCGATTCCGATCCGATTAATTGTCGATTTTCATTTTTGTTTGGTTTTAGGCACTGTTTGTTACTCAAATTTTCGACTGTCCGCCATTTTGACGATGCATCGACTCACAATTTTATTATTTTGCACAGAATTTCAATGTTTAAGATTAAATATTATCTTTTCACGTTGCTCTTGTTCTGGTTTGTTCTTGTTTTTCATGTTCTTGTTTTCCCTTTCCCTCCCTTCTCCCTCTCCTCTCGCACTTAACATTTTTTACAAATTTGATATGATACTGTCAACTACAATAAGACTGATGATGTCACCAATTCAAAACAACAAGTAAGTAGGCCTAAGCTAACGTCAAGGTATCTATCCGCATTGCGATAGTTAAGTAGGCATATGCAAGGATCACGGTTGTTAATTATTGCAGCTATTAATACATTAGCTTACTTCAATTTTGAAGCAATTCTAAGTTATATCAGCAGTTTTTAATAAGGGTTCTTCCAGTTCTTCCAGTATATTTGTAAGCGTAAGTTCGACCACATTTCAACCGCGATACAAGACGAGCTTCAGTGGCTGAGAGTAGGCGAGCACATCAAGTTCAAACTCTGCATCCTGGTTCATAAATGTATGAACAACTGCGCAACAGGATACGTGGCAGACAAGATCAGGCCCCTTTCGGACGATGTAAATAGGTCGCGGCTGCGATCATCAAAGTCCGCCGATGTTTTTGTACCAGCCACTAAAACCAAAGCGGGTGATCGAGCCTTTCGGGTCGCTGGTCCACGTGCCTGGAACAGTCTTCCTGCACCCATCCAGGAAACCAAAAGTCCATCGCTTTTCAAAAAACAGCTAAAAATGCATTTATTAGTTAATCACGAGCACTAACATTTGCGCTGACAGTAGACAGTTTTGTTAAGCGTTTTAGAAGTAGCTTGCTACCAACAACGCTATATAAATCGTCGTGATTACAATTACAAGTTCTTTGATGGAACTACTCTCTGGATTGCGATAATAACATCTTCAAGATGAAGAAAAGCAATGTACACGCATAGTGTGATATCGTGATAGCACACTTCTGAAACATAGTCTATATGAAGAATCTCTTTTTTCTGTTTGTCTATCTGCTGTCTGTGTGACTTTGTCTCAATGAATAGGTGGGCCATTATCCGAAAAGTGTCCAATTCGGTTTTCGGAAAATGAAATTTTTTTCTATCAGAAACGTTCTTGCCAGTATGTTTTCGTGATGGCTACTATATTGAATTTAAGTAATTTGAAAGAAATGGACAGTATATTTGTAAGCGTAAGTTAATTATTTTCAACATTTCATGAGAAGAAAAATGGTGATTTGTCATTACCATCCCCCTTTTTTACTTGATCACACAGACCTGAAATATACATCTGGTGCTTAGATGTTTTGCAATTATAAACTAGATGATACCAGCAATTATTTGGAATACTGCAGGCCTTTCCTTCACAAAATATATTAGTCTGGTGCTGAGAAATTAAGCAATTTATCGAAATTATTAAAAATCCACCATAGTATTTTCAGTGACAGAAAAATCTGTCCAGCATTGACTACAACTGTGTATTTTATGCATTAGGTGCAACTTGGCAAACATTTTCAGAGTTCCTAGTAAATTCTAATTTCTTTCAAATTTTTTTAATTTATTTTTATATGAAACAATTCCCACAGGGATGGTAATGACCCTTCAGGATGGTAATAACAAAATAATGCGTCATTACCATCCCTACGAAGATGGGGACGGTAATGAGAAAATCGCAGATTTCTGAAAAAGGGATGGTAATGATGAAAACAACCAGGGGATGGTAATAAAAATTATATACTTTATTTCGCACAAAGCAGAACAGAGAAACTAAGCAAACTTAGCAAAGACTGGAACAGAAATACAAAAATACAAAAACTCCTTCCCAAACAGACTGCTGTTCTTAATGACAGCACATGAAACATTTCCATGTGAATTACTCTATGAGATAAGTAATTCAATCTGTTCCACAAAAGCCATGAAGAAAATCAGTTATCAATGTTGTAATCTACCGAACACATGAAATACATAAATGGATGGTAATGACGCAGAATTTCTTCTTCTCTAATTTACAGCAAACAAACCTTCATAAAATCAAGACAATCGAAAATATTCAAATGGCCTTTCTGTTTTCTGTTATATGCAGACCAGATCTTGTTCTCGTTCTATTTCTTGAAGTAAGTAAGTGCGTTTTGTAAAAACGAGAGGCTTTCAAAAAATGAGGATGGCAATGACGCGTATTTCCCTGGACAAATTTTGTAGGTTTTTTTAAGAAGGAAATACTATGCAAATCAGTGTACATGGTGTAATTACTGCATACTCTAGGTATTCATTAATCAAAATGAGAAACCTTTGTTACAGAATATTGCACCACATTTACGTGGCAGCTGAATGTCATGCATTGTACGTGGTGGCGGACAGAGGATGGTAATGATGTGGCGACCCCCACCCTATCCGGGCTTGGGCAGGGCCGATGAGAGGGGGGTCAGGTGGGGTTGCTGCCCCGGGGCCCGGTTCTATGTCTAAAACGTCTTCCAAACTGAAGAAACCTGTGGGTTTTGGCCTAATGCAGTCTAATTGCTTCAATTTAATAGCTAGGTAATGAAGTAAATGAAATGTCTCTATTGAATTTCTTTACCAAAATGTAAGCCAAAAACGAATGTGACAGTGGAAATTGGACTGAAAAGGTTAGCATTGTTGTTAACTGTGAAACTTAAGTCTCAGTTGCTCAGTCAGAGGATTTAGGAGTGAGCACAGTAACAGAAGTTGGTCATCACTCATCAGAATGGTGTTGGACTATCTGCTGATGCAGACAAATTTCGATTTCTGACTGAATTCTATACTCCACCAGCTTCGTATGCTTGGCCAAGAACTTTGCATATCGGGGTGCGTAATGCAAAGTTCTAGGCCACGTTATAGTTAAATAACTTAAATTTGAAAAACATTGCTAATCATGCAGTGGGCCTATTTTGAGATTTATCAGCAGTCGGCCTATAGAATTGATTATTCGTTTTGGGAGGCATACAATTTGTACTGAATTGAAATTTGAGTTATTGTCAAAATAAATAATACTTTAACTTACAGCTGGAAGTAATTTATCACAATAAATAATTGATATCAACTTACTAATATTTGATATTATAATAATTGATAACGAATTAGAAGATGAATTACCATCAGAAATCTGGAGCTCAATAAAGGAAAGAAAGATTGGTGAAAGTCAGGAATGCAAACGAGAGACAAACAATATTATTATTAGGCTATTACCCTTATTACTATTCGTTAAATGTAGTTTGATGGCGTTTTTCAGGCTTACACCAGACATGGGCTTAATAATGAAAACGAGGGGCCCTGATGGATGTCTGCCCCGGGGCCCGATTTGGCTCTCGACGCCCATGGGCTTGGGTCGGGCAGTTGTGGGGAAATCTCCTTCTCAACTGACTTCTGATCCCGGGTTCGAACCTTGGCGTATCAATAAATATGTTGCCGGTTTCACCGGTAAGAGGTAAGGAAACTCTAAGGTTTCTATCACGGAGTCTAGCGCTTCTGCGCAAAGTCTTTGACGATGGCGCTACAAAAACAGTTGTACTTTCAACATCATTATCTACCAGGGTACCATGGCCAAGCGCTATATCTGCGGCTTCTGCTGTGTTCAGACCAATACCTCGTAGGGTATCTGGGTCCTTCTTTCCCACAACTGCACTTTCAAAAAACCGTGAGCGGGTTTCCAAGCTTTGTATCTTATCTATTATTTACTTCAAAATGGCGGCCTGCTTCTGTTCACTTTAGAGAATAGTGTCAAGAACACTAGGCTTCTCATTTGTTTGATCATTTAAAAACACTTCGTCTTCCATTTGTACATTTAATTATTTAAAAACATAAGAACTACAAATCACTTATACAGCGCCAGAACTTCTAGGCATGGTTCATCATAAATGTCCAACGATTAAACTATTATCAATATTTAATACCACACGGAATTGCTACAGTAAAATCAACAAAGCTTATGTAGCGCTTGGTTACACGAAAACAAAAGTAGTCATAAGAAGTTTCTAACCTCAAACCAAATACAAGTAGAACGACGCACCACTCCAGAGAGTACTCGCTCGACTGCTAGACCACCTCAGTGCAGCAGGCTTCGAACCCTGGACTTTCGTTCTGATAATCGTAGTATTTTCACGCTGACACTCTGTCCTGCCTCACTACACCCCGCGCCAAACTACGCTTTCGCGCCGAAAGCGAAAGGCGGGAAACGCGTGTAGACTAAGCTCACAGCAGGCGACCAACGCTGTCGACCGATCAATATCGACTAATGACTGCAGACTGACTGATGCGTGCAAGCGGAGCCCTATTTATAGGCGGCGGCTCCCGCCTAGAAAGCGCGCGCTTACGGACCAATGCGATCGCCGGCTTCAGGCGCGTACCTGACTGCTAGCGACGATCAATAATTGCCGCCTTGTACGGCGTTGGCCGACAGCAGAAATTAAAGCGCCAATCTATTACGCAGCGGAAACTTATTGGCGCCAAGCTGTTACGCGGCAGAACTTATCGGCGCCAAACTGTGCCCTAGTTCGGCACAATGACTTTTCGTGTACTTTTTGTTAAAAAAATTAAAATTTTAAACATGTAAGAACTAAAATAGTGATGAAACATGTTCATCTTTTCATTCTTTGAAAGAGAAAACGAAACATATGTACAACTTATGAAGAAACTCCAAGAAAATCACATAGGACACCAGTTTGCCACTTTTCGGATAATGGCCCAGGTATCGTTTCTGCATTTTGACATATTTAGCAGTCTCATGAAACCAACTTAAACCAGACGCACTCTATCAAGCAAACCATCGTCCCACTCAATTGGGTGCAGAACCTTATTCAACAGCACTTGTAGACGACAACTCTGTATCCAAAGCTGTGTACGACAATTAGGTATTTCTTGTCCTCGATGTAGCACAATCTGTACGGCATATGTATACTGTTCTTCAGTTTATCTAGAAGAATCTGTTTCACTTGTAATTGACTGTCAAAAGCGATAACTCTGTCCTTGCTGCAATCTGTTACGAAGAAACGACCATCTCTGCCAAACGTCATATGGCGAGGATCCTTCATTTCGGAGCAGATTTCCGTTGGTAGGCAGTGGGTTTTCAGAGAGCATCCTTCCATGGATATTTCTTGAATTCCGCGATTCATGCTTCTATTTCGACCATAAGAAATGATGAAGGTCTCACTCGGCGACTGAATAGCGTACTGGATGTCTTTAATTTCCTCCGGCAACTTAATGTTCTTCTCCAGTCTAGCATCTGATCCCACCACTTCAATCGCACACGGTCTGCCTTCTCTGGGTATCAGTACGAAACCGGCTTTGGTAACTGAGATCTTGAAAGGCTTGTCAATCCCAGCAAACCAATGATTCGCCTTAAACTCTGGAAAAGCAATCTTCCAGACGTATTTGCTGCCATCGTCAACCACGTAAAGGCAGTTATGCGTCTCACATGCAGCCAGGTCTCGTGGTTTTGCGACCTCAGGTACAGAAAGTTTTGCTGACAGTCTGAATGGAACTTCGGCATCAAATGCCAGAATCAGTTTATTATCTTTGCTGAGCACGTAAATGTGGTTCTTCAGATATCCAACTCCCCAAATGGAATTTTCGGTTCCTGTTTCTAAACTCCAAACAAGCTCAGTAGACAAAAGTTCACCTGCGTTAAAATTAAACAAAAATTAAAAGTCACCTATCAAAACGATGCAACTTGGTTGCCATAATAAGCAAGTTAGTTTGACGATGCCTCTAAATCTAGAAATAAAAGTGAATCTAGGTAGGAATTAGAATTTCGACAAAAGAAAAACTGCTGTTAAGGCTTTCTAGTAACTGGCCCTCGTACGTGGAACAGCCTATCATTAGCTATTAGACAGAGAGAGAGAGAGAGTCAACGTTTTAAAACTACAATTGAAACTGTTACTTCACTCCTATAATTATATACTTAGCTGCTAAACTGACATTGTAAAGCACCCTGGAAGCAATGTCGGATTAAGTGTGGTGGGCCCATGGGCGCTCAATAAGGCGGGGCCCTTTTGTGCAGAGGATTTTTTGCTCTTGTTGATGCGTAATCTCCGACAGGGACAAACCCCTTACCTACAGTTACTATTATGCTGACAAAGGTGCTAAAAGCAATGTTTAAAGTATCACAGTATTTATTATGGTTTATGATGCTTCCAGATACTGGGTTTCAACATGCACGTTGAGCTCTTGTTGTGGCTTTATCAAGATTTCAGTTGTCGCATATAGTATTACAGAGTTAATGGACACACAAGCCCGCGTTATCTTTATTACTATGCTTATTTACGGTTGATGTAAACAGCCGTGATGATGCTAATGGTAAATATTATTTAAAAAAATAGCCTAGTCTCTTATATCCCCCTAGAATTTCAGTACAATTACTTTAAAGCATTACCTGGTGTAGCTAAATTCAACGGTCTGGATGACGTGGTTTCTGAAAATGCAACGTGAATCAAAAATAAAATTCCTTTATGATTTCAGTTGCAATGTTCTTAATACATGGTTGCTAATCTAATCCAATAACGTAGGTCAATACGATTCAGGCGCAGGGATTAGTACTGTTGGCGATCGCTGATAAGTTCAACGTACAGGCAAAACTCAATCAGATCAGTCCGGTCGAACTGTTTTAAACAGTTACTAATAACATTGACATTGTTCTAGAATTAACTAATGCAACTCTTCCTGTTTGCCTTTCCAAGATCCGCCTGGCTCCTATCCAGTCTGTCCTTAGAGCTGCTGCTAGATTGATTGCTCGTCTTCCTAAATTCTCCAAAATCTCCTTGTACAGGGTCAATCAACTGCACTGGCTTCCTCTTACAGCCCGCATTCAGTTCAAAGTCCTTCTCTTGGTCCTTAAGTCAAAGCTGGGTTTTGCTCCCACTTATCTCAGAGATCTCATTCGCTTTCCTCATTCTGCACCTTCTCTTCGACCTCTCCGCTCTTTGGACCGGCATGATCTCTTTGTCCCGCCAACTAGGACCACTTTTGCCCAAACTAGATCATTTCCAATCATTGGGCCTGCCTGCGGAATCCCATCTTTCCTCTTTACGTGTGTCCATTCTTCTGATCATTGTCTTCATCTCTCTCTCTCCCCTCAAAACCTATTTCTTCTCTCGGGGTACTTGCACTGGGAGCGCTACTGAATGGTCACTGTTGTGAGGGGTGCTATACAAGCTAGTAATTATATTAAATTACATTTGAAACTAGAGGGCTTACCTATGCCTTCAAGAATGTTTGCAGCACGACCAGAGTTCGATTCCCGTAGTACAGATATCATCACGCGATAATCTCTTAAACTCCTCCTTCTCAGTATGTCGAGCAGAGCGTCGTTGCGCTCAAAATCAGTCGGCTTGCTTTTTATGACCTGCATCTGTTCCATCGTTATTGCATTTTTCGAATAAAGTTGGCCAACCAAATCGTTAGGAACGAGCACCTGAGTTAAAACGTAGTAGTTAGTGTCTATCAGTTTGATCTCTCTGTACGTCAATGGCCAATCATCGGTGTTCTCGACGTTTTCTGAAAAAAGCACACATTAAGAACCAATCTCATTCATTCATTCAGATAATAATTATATATGGTGCCTCTTATGATATCCACCAAATGGCATTTCCAGCCACAGCGGAAAACAACTGTTTGGCGTTGGTGAAAGGTATAACAGCGTTCCTAGCCTGAGGAACCAGCAGATCCAGACGAAGGTCATTCCGGGTGGATGGCCCAACTTCTAAAAGGCTCTATATAACACTGTTTATTAAGTGCGCGTGAAATTAACAAGTTTGCCTTGTGTAAATTACCTTGCTCCTTGTAAAAAACTTGGAAATTAATCTCATTAAAATACATACATGTAATGTAATGTAATTGAACATTTATATAGCGCTAATTCAATATATCTACTCAGAGGCGCTCTCTGCGCTACCCTCTATGATGTATACGAACGAATTATATTTCATCAGTTAGCAAGACAATGCACAATAAGTTGAAAAGTCGTCAATGGCGGGCCCACGCCCACGTGCACACGTGGAACCAAAAACGGATTCCCGCTCACAACTGACAGATGGCATTGATGGTATAATCCTATCAAAAGGGCGACTTCGAAAGGGCGACCATCAAAAGGACGCATTCAAAAAGGCGCCGTTTAAAAGAGCGCCTCGTTAAAAGGACGCTGATCAAAAGGGCGCGCCAACGAAAGGGCGACAATCGAAAGGGCTACAAATAGGTTTAAATCGTATAGGCTAATAACTAAAACAATTATTTAAATTGGTTTAAATCGTATAATTACTGAAAGAATTGTAATTATTTAAATAGGAATTGAAATCGAAATGTGTGTAGTAAGATACACTAATGTCTCTTATTAAAATGTTCGGGTTGAGATTTTTATACATCAAATGTTGAGGTTGAGATTATGAGTAAAAATATATCATAGGCTACGTAAACTACCGTATGCACATGAAAGCGTTGATTAGTATCAATGTTATACAACTTTGTTTATGTGCGCATTTACCCTGCACCTTTGGCTTGGAACTACTGTGAACCTTCAGAAATTCCCTCTGATGTAACTTGGGCTTTGAACTACTGCGGACATTGTCGCCTTTTCGATTGTCGCCCTTTTGTTGTCGCGCCCTTTTGATCAGCGCCCTTTTAACCAGGCGCTCTTTTAGCGGCGCCTTTTTGACCGCGCCCTTTTGATGGTCGCCCTTTCGAAGTCGCCCTTTTGATAGTAAACCGGCATTGATGTTCAGAGTCTCTGGGCCAAGCTAAGTCAATAGAGTAGAGTGGTGATAGGTGACAGCGCTCGCAAACACGATGACGCTGCCGACGAGCAGTTCCTCACTGGTGGAAGATGACGCAAATCCGACCAGCCGTCGATACACAAGGAGTACGTAGAAAAAAACACGTCGCGTGTCGGTCAGTAGATTGAAGTGCCATCATTGACACCTCTACTTCTCTGAACTTCTGGATATTAATTGCAAGTAGCCGTAACTCGGTAGATTGAAGAGCCACCGTTGACTAACGGTCGATTCTATTCCAATGGCCCGCGTGGGTCGCCCTCCGCCGAGACGAAAACACCCGGCTATGGGCGGCTTACACTGTCTGCATGGCTCGGACTCGACCGTACATCAGAAGGATGGGCTTGATGCAGTCACATGGGTCTAGGCGACTTGCAAAGAAAATGCCTTTTAAACGTAAAAAATCCTTGGCAAAAGTGACAAATAAGTCTGGAACGCAAACCTAGCACCAGTATACTTCAACCTGTTCAACGTTACTGGGCAGATTCTGCATTTATATGAAAATATCTGTGGAAACCACTGACATGACCGATGACATGCGCATATATATATGTAATATAATCTATCATTATATATAATATATATATATTATATATATTATATGTACGAGACTGAGATATATATCATCGTACCTCCATCTGCCTTCAAATAGTTGACCAAATGTTGTTGTGCAGTGTCTGACAGCGCCCTTAGAAAGATTTTAACATTATCGAGTCTTTGCAGAATGATATCAATGAGCTTGTTATTTCGTTCAATGAAGGTGTTACTTGATTTGACGGCGTTGATGTCAGGGAAAGGAAGAGAAAAACTAAGCAATTTCATCAGAAGTCCATTGTCGGGATCAATTCTGTCCTGAAGAAAACATCTATGTCTGTTTATTCTCTCCATCCTATGCAACAGAAGAAAAAGCATTGTATCGGTTTGCGAAGAGACATTTTGCGGCACTGCCAATAAGTTACTGTTAGCATCGTTATAAGTCAAGTACTGCACAACGCGAGTCCGTAACTGATGGAACGGACTGATTTCATCCAGTATACATCATATTAGAAATAAGTTTTAATTCCAGGTGACATTGCTATTACCAAACACATTTAGGCCTACAATTATATGCAGTTCGATTAAGAGTTCCCTGCTACCATAGCTTCATCTACTGTCCAAACCTTCTATCATGTGTAAAAATAATTCTGATAATAGCTTAATATGAATTTCATTGGCTGATCGTCAATTATGCAAAGAAACAACAGAAATCTGATGTCCTGTTGCGAAACCCTTCTTAAGATCCTTTCATAATCAGTCAAACTGCTGAGGACCGAAATTTATGTTTGTTTGACTTCTTGCTCTTTTCCCTTACTTTCTTGCTTTCCTTGTCCTGTTTAACTTTCACACGTTTCGTAACATCATCGCTCTACCTCACTTTTCATTAATTTTTTCCCCTAGACAGCGTTAATTTCCCCTAAATCAAATGGTTCATGGCTGGCGCGACCTCTTGTTCCGCTCTTGTTGAATGTCTTAATAATTTCACAGTAGGCCTAAGTCCTAGTTTATTTCACACAGTGATGGGCACAATTCTATTTTGAAAATACTTTTCTATTTTCAAAATAAAAAATACTATTTTATTTTCTATTTTCAAAATAACTTTTGAAAAGTATTTTGTAAAAGTATTTTCAAAATAGTTTTTAAAAGTATTTTTGGAGAATTCAAAATACTTTTCCAAAATATTTTCCATAATACTTTTCTAAAGTACTTTTCATAAATAAATAATACAATCCTTTTGCCAAACTTATTATTTTAATGTAAAAATACCTAATTAAATTAATAATCTTCTGGCCACATCAACTACTTGTGAGTTTGTTGTATCCATATACACCAGGGTTCTCTGTTTGGTCTTCTTGTCTTTGCATTATGCATACCTATAAAAATGATCAAGAACTGTTCTTGGTGAACGAGTGTTTTTCCATTGCTAGACCTAGATTTTGAAACTCATTTTCTGTGTATGTGCGCTCGGATCAGTGTCTTGTGTTTATTTCGTTCTCAACTTAAAGATTGTCTCTTTGAAACCGCTTATCCACCATCATAGGCTGCCTGTCTGTCTTAATGGTAAGGACTGATCTTCTGAATATTCATCTGATTTCCGCTTGATTTTGGTGTGATATCGGTCTATTTCTTGTGCATTAGACACCGACACAATAGAAGTTACTAATTGCAATTACCGTTATTTCAATGCTTAAGTCATTAGAAACTACAGATCACTGTCAAGCACACTAATGCGATGTAACGGTACACACTAGTGAGTAGCAATAAATGTAGAAAATGTTGATTTCGCAAAAGTATTTTGAAAAACTATTTTCAAAAGTATTTTCAAAATAGTATTTTATTTTGTATTTTCAAAATACTTTCGAAAAATATTTTGTACAAGTATTTTCAAAATACTTTTGAAAAGTATTTTATTTTGTATTTTCAAAATACTTTTGAAAAGTATTTGCCCATCACTGAGAATTTTCACAGAAATAAATAAATGGTGGTGCTCTAATCAATTATAAATTAACTTGCTTCTTGCACCCAGTCTCAGCTTCATTCACCGAAAAGGCAACAGCTCCAATCCTGACAAAAACGCGATAGGTCTATGTATTGATGGATTAATATTGCTAAAAGCATACGATCGTTTCATATGTTTCAGATTAGATCAGGAAAATTGTATAACTAACGTTATTACGATGTGAAAGATACGACGTTGATCAAATAGGACGTCTGGTCAGCACGCACTTCCTCCTCTCTGAGCTCCAAGAAAGCGATTAACAGTTAGTCCCTTAAACTCTAATCAGTCAAGTGTGAACAGAATTCCACAATTCGCATGCAGGTCTAGACTTGATCTGAGTTAAATGACTGCGCGTGCAAGCTAGGCCTCTGCTCGTCTCAATCAATATGGCGGTCGGTTTCCTTTCAGGTAAAAATGGCGACTGGTCCGCATTCTTACCACGAGAAAATCAATATTAGGCGCATGCTAATGAAAACCTGTGGGTAAGACAACAATAATGGCCTTGAGTCCATTTAATGCAACCGACATCTACTGTCGGCTTCTGCATAATTATTATAAAACCTAGGAGAGCCTAAGTTTGCTGGATGGGCTAAAACCTAATAAGTTTGCTAGTAAACAATCTGTTTTTCAATCATCGCTGAACAAAACTTGTACTTTTGATGAACTTTCCAATTGCTGCCAATTGCTAATCGACCAGTTTGAACAGACATGTTGCTACATATTAATATGAAAAGTTTGTAGATATTTGGAAAATTAGAAATAGAATGGATGTTTGAGGTTTAAGCTATGAAACCTCTTGAAGATCGAAGGAAAGTCTTAAGAAATTTCGGTGTCTTGCAAATAGTCGCCTCTATCTCGATGAGTAAAATAGCTCGCAAACACTGGCCAGAAGCCAGAAACACTCTTACTTGATTCCACTCTGAAACCCGATCCGACACGCGTGTTGCATTGCATTTGCACAGCACGTCATATTAAGATGTAGTGATGCATTTAGCATTTAGCAATTCCAAACAGCCACAATTGTTGGGTTCACATTGTAGGTAAATAAACAGGTAAATAAGTAGTAACGCATTTGTTAACTCGCTATAATATGTCCATCGGTGAGCGACGATTGGTAGGCTTCAGCTGTGACACAATAAGAACTTGGCGATACAAATAGCTTAAGCATCTTTTGCAACGTTTCTTGTAAAGAGGTTTTGTTGTGAGTGTTCCATATGGATTGCGCTGCATTGCTATAATTATAGGCCTACGCGGCGGGATAATTAGACCGATAGCTTAATTCCAGGAACAGATAAACGATTTAGCTTATTTGAAGGCAACGATCTGAATGGCTTGCAGCGCTGTAGGGAAGATTACAGTACAGTTCAGAGCACATTGCTTTTCAGAGGAGCAATCTTGTAAGTGACTCTGGAACTGACAAGCAGCGTGATTATTTTTTTACCAATGCATGAGTGATGATGTCAGACCTCTGTGTTCCTGTCACTACTCGGGCCACATTGAGCCACATGTACCAGCGTCAATCAATTAAACTCTGCAGGCCAGCTCTGTGCTCAATGAATGGGGCTGTATTGATTGGTACAACGTAACGGTTTAGGCTTGCTGACTGCTAGGAATCGAGCTCCCAGCAGTGGAAAGTCTATATTTATTGCATTTATGTAGGCTGGAGTTGGCCTCTGCTCCATTCTGTACGAACATAATGGTAACTGGCAGTCAATAATACATCTTCAGTCAACCTCTTAAAGAGCAAAGCCTAATGCACAGTACTCATCCACAGATGATTTAATCTTACAGAATTTATTACAATGCACCAGAACCTCCTTTTAACGCCGGCTTTTAAGACCATGACAGGGACAACTTTACACTGACTAGGACAGGCCTACGTGTATGTCAGAGTATGCTTTATATTGAAATTGAAGCATGTTATAAGATGGGTGTATTGCCACAAATGCAACGGTATGCCTTAAATGAACCTGCTGCTCAAATTGTTTTTGCAGGCAAACATACAGTAAAATATATTACTGCAAATTTCAAATTTTAATACTCTTAATAATGAAAAAATTCACAGGGGTCAGTTAGACAAGCTATGCCACCGACGCTTGCGAGTATTGGGCCATGACCTACGAATATTAGGTTATGCGTGCAACCTAAATACAACGCGCCTTTTATTTTTCTAAAATTTCATTGAAAATAAATAATAAAATCTAATGACTTTGAAAGTTTGAATAGCGTCACTCCCATAATGTTCAAGGTATTAATAACGGTCGCTGCATTGGTTTACGATGGAACACTATTAGGCCTGTTCAATGTGTTCATTCTCTGTTATAATTATCATGTGAGCACACGATTGTATGGTTAGAGGAGATACTATAGTAAATCTGTGTAAGCACTGTCGTTACCGGAAGTGGCACGGTGGCCGATTGATTAGAGCCCTACGGGTTCCAGCCTCGCTCAAAGCTGTTTAGGGGCCTTGAGCAAGTCCGCGCGCAACAGCTCTGATATCGATGTTCTGTCGCATGGTCGTGTACAATTCTGAGTTTTGGAATCAAGGAAATAACAAATACGGATTTATTGTATTGTACAGGATGTAGATTTTGATATTCACGTCCGCTAAATTAACTTTTCGATTTGTCTAGTAATTGGGTGGCTTGAGTCTAAACAGAAAACATGCATCATGCATCACTTCGTTGTAGGTCTACTATAATTATCGTGTGGTTTGGGGAGATAATATTGCTATTAACACTGTGGTTACAGAAGGTAGACTTTGATATAATTCACGTCCGCTGGTGTATTTTCGCGATTATTTCTTAGTCAATGCGTCACTATTACGAGGGTATCTGAAAGGCTAAACGTAGGACTACAGCAATTCGCTTTATTGTATACGTCACTCTTGAGGAAGTTTTGCGCTGGAACATAGCACAGAATAACAGCACTAGCATTGTGGTAGACGCTTTGATCTACATTACTAATATAATCTGAGAATTTATATAGCCATAATGCTCAATGCATTAGTAGATGGTCGCTAATGAGCAATGTCGTTTTGAAAGACAAATTCTAGGGTAAGTCCAGTTGAAAGCCAAGAAAAGAATTAGAGAAGAAAAACAGCCTATACAAGAACTCGCCCAATATCCGACAAAATTAATATTAAGGTCCGTCTTTCCAATGAATGAACCGAGATCCGCAGCCTGGTGAGTCTGCGACGGAGCCACTTGGACTACTTGGGCGCCTTGACCGGTTCCTCCGTTCACCTGCTCGTCTTAGCTTTCCCAAATATGCTCCTGTTTATGTATTATATGTGGGATGTATTGTACTGGCTCTCTGTCTCACAACGCACCTCTAACAGGGTTGCTGTTTTGGTCTGGCGGTGCATCCTTGGCTGTGCCTCGGCGTATCGGAGTGATCTTTGGCGTCCACTTTCTGATACAGCTGCAGCCGTCGAGTCTTCCGCTCTTCTGCTGGGGGAGAACTCGCCCAATATCCGACAAAATTAATATTAAGCTTGCTAGCTCCTCAATTAGGCAGCACCGTGCCTTCTCAATGGTTGCCTCTGAGTAGCTCTCTTGAAGGGGCGCAATATCAAATTCCTTAAATAAATGGAATAGGTCTCCACATTATGAAGTGGCAATTCGTCTACTGCCTAGAGGTAGTGCGATTGCATTTAATAAGTTGCTAAATTATTAGTGCCACAGCTGGGCTGGGAGTGCCTCTGAGTAGCTCTCTTGAAGGGGCGCAATATCAAATTCCTTAAATAAATGAATGAATAGGTAATCCACAATAGCATATGAAGTGGCAATAGTGCGGGATTGCTACAATCCAAGAAATCATGAAAAGATCTTCAAAATCAAAGCTTTATAGGATTATAGGATGTGCTTCCGCTGTTGTGAGCGCTAGAAAATAGTTTTCAAGAAACATACATTTTTTCCTGTGTTGGCGGCCATATTGGCCGCCATCTTGGATAGTAACATTCCGACACTATTGCCTAGGGTGGTCCTTAAAAATGAAAGTTGAAAATTTGGAAGTCTTACCCCTCAATATTGTTCTTTGTGTTAAGAAAATGATATACAATTTTTGGGGGAATTATTGGATGTTTTGAAAAGGTGCCACAAGCTGCTAGTTGTACGTAACTGTTGAATGTAAGAAAAATGCACATTCACCGTTAACTTTTTTGCAAGAAAAGTCACATACCTTGTAACAAATACTGTTCTTAATAGGTATTAGGTAATTAGGTATTTATGATAGCAGGAAACTGTAAACTCCCTAACTGATTACATACAAAATAAATTATAAACAATTTTGTTATGTTACACAATAACCTAGTCTACAGATAGATTTACAACTCGTTAATATTTGCTACGGTCGTGAGTTCTTAGTTACTGTCTGCTTCGGTGCATATGGATACTTTTGCTAGGAATTGTTTTGGTCCTCATTCTTTGTGAGAATACTATTGAAATTCTGCACAAGTGCATCTCCCCTTTATTCTTTGTGAGAATACTATTGAAATTCTGCACAAGTGCATCTCCCCTTTCCGCACAGTCGTTAACGACCTTCATTGTTCGAACAAACTCAATGGCACCTTGGTAGTCAGGTGGCTTTTCCCATTCAAGTGGATCAACTATCAGAAACTCTGTTGGAAGACTCGACACTTAAAAGAAACTACATGAAGATTTGGTCACACAGTTAGAAACAGTCTTTTCGCTGATAAGGTGTTGCAGCAACTTCAACAATTATCCGTTTTGGAGGGTGCTCTTGTGTTTCCAAGGCCTTCACCAACTCACGCTTGACTGCAACAGAGATGTCAGGATCAAAAAATGACAGTGATAAAAGAGTTTCACTCAGGTACCAAAGGTGTCTTTAAGAAGCGCTGCTAGCCGCTTTAGAGACAGCTTTGATTCCATAATTAAGAAGCCTGATGAGGAATGCCAAGTCGCTTGCAAGAGCTGCAGCTACAAGCAGAGCTAAACCCAGTAGGGGACATAAACCTTGGAGGCAAAGATAGCAAATTTCTGTATACCAGCTTGCTCACGTCTAATCTTGACAAACTGTGCATGAAAGGGCGTTATTTTGATTGCACCAGGCTTGATGGAGTGCTCCTGGTTTCATGAACCTTGGAGGCAAAGATAGCACCTGGCTTGATGGAGTTATTTTGATTGCTCCTGGTTTCATGAACCAGATTCCTCTTGCAAGGAATGCCACCAACGTAGATGATGGGCCAGTTCCAGCAGCTCCTGATAGTCATCATGTGCTTGTGTTATCACCAATTTCTCTTTTCAAAACACTATACAAAACACAAGAGCTTGATCTTTTCGTACCTGACCGGTTTGATCTTTTCGTACCTCGGTCGCGAACCTCATTAACCCAGCATCGGGCTTTCGCCGTAGTGGGTCCATCAATATGGAATGACCTTCCCCAGCAATTCGTAGCAGGATTCTGGAGGGGATCTCACTGGCATCTCTTCGCTGCTTAAAGACCTTTCTCTTTTCTCGAGCCTGTCACGCTGAGAGCGCTTCTGAATAGCTCTGCTGTGAGAAGCGCTTTACAAATGTTCAGATTAGATTAGATTAGATTAGACTATAATATCTTCATTGTCTGCCACGCCACCACCAAGAGTTGTGTACTGTTCCGTGTCTATAAATTGCCAGTGTTGCTCGAAACACTTAAAGAACAGAATGTCAGGACCAGTTGACTGTATGTCACACGCAATAAAGGCCTTAGCTGCAGCAATTTCCATTATGTGATGGTGACATGAAAGATGGAGTATCTTCCCATCTGTAACTCGATTAGTGTACAAGCTCCAAGATTAATGCCACTATTGCTACTGGTTGTATCAAATGACATTGCCTAAACGCAGTCTTTGATAGTCCAGTCTTTCAAGCAGTCTGCACCATGCAGTTGGTCCATAATTTATCAACTTGAACTTCATCTTAACATGACTGAAGAAGTTTTACGATATGTAAGCTGGCTTCCAATAAACAATGGCTTTGGCCATTGCTTCACCTGTTCCTGCTGTCACCTCCAGATAGTTCAGAGGAAATTAACTCATAACTAACATCATTATTCACCTGTTTCCCATCTGAAAGGGAATATGTCGATTTGCTGCAGAGTTCAACGAGAACTTCGTGATGAGTGTGGCACCTCTTAATCATATTATAACTTTACATTTTTGGGGGTTTAATTTGTTTTTCATTACATATAACAATATCCAGGGGTAAGAAATTTAAAAAGTGCCCATTTGTGTTTTTATGCCACATAAGGACCACCCTACTATTGCCACTACGATAAATCGATTTCTTGACCTTGAAAATATTATATTCGACACGTCATTTGTTATTGCAGCTTACCTCTGACCTGATATATACATATATATCTGTTTTAATAGTAACATTACGACACTATTGCCACTACGATAAATCGATTCCTTTACCTTGATAATATTAAATTTTACACTTCATTTGTTATTGCAGCTAACCTATGACCTGATATATGGATATTTTTTCTGTTTTGGCGGCCATATTGGCCGCCATCTTGGATAGTAACATTCCGATACTATTGCCACTACAATAAATCGATTTCTTGACCTTGAATATATTATATTCGACACTTCGTTTGTTATTGTAGCTTACCTCTGACCTGATTTATAAATATTTTGGGTTTTGGCGGCCATATTGGCCGCCATCTTGGATAGTAACATTCCGACACTATTGCTACTACGATAAATCGATTCCTTGACCTTGATAATGTTAAGTTTGATACTTCATTTGTCATTGTAGTTTACCTATGACCTTATATATGCTGTTTTCTGTGTTGGCGCCATTATTGGCCGCCATCTTGGATAAAATGCATTTTTTTGGGGTGACCCCGTGGAGGGATTTTGGCGGATTTTGGATATGTTATTCAGCAATGGAAACTGAGCAGGAAACCGTTTAAAAAGCTTCTGAAGCAATTTTGCCCATGTTCAAGGTATATTTGAGCTAGATTGCCTGGACTAGTAGGCGTAGGTCTGAATATGTGATTAGCTGAACTGTTTAAAATGTGACCTTTCTGGAGGTCTCAGGAGTGGTTCTGTACCGTAAAGGATATACATTGAGATATTTAATATCTTTATGTATATCCTTTACGTTTCAGAACCATTCCTCCAAAAATTGACATAATCGTGATCTTGTTCTCTCGTGTTTGGATCAATAATTATTATTCCAATTAGTTTTTTTTCAAGAGGTGCAATAAATGTGCGCTCAGCTTACGAACTCATCTAGGCTATAGGGAAGGATAAATAAATAAATTCAACGTGTGCTGGCCAGCGAACACGGATGTAAACTGACAGATTAACGAGTAAATGCATACATGCTTCAAAAAGATACGCGTCTGGAAGTCTCGCGTTTATCTTCATAACTAATTACCTCATAACTAATTGCTTTTTATCAGTTGCATTACGATAGTCCTAATGGTAACGGAAATTATCAATAAAAGTCCCAGTGTCACTACCACCATCATTAGATCAGCTTACATCTGGAGTTCGAATCCGTGACAATAATTTCACGTTACATCTTGCATAGGCCTTACACTCAATCGATCGACATCATAAACAACTCTTTAGTATCAACTCATTGAAATCACAGACTCACTGACCATCACTGAGCATATCGTCAGTGATGGTCAACGAGTCTGTAAGTAAGCAAGCAAGTAAGTAATTACCGTTCACCGTAGTTTATTGTCCCCTCTCAAAGTCCGACTCACACCTCAACGTGGTGGTGGGGGTGGCAACAGTCAGTAGGGGAGTGCCTGCTGAGGCTATGCCATCAGTGGTGAAGGTCTTGGCTGAAGTACCACCTAGGGCGCTACGCGAGGTGGACAGGCTCAGCAGGAACCCTGAAAAAGCTGGCAAACGTGGGCGGCATCGCCGCCTCTGATACCACAAGATAGTGGATATCAGAGCCAGTCCTAAGCCTGGAACTCTCTTTAAAGGGATAAGTGCGAAGGTCGAACGGATGGGTGCAGATACTCCGTTCGTAAAGAACAAATACGTATGAAATCCAATGCAAGCATTGGACTCCAAACGAGCCTCGGCCCATGGATCTGATGCAAGCGTTGGACACCAACGGGCCTATACGGCCCATGGATCCCTGATGATGATGATGATGATGATGATGATGATGATGATGATGATGATGATGATGATGATGATGATGATTGATGATGATGATGATGATGATGATGATGATGATGATGATGATGATGATGATGATGATGATGATGATGATGATGATGATGATGATGATGATGATGATGATGATGATGATGATGATGATGATGATGATGATGATGATGATGATGATGATGATGTAGTTGTATTAGTAGGGCCATTGTACTGTATTTAAAGACATTCTAATGACCTCCATTGCTTAGATCTGATGTCAGTTAATGACAAGGACTATTATGCTTACTAAAGAAAGGTTATGCCTCAACATGAAAGAAATGTTAGAATTTGTTTTATGCAACCGTGAATAGGTCTCTTTCCGATGCGAATTACTCGTTTCTAAGACTTTCTCTGGACAGCTGAGTATTTCCCTATGGAGGTCTGTGGTGTGGTGTTGCCGTCTTCAGAGGTCGTCCGTGACCTGCGTGGTCTGATCGAGGCTGATCAGTCGATGACGTGCCATGTTAGACAGATGGTGAGCAGATGCCTTCGACTGTTGAGTCTTATTAAGAGCTGTACTCTATTGCTACCTTTCGAGGCTGCAAAAGCCGCGGTCGTCTGCTTCGTGGTCACCCAGGTCGATCGTTGCAACAGTCTATTGGCAGGGGCAGCCAAGCACTTGCTGGCTAGTTTGCAACCAGTCCTGAATGCGGCAGCAAGGTTAGTGTGCACTGTGCAACCGTAGAGTGTGACCGTGTTACACCATTGCTACGCGACGTGTTGCACAGGCTCCCAGTGGAGTACCGTATGTAACATAAACTGGCTTTGCTGGTGTACCAGTCACTGCTTGACAGCATGGGCGGCATCTCAGTGCATATTGTGTTGGTGTGTCGTCATCTAGAGCACTTCCTTGAGTTCGGAGTTGGGAGGTGATCTGCGTTGCGAAAGTCAAAGACGTATTTCGGTGGCCGTGCCTTCTCCGTCGCCATCAATAGGCTACGCTCATCAACTACCGTTGACACTTTCAACATGAGGCTGAAGTCTTATTATTTCAAGATTTCTAACCCTAACTATGCGCCCTTTGGTTTATTATGCGCCCTTATAGCGGCATGTGCTGGGTTACGGCGCTGTAAAAATCGTCGTCATCATCATCATCGTCATCATCATCATCATCAGCATCATCATCATCATCATCATCATCATCATCATCATCATCATCATCATCATCATCATCATCATCATCATCATCATCATCATCATCATCATCATCATCATCATCATCATCATCATCATCATCGTCATCATCATTATCATCATCATCATCATCATCATGATCATGATGATGATTATGATGATGATGATGATGACGATGGTGATGATGAATCGCGAAAAATTCAGTAAATTACTTGAGCACAATGCACGATGTAACTATATGTGTATGCAATTATACATACATATATGTCATACATACATACATACATACATGCATACATACATACATAAACACATACTTACATACATACATACACACACATGCATACACACATACATATATAGTATATACATACAAACATACATAGATATACATATGCATCGCATCAAGAAATATTACTAGATAAGTATCCAATTTCGTTAATCGGATCACATGCATATCAGTAGAATGCCCTGACGGATCGAGTCTATCTGATTAGTTTGGTTAATGATTTTTAATTTAGAGACATGTTTTTCTGCGATTAAATTATATGTTCATGTGTGGCTGTTTAATAGTTGAGCACGTGTCTTTCATTTCCTTGATTTAAAAACATTCTAAGTGTTTTTAATGACTTACAGTTGTATATAAATAATCGCTGTGTCATAAGATTCCCTAGATGGCTATAATTTGACAAACTAGCAAACATGCGGTTTCAATCAGAGCATACGGTCGTCAAACTTTTACTGCTGATGCACTGTGTAATTGTTGCCAATTGCCAGTCTACTATTTCAAACAGAAATGATGCTTGGTTTACAGGTGAGTGTCAACTGTTTATAGATATGAAGTCTGAGATGGGGTCTATTCTTCAACTGCTGATGAACCTACAAGAAGTTGCAGTTCGCAGCGAACCCCATGCGATACAGGAGATGAAGTTGGAAATTGAAGAAATTCGACAAATCGTAATTCAACTAAAAAATGGCTACGAAAGGCAGGCTATGAAGGAGATGAAGACGGATATTGAAGAAATTCCCCAAATCGTGTTTAAGCAACAAAATTGCAGTGATACACAGGCTATACAGGAAATGAAGTCGGAAATTGGAGAAATTCGCCAAATCATGCTTAAACAACATGGCAATGACACTCAGGCTATGCAGGAGATAAAGTCTAACACTGAAGAAATTCGCCAAATCGTTCTTAAACAACATGGCGATGACACTCAGGCTATGCAGGAGATAAAGTCTAACATTGAAGAAATTCGCCAAATCGTTCTTAAACAACATGGCAATGACACTCAGGCTATACAGGAGATAAAGTCTAACACTGAAGAAATTCGCCAAATCGTTCTTAAACAACATGGCAATGACACTCAGGCTATGCAGGAGATAAAGTCTAACATTGAAGAAATTCGCCAAATCGTTCTTAAACAACATGGCAATGACACTCAGGCTATACAGGAGATAAAGTCTAACACTGAAGAAATTCGCCAAATCGTTCTTAAACAACATGGCAATGACACTCAGGCTATGCAGGAGATAAAGTCTAACACTGAAGAAATTCGCCAAATCGTTCTTAAACAACATGGCAATGACACTCAGGCTATGCAGGAGATAAAGTCTAACACTGAAGAAATTCGCCAAATCGTTCTTAAACAACATGGCAATGACACTCAGGCTATGCAGGAGATAAAGTCTAACACTGAAGAAATTCGCCAAATCGTTCTTAAACAACATGGCAATGAAACTCAGGCTATGCTGGAGATGAAGTCGAAAATGGAAGAAATTCGACAAGCCGGGATACAGCAACAAACTCGGCCGAGAAAAGGTTTGTTATAAAGTGTGTTTTATACATTGAGCTACTTCTTTTACTTCATTTCATGACATACTAGCAGACAGTGTTCTAATTGTGTAGTCTTTGGCTACTCTAGGCCCAGCTAATTTCTTGCCCCTTTTAGTGTCCCACAAGGTTAAGTACTGGGCCCATTGCTTTAAGTTATCTATGCGTCTGGTATTGGGGTCATGTTGATGTCATGTAGGATTCTGCACCAGTTATACGCTGATCATGTGCAGGCCTACATCCATTGCAGCCCCGATTGCGCGATGGCTGCCGTTCAGCAGATGTGCCAAGCTATGGATGCCCTTTCCACTTGGTTAGCATCCAATCGCCTGCTTCTAAACGCCTCTAAGATTTAATTCATTTGGCAGGGTGGTAGTAGACGGCTGTCGAACGTTGACCGCTGCATTGTGGCGGAAATGTTCCCGCATTTCACCTTGTTGAATTCGGTCTGGGACTTAGGGGTAACTCTGGATAAAGAACTTAGTTTTGTCTCGGCACATAAATCAGCTTGCCCGTTCTGCTATTATCAGCTAAGTCGATTGCCGGTGATTTCTCGCACTCTGTCTCATGACTCTGCTGTGATCCTTATCCATGCCTTTGTTACTAGCAGATTGGATGACTGCAGTTCATCAGTTCGATCCTGGCGAGTCTGCTGGACTAATTGGACGCCTTTGCCGGGTCCTCCGTTCAGCTGCTTGTCTTATTGGACGCATTCCTAAATACGCTCCTGTTTCTGTATATATATGCGGGGGTTGGGTGACATATGAACGGCGTCAAAAGAACGGGCGACATTTCAACGGCGACTGTAGAACGGTGAATTTGTTGTTCTAGCAATGCCACCCATTCCAGCGGTGTATTGATTCCAAAGGGCAACTGGGTATAATTATTCCCGACCCATAGTTGTTTCCAAGTCCTCTTTGTCTGCGACCGCGAAGATAGGTATGCTCGAAAAAGGAGGTCAGTTCATCGAGATGTTCTATATCGTCAGGTTGAGTATCAGCTAAGACTTCAAAAGCTCAACATTCAGTATACGTCTACAGTAGTATACAATGAGTACACAATGCAGAGTATACAGACTTACAGAGTATACAACGTCGCACCTTATGAACTATCTCCCGTTAAAGTGTCGCCGTTCTAGTATCATCTGTTCGTTCAATTGACCGTCGTTCAAATATCGGCCCGTTCAACTGTCTCCCGTTAAAGTGTCACCTTCTAGTGTCGTCCGTTCAATTGACCGTCGTTCAGATGTCCGTATACCATATGCTGGTTGTATTGCGTTGGCTCCCTGTCCTGCAGTGGCGGCGCCAGACATTTTTTGTAAGGAGGGCATAGCCAGGGCAGTGATACAAATGAACAGTGCAGGGGTGATGTATACCGACCGCAAATTGTGGGCAGGGCAACAATTATGGCAGGGCAACGACCAGGGCAAAGGCTTTTACCAGTGCATTTGCGCTGGCTTGCCCTGGTGTAGTGCCGCCACTGCTGTCCTGCAAAGCATCTACATATACACTATTGCTTTACTGGTTTGGCGGTGCCTCCTTGACTGTGCCCCGGTGTTCCGAGATATTCTATCCCCTAAAGCATTTCCCCGGATGGAATAAGCCGGTTTAGTATATCCGGGGATAAACCATTCTATCCCCCATCGTCATACGCATCACGATAGCCAAGACGAAAATCTAGTCATAGACTAATCGCTAAAAACGAAGTAAATTAATTTCAGGTCGACGTGCGAACTAAAGATACACAACTTAAAATATTTTATGTGTACAATAAATCCAAACAGTACGACTGAATACACTTAGAAACCGCCAAAAATGCAAACTAAACCAAATATTCCGCAAACCTCTGTCGTTCGTAGGCTCAAATGAGTAGAACTAAGTTGGTGATGTCAAAACAACTACCATATTGTTGCGGTGCATGCAATGTCATGATTCATGCGAAAGTTGATAAACCAATGCATCGTGCTATTTGAAAGAATATTATATAGTTAGAGGCTTGTAACAGTGATTTGCCTTTAAAATTGTTTAGGATATAAAAGCAAGGAGAGAATGATTTTTATTAGCCAGCCAGACAGGATGGTCTCTCGGTAACACATCAACTCGATGATCATGCAATTTGCAGGTTCGACTCAGTTTAAGCGACCTGGGCTAGTTGGTTTTGCACGCATACATGTACCTTGCTACCATTCATTCATTCATTCATTCATTCATTCATTCATTCATTCATTCAAACATTTATATAGCGCCCCTTCAAGGTAACTACTCAGAAGCGCTCCCAACTCCAGTCCGGCCAAAAAGGTAAGTTTTCAAGTGGCCATAAAAAGTATCAGTACATGATCTAGGGAACAAGCGTAGCTCCCGTGGGAGGCTATTCCAAACCCTAAGGCCTACCACAGAGAATGCTCGGTTCTGCATGGTTGCTGTGCGGGCAAACGGGACCGCCACTACCCCCCTCTCAGCAGAGCGAAGGGAGCGACTACCCTGAACCCCCGACACCGGCTGACAGAGGTCTATTAGGTAGGCTGGTGCAAGGCCAAGATGGCATCGCCAAACCAGAGAGACAACTCTATATTCAATGCGCTGTCGGACAGGAAGCCAATGCAGAACTTCCAACATATACCTGGTGACATGATCAAATTTTGGTATTTGGCCAATGAGTCGCGCTGCAGCTCGCAGTACACGATCAAGGCAAGACAACCGGCTAGACGGCAGACCAGAATAGAGAGTTAAGCAGTGATCAAGCCGTGCCGTAATGAAGGCATGAAGGCATTCTACCAATAGAATATGTTTGTGGAAAGTAAGCAGCAAATCATACGATGAACTGATCCCATGTTCAGATCCATGTTCAGATCCATGTCATTCGTCCAAGTGAAGAAAGTGATTGCCTGTCCTAAGCTCCTCGTGGCATAAAGGAGCTGTACTTTAGTTAGTCTGGTATTTAAGCATTAAGAAATCATTTCTAAACAACGGCCATCTTGAGAATATTGCATCAACCTGATACCCCGTTTCAACCGCACATAATTTATCTCTGGTATAGCGCCACAACTATTTTAGATTTGTAACAAAGGCACACGCTGACACGCAAGTCGAAAACCCAAAGCGTTGACTTCCTTTCCTTTGGTATAGCCTACCTTGTGGGTGCAGCGCGGGAGATTCGGCATCGGAATTTTTCTTCAGTTTGGTGATAAAATTCCGTGAGACAGTGTTTGCAAAGCTATGTGTTGCCTGAATAGGTAACTTTCTACCAATCAATTGCCGAAAGAGAACCATTCAGCTAATGCCCTTTGCATATGTAGGAGCTTAACCAATATGATTGTGTCCGACACCCAGCATACCAGTTGAATGAGTTGATGTAACGAAGATGTGTTGTCATGAACATGTTAGCCCTATTGGAAACTCAACAAATAAATCTCATAAATGAGGTGTGTGTTATATATTATCACCTTTATAAGTTAGCATATAGACGTAGACGGTTAGAGAAAAAACCGAAGGGGTGTGAGAAGAGACAGGTTCGGGATGGCATAGTCTATGACCCGTTATCTTGTGAAAGAAAGACTTTCGAGTTTCGTTTAAAGGCATAGTTTCACAGATTACATATTTTACAGTTTATCTCACAGAGCACAAAGCCTATTACAGTTACCCAACCATATGGGCAAAAATAACTTTAAAAATCGCATGTAACAGACAAATTCATCCATTTATGTCACTGATTCAGTTAATATAAATTCTGTAGACGACTGTAATCTACAGTTTTGTTGCATTTCAAATGTTACCTATGAAGGTTGTCCTCCAGGATTCGATTACTTACCGGAAGTAGGTAGTTGCTACACAGTCATGTTTGAATTAATGACCTGGGATAATGCAACTGAGAGATGTCGACGAGTGATGCCAGGAGTGCACTTGGCTGCGATTACCAGCCAAGAAGAAAACAATGCCATTGCCAGATATCTTCAATCACAGTTCAGCGGTAAGCAGAAACAAGTGGATTGATACAATTGCGTTTCCCACAACTGTACTGTTAGGCCTACTCTTAAATGTGGTGTCTGGAAGGTATCGTTAATTCCAGAGAAATTCTCTAAACTTACTACAAAGCAGCGGTCACTGTATGCCTTGCAGACCACAAAAATCTTTATACCAGATATAATGCTTTTGAGTTTTCTTGCGGCATTGCAATTTTATGTTTCCCAAGAAGCCAACATTTCTACAGAGAGACAGAGAGAGCCAGAGAGTATTAAGTATTAAGAGTATTAAGTATTAAGAGTATTAAGCGTATTAAGTATTTACAGTAGTAAGTATTAAGAGTATTAAGTATTAAGAGTATTCAACGACGTAAGGATTGCGAATGCTAAGTCGATGCCCTTTTAAGATCCTAAGCTTATACACATGTGTACATAGTAGGCCTACTAGAAAACTATAACAAACCAATGTTACAAATGTGACCTTATCTGGGAAAAAGGACCTAATATGGGGTATTGAGTTATTGGTATCTTCAAATTGCACTAAGTTTGGTCCATAAATGATGAATTTATTAGGCTTAAAACTTTAGGAGTGTATTAGAATATTTCAAGTTTAAAGATTTAGCAAGAAAATCACTCATAGTTCGGGACCTGATGACATTAACCCTAGTCTAGTTAACCCGGTTCTTGACCACATTGCTGCTCCTTTATCAACTATTATCAACTGCTCCTTGGAAACTGGAATTGTCCCATCAGCGTTAAAGATAGCTAAAGTTACTCCAATTTTCAAACAGGGCCGACGTGAGGACGTTGCCAATTATAGACCGATATCTATCCTACCATATTTTTCTAAACTACTTGAAAAAGTAATGTATACTGTCGCCTGTATGACTATATAAGTAAAAAGCACATCATTTATGAATCCCAACATGGATTCCAACCTGGACACTCAACCATGATGTCACTACACAATATTCAAGACAATATCTCGGCTGCCATCGACAACAACGAATATTCACTGGGGGTCTTTATTGACATCAGCAAAACCTTTGATACAGTAGATCATAAAATATTACTTACTAAGCTCGCAAATATAGGTACTGTGGTAAGGCAATAGACTGGTTTCAAAGCTATCTAAGTAATAGATACCAACAGGTCCTGTGCAACAACTCATTGTCCAAATTAAAATTAATAAAATATGGTGTTCCCAAGGATCGATTCTTGGCCCTCTCCTCTTTCTGTTATTTATTAATGACCTGCCAAATGCTTCCTCACTTTTGCACTTTTTGCTTTTTGCGGACGACACAAATATTTTCGCTTCACACAAATCGCTAGACAAATTGTTACAATTAATTAACCAAGAACTTGAAAAAGTACATGACTGGTTTAGAATAAATAAATTATCTCTTAATATAAAAAAGACAAACTATGTCCTATTTTGTTCTCATCGTAAAAAGGTAATTTTACCAAAAGAAACTATCACATTAAATGATATTCCTATACCACAGGCAACTTCTGTTAAATTTCTTGGCGTCTTTGTAGATCAACACCTAACATGGAACGACCACATTGAGAATATCTCTTCAAAAATTGCTAAAAGTATAGGTATGCTATCCAGAGTTGCCTACTTACTTCCCACTCATATACGAATAAGCTTATACTATTCGATTATCCATCCATATTTTAGTTATTGTAATATGATATGGGCTTCTAATTACCCAGCAAGATTAAAAAGATTAATTGTCCTCCAAAACAGAGCTCTCCGCATTATTGTCAACCAAGCTCGGCACTCTTCTACTCATCTTCCTACGGACCTAGCATTCCAAGACACACACATCTTAAAACTTGAGCAAATAACCTTTCAGCAAACCAGTGAATTTATGCACAAATATACAAATAATCAACTGCCTTCATAATTTAACAACTACTTCAAAACTACGTCTCAATCTAATCCCTATCCTGTACGTTCTTCAGCCAATTATAGACCCATATACTTCCGCACTAGTACCCGTAGGTTCTCAATTAAAAGTGCCGGCCCTAAAATCTGGAATAGTATCCCCAACGACATACGGTACCTAACTAGTTTTCACCTATTCAAACGTAGACTGCGCGCTTATTTGATTGCCAATTGTATGTTCTTATAATATTGTGCGTGCTAGTTAACTAGTTAAGAGTAAAAGGATTAAGGATTAAAAAACAGCAAAATTAACTAATTATTCGGTCTGCCACTCGAGTACAACAATGATGTAAGGGTGACCCTACTAGTCGGGACTTGTTCCCTTTAGGGTTCTCTGCCCCCATTGTTTTCCTACTGTCATACTGTCATACTGTAATTATGATGATTGTATGCTTTGCTTCTGCTGGAAACAATAAAATTTATGGTTATGGTTATGGTTATGGTTAAGATGGCACTCAGAAAAGCCAACAACAAAGAAAAAATATCAGAGGCGCGTTTACAGAAAACGGGGCCCTAGGCGCAAACATTTTGGGGCCCTTCTGAACTTCGAAGTCTGAAACTCTGGTGGTGTTTAGCCTATCATGTGCAAAAACCTATTAAGTTTAACTTGAAGCCGTTTTTGTCACACACGCCTTTTAAGGTGCCAACAATGAATTTTTCTCGGCCTCTCATTATGAAGTCATTCTAGGCAGTTTTGTCAAAAAACAAAGTACGTTTTCTTTTGCAATGTCATAATCGCTTTCAATACCATGTTTCAGTTTTGCCTTCTTCTCTATTTTGGGGAAATTTTCTCTGACGTTTTGGGCGAAATTGTCAAATAATTAAATAATTCAAATTCGACAAACATGGCCTTTGATAGTGCAGAAATTTTGTGGTGGCATTTATTCTTTGCAGCATTTATTATTTGTAGGCTATAAGTTGCGTTGTTGGCAACTTATTCAAATAAAGGAAAATTGATTGATTGATTGCAACTATAATTCCAAGATAATTGTCATTAGAGCTATCTTATTTCGTTTTGCAGCTCCAGAAAATTAGCAACGTTTCATTGCGTCAGATTTTAATAAATATTTGATATTAAGCTTACTAAAATTTCAATTACTACATGACATGACTTTGTGCTACCGCTTAAAGATGACAGGAATTATATCCCAAGGATTTTATTTAGAAGTTTGATGTTGCTCCGTTGAACAAGTCGCCCATTGCTGGAACAGATATTTCAAAACTATTAATTATTTCCATTCTTCTTTTTATCTGGCTATACCACTTTCTGTAATGGGTTGCGGTGTGTCAACCTAGTGATTCATTATTAAACGATATATATATATATATATATATATATATATATATATGCTATTACTTACTGGTTATCAAAACTAATAAAAGTTTTAAACACCATAAAATGACGGAATTATCAGACTAAAGGTTTCCACACATAGGCCTAAACTGCAGCAGTCGCTGGTTTCTGCTGGTGGGTAATAAGTTTGATGTTATTTTACACAAAAATGAACTACTGTATTAGCGCAATTGCTGCCCATATGAACAACGCAATTATAAATTAAATTAGACAAAATATACTTTTTACGATTAGGCCTACAATAATAATTACTTTTATGAAATTATCTGAATGCCAAGCTGTAAAAAATATAGACAAATATATTTAAAATAATCTAAATTTTAAAATGTTATTTTTTTATTATTGAAAAAAAATATTTTCATTCGTTTGGGGCCCCTTCAAGATTTTGGGGCCCTAGGCGCGCGCCTAATTCGCCTACTGGTAAACGCGCCTCTGATTGTGCTGTATGTAGGCTGCTCTATAAAGTGACATATAAAACACAAGAATACGTTGCAATTTAATGCCAGAAATTATTTATTAACACTTATAACAATTCTGAAATCTCGCAGAAGATAATACAAATAATACGCAACTGAGCTATCTAAAACGGGCTGTAACTCAGAAACTAGAACCCACTTTAGGTTCCATTTCACATATAATTTTATGGTCACAAATAAGTCTAGACGAAGATGGAAATGAAAGAGATGCAAATATCAAAGCAGAGAGAATGACTTCAGAATGTCAAATTAAGGGGGAGAGAGAGACAGACAGACAGAGACAGACAGAAACAGACAGACAGAGACAGACAGAGACAGACAGAGAGACAGAGACAGACAGACAGAGAGTCAGAGAGAGAGACAGAGACAGAGACAGACAAACAGAGAGGAGCATGTTGAATGGATCAAAGAATGAATAGAAGAAATATAAAATTTTATGGCAATAGTTAATTTAAACAATATTATCTTGCACACTTGGACGATTTTAGGAGGAAACATACACGGTAGGCATCTCAATTCGACAAGGCCTATAGATGGCTATCTGATCTGGATTGGTGGTCAGACGAGAAACCCCCGTCGATGTGGTGATCCTTACGTTTGGAAACCACTGATGGGAATCGAAATACCCTTCAACTACACCAGCTGGGGTGCAGGCGGCCCCTCATGCAGTAAATCCAACGAACACTGCGTTGAGATTGCGACAGGAAAAAAGCACTTATGGAATGATAATAACTGTGACTCGTTGG
Organism: Aporrectodea caliginosa; assembly: GCA_020284085.1. Lineage (NCBI taxonomy): Eukaryota > Metazoa > Annelida > Clitellata > Crassiclitellata > Lumbricidae > Aporrectodea > Aporrectodea caliginosa. The sequence goes on along the minus strand of JACEVL010000136.1, from coordinate 2,091,000 downwards.
CCTATGCAATCTGCGCTCTGCACGTGTGAATATACAGATTGTCGACGTAGCATTATAACGTCTCACCAAATTATTCGTTCGGGTTTAACAGTGTAATGTTGCACTGATAAATAAATGAGCTTATATCGGTTATTTTTCGTCGGTGACAGCTTAGTTGTTAAGTTAAGTTTATTCGGAATGATACTATTATGATACTAGATTATAGCAGAAGCCATATTGCATAGAGTAAATAAACGGAATGGTAGCGATGAAAATGTGAACGCTGAAAAGTGCTGTGAGCACGATGATCTAACATTTGCATGCATGCAATATTTGCAAATACATTGTTTTTCAGTTTCATAACATTTCCTTTAAGTTAACATACAGTATATAAACGTTAAGAAAGTTACTGACGATGACTAAACGTTGTTCTATTGTTATGTAACGTTTGCATATAGGCCTACTTAATATCTCAGCCTATATCGTTTGTGTGAAACGTTTACTAAACACAGGTTAGTAGTGTATATACTGCTGGTACCACTCCACCCACACACCACAGCGGATTCTAACCCACAGCGGATTCTACCCCAAACAGGCAGGCGGTTTCTAACCCAGTGACGTCATGCCGTTTCTACCCCAATGAGTCATTAATTTTCTATTTCTTGCAGTTTCTACCCCAATGAGTCATCTATTTTCTAACTCTGCAATTATACTTTAATTAAGTATATTTCAAATAAATACCATTTAATATTTTTATATATTTTAAAGGTGCACCCTTTTTAATGTAGACTATTTCTTCATTAGACGAACTCTATTGGTATAAGTGCATAATTATTACAGCAACATGGATATTATCATGGCTGGACCAACATTGCCGTTTGCTTCGTCGGAACGTTAGACGCTTTGAGCGTAAATACCGTCGCACAAGTTAATTCATTAATTCATTCATTCATTCACCCGACAGAATCTCTTATGGTGAGTCTTCTGGCTGATGTATTTCATGCCGTTGATCGTGGCCATGTCACTCTACTTTCCCTCTATGACATTAGTGCCGCTTTCGACACTGTTGATCACACCATCCTTCTTGACCGGCTCTCTAACTCATTTAGGATTACTGATTCTGCTCTTCTCTGGTTCCGCTCATTTCTTTCTGGTGGCTCCGTCTCGGTAGTTGTTGGTCCCATCCGCTCTGCTTGGGTTCCCCTCTCTTACGGGTTACCTCAGGGCTCGGTTCTTGCTCCTCTTCTGTTTGTCCTATATACTTCGGATCTGGCTGGGGTCCTTGGTCCACTGGGTGTCCTATCCCACCAATATGCTGATGACACGCAGGCTTACCTTCATGGACCTGCAGACACAGCTGCTGTTATGGTCGAGCGTATTCTAGAGGCTTCAGCTGCTCTTGACCGATGGTTATCCTCAAATCGCCTTCGTCTTAACCAAGACAAGACTCAGTACATATGGCTCGGTGGTCGTGCCTAGCTTGCCAAGGTTGATGCTGACTCCCTTCGTCTTCTGTTTCCAAATATGCACTTCTCTTCCTCTGTCCGTGATCTTGGATTCATTCTTGATCCTGTCCTCTCTCTGTCTGATCACGTAAATAGTGTCTCTCGTTCCTGTTTCTACTACCTACGCCAACTCCGTGCCATCCGCCAATCACTACCACTGCACGCCATCACGACTTTGGTCCATGCATTGATCTGTTCCAGGATTGATTATGGAAATGCGGTGTACATTGGTCTCTCCTCTACAAATACATCTAAACTTCAGTCCATTCTGAACGCTGCCGCCCGTCTCATAGGGGGCATTGCAAAGTTTGACCATATATCCTATTTTATCCGTGACTCCCTTCACTGGCTCCTCATCCGCCAGCGCATCCAATTCAAGGTCTGTTCCCTCATGCGAAGCTGTCTTGCTGGGTCTGCTCCTCTCTATCTTAGGGCCTTTTGTACCCCAGTATCTTCTCTGCACAGTCGTTCCTCCCTTCGGTCCTCGGCCCATGGTTTACTTGGTTGTCCTGCGGGTGCGTACTTCTACGGCCCAGTCTAGAAGTTTCGCTATTGTTGGTCCCAATAGCTGGAACCATTTACCTCAGTCCTCAGGACTGACCTTTTTTTCTATTTCTTTTTTGACCAGTTCCTGCAAGCGCCTGAAAACTCCCTTTACCAGTGAAGAGACTGGCTCGGTCGGGAGCGCCTCTGTTTTTGAGTGGCGCCATATAAATGCTTGATTACGATTACGATTACGATTATTTTAATTAGATTTTAATTATATTTCAAACAAATACCATTTAATATATGTTAAAGTTGCACTCTTGTGCGACCAATTATGCAATCATCCAACCATCTAACATTCATGTACACATCTTTCCATATAGATTGCGAGAGTTATTATTATTATTATTATTATTATTATTATTATTATTATTATTATTATTATTATTATTATTATTATTATTATTATTATTTATATTTTTATTCTGAAAGTGCACAAGGTTCAAATAGTAAACAAAAGTGATGTAAAAAAGGAAGCACGCAGAGAGAGGGAGAGAGAGGTAGACAGACGGATAGAGAGCACGAAGGAGGGAGGAAGGGAGGGAGGAAGGGTGGGAGAGAGGGGGAGAGAGGCAGAGGTAAGCTGTTATTTTAATATACGTTAAAGTTGCGCTCTTATTGGTGCACACTATATGTTCATTAGACGAATCATATTGGTCCTTATCGAACCATGTATAGGGTATTATTAGCATATTCATAGCAGACTGGTGTATGAATTTGTGTAAGTGGATGTTTGCACGTTTGTTTGCGCGTAAGCTTGTATGTTTGTATGCTTGAGTATTTGTGTTTGTGTGTATTTGTATGTGTTTATGTGTTTGTGTAGTGTGTTTGCACATGTGTGTTTCTGTATATGCATGTTTATGTGTATGTGTAAGTATGTGTATGTTTAAGTGTTTGTATGATTATGTCGTTTATGTATTTGTGAAAGTTCTTGTAGATATGTTTGTATGTATTGGTGGGTATGCATGTAGCCTGAGTTGTGCACATTTGTGCAAGTGTTTGTGTGCAGGTTTGTAGATGTTTGTATGTATGTGGCTGTACTAAAATTGCGACTCTCTTGGTTTTAGCTTAGATGCATAGAATGTGGGTTGCCAAGAGACGCGAGAGAACAACTTGAATGATAAAATTGCAATTGTTAGGTTACATTGTTGGATGGTTTCAATAACTGCTATAGCCCATATACAAATTTTAGCATGCTGAGACGTGTAGAATAGCAGCATGTATGCTAAAATTACCAATCCTTGACTGCTCAGATGCATAGAATTGCTGTGTGTATGCTACAAGTACCACTCTTCGAATGCTAAGACACCAAAGAATTGCTGTGTGTATGCTACAATACCACTTTCAAAAAGCTAAAGGGAAGAATTGTTTTGCCCTTTAACCCCTGCCTAAATTTCACACCTTTCGAATGCTAAAATGCAAAGAAAATTTGTTTAAAAATTTCAATCTTCAATTTTGACCAAAGAATTGCGGGAGTATGCTAAAATTCAACTCTTGAATGCTAAATGCAAAGAATTTAAAAATTCGATTTAATTAAAAATAAATTCTCAATGTAAAAGACTCAAAGAAGCGGAAGAAAAAATAAACCAAAGCTAAGATCAAGAATTGCAAAATTACGTCTTCACCCTAAACCATAAATTGCGTACTATGCTAAATTCAAATTTTCGAATGAAGGCAAAGAATTGCATTTTTTAAAGTAAAATACCACTTTAAATCAAGACATAAATTAAATTAGGAAATTAAAAAATTTAAAGCAAAAAAATTTCTGTACGAAGTAAAATTTTCAATTTCGAAGCTAAGCTCAAGAATTGCCATTATGAAACACATCTTTATTAAAAGCAGGGAATTCATTTTTATGTTTAAATTTAAATAAAAACTTATCACTAAAATAAACTTTTGCTGAAAAAATGCATAAATTGGGGCATGGTAAATTTTCAAATTTTGATTATAGAAGATGGAATGAGTTTTTATGTTAAAGAATTTTGTTTTAAATTGGGAAGACTTTAAATAAATTAGCTTTAAAAGCCTGGATTATGTACATTGGTTGAACATGAAATTGAACTGAAACCGGAATTTCGTGAAAAAAGAATTTATGGCTTACCGTATTCCACTCATCTATCGAGCAGAAGTTGAACGACAAATTAAAGAAATGCTTCAAGCCAACATTATAAAACCATCTTCGAGCAGAATGGCAAGTCCGTTGGTTATTGTTAAAAAGAAAGACGGTTCTCTGAGACTTGCCTGCGACTACAGATACATTAACTCGTTCACTGTGGATTGTAAATATCCGATGCCGATTGTAAAAGACGTGTTGCACAAAGTTGGAAAATCAAATGTGATCTCGATTTTTGATTGTCGAAGTGCTTACTGGACTTGTCCTGTTAAGCAAACTGATCAATGGAAAACTGCTTTTGTTACTCACAATGGACTGTACGAGTTTACTCGTGTTCCGTTCGGAATGATCAACTCAGGAAGAACATTTGTTAAAGCAATTAACATGGTTTTACAGCCTATAAATGAATTTGCTGAGCCCTATGTAGATGACATTGCTGTGCATTCAGATGACTGGAAGATTCATTTACAGCATTTAGATGCATATTTAATGCAAATGAGACTGCATAACATTACTCTGAACTTAAAGAAATGTATCTTTGGTAAGAGTGAGGTAAAGTTCATCGGTCATGTGGTTGGTTCTGGAACGATTCAAATGAATCCAGATAGAATTGAAAGTTTAATTAATTTGAAAACCCCAGAAACGAAGAAACAAGTTAAGCAATTGCTGGGATTTTTTGGTTACTATAGACAGTTTATCAAAGATTTTGCACAGATTGCGAAGCCTCTATCTGATTTGACAAGCAAACATGTTCCAGATAAGATTGATTGGACTGATAGACATCAACAGGCATTTAATTTACTTAAAGATGCTGTACGCTCTAAAGTTGTTTTATATGTTTTTGATGTTGGAAAACCTTTTAATTTGTACTGCGATAGTAGTGATTTTGCAGTAGGAGCTGTTTTAACACAGATGGATGATAAGGGAATAGAGCGCCCTGTATCATTTATAAGTCAGAAGTTGACTGACACCCAGAAGAGATGGGCAACTGTGGAGAAAGAAGCCTATGCTATTGTTTGGGCTTTAAATAAGTTAAAAGAGATAATCATTGGATCTAAAGTTCACATCTTTACCGATCACAATCCTTTAACTTATCTGACTGAATCTATGTCTAAGTCTGCTAAACTGGTGCGTTGGGCTTTAGCACTGCAAACTTTTGATGTAGAAGTTAATTATAAGAAAGGACGATTAAATGTTGTGGCAGATTGTTTATCTAGATTATAAGATTGTTTATATTATTGTATTGTACATTATTAAGTTTATTGCATAATTTAGTACATGATGATTTCGCAAATTTTTAAGTTTAATTTGCTCAATCCAAAGAAAGGGAAGGAGGTAATGTGAACAAATGTTTTGCATATATAATGAGCACAGGTGTTCCTTAGGTTGATATATATATAATTCGTATTCGATTGTTAAGCTGTTTTAGTCTTAGGCCTTAGTTGCGCGGTCGGCTGGCGGCGCTTGGCCTAAAGTAGCCTAAACTTTGGCTGACGACAGATTCTCTGCACGTGTAGTTAGCGCGCCAAACTTAGAAAACTGCTGATGAAAGTGAATTTGAAGATATAGTGTAGTTGTTGTTTTAATGAAGTAGAGAGTGTTGTTATGTAGAAGTTACAGTCGCGTTGTGTTTAATGAAGAACTGTGTTTGAATATTAACTGTGGTTTAAAAGAAATACATTCAAAGAACTGTGTCAATTTACTTCGTAAACAGTTAGAAGACGTTGAGCAATTTATACGTAGAGATAAGGAAAGTTTTTGAGTTAGGTCACAACTAAAGATGACCGTTCTTAGTAGTGAGTCTCCTCTCAGCATGTGTCCGATCCATTTCCTTTGCCTGTCTCTTATTGTGCGTATAAGGACTCTTTCTTCTCCAATTATTCCCAACACTTCTTCATTTGTTATATGTTCTGTCCAGCTGATTTTTTCCATTCTTCTCCATGTCCACATTTCGAAAGCTTCCAGTCTTTTTATATCCGCTTTTCTCATTGTCCATGTCTCCGATCCATACAGCACCACGCTCCATACTAGTGTCTTTATCATTCTTATCTTTAGATTCCTGTTTAGTTTTCCTCTCAGTAATTCTCTTCTGTTTGAGAATGCCTCCTTTCCTATTGCTATCCTTCTTTTAATTTCTCTGTGGCATTTGGCATCTGTCGTAATCATACTCCCTAGGTAGCAGAATTCTTTGACTTGCTCTATCTGTTTTCCTCCAATGTGTATTCTGACTACAGTTTCCTTTCCTTTACTTATCTTCAATACCTTTGTCTTTTTGATGTTAATCTTCATCCCGTATTCGGTTGATGTTGTGTTTAGCCTATCCATCATTGCTTGCAGTCCTTTCTGGTTTCTCGCCAACATTGCCTGATCATCTGCAAACCTTAATGCCTTTATCCATTTTCCACCAACCTTTATCCCCTCCTCCATCTCCTCTACTGCCTCTCTGACAAGCTCTTCTATATAGATGTTAAATAGTAATGGTGACAGTGGACATCCTTGTCTCACACCTCTTCCAACGTTTCCTGGTTCCGAGTACTCTCCATCTATTCTTATTCGCATCTTTTGTCCCATGTATAAGTTTCCTATTAATCTTCTGTCTCTCCAATCTATTCCCATCCGCCTCAATGCATGTAGTAGCCTTCTCCAGTCAACTCTATCAAATGCTTTTTCATAATCCACAAAGCATATATATACATCCTGACCATTCTGGCAGCTCCTCTCTGTTAGTACTCTTAGTGTTCCGATCGCATCCCTAGTTCCCATGCCTTTTCTAAAACCAAATTGATCATCTCCCAGCCCCTCAATTGCCTCTGTCTTTGCTTGCACTCTCTTTGCTAGTATTCTTATCATGACTTTTGACGCATGGGTGAGGAGGCTAATGGTCCTGTAATCCTCGCATGCTGTTGCATTTGGTTTCTTTTTAATTGGTATTATTATGGATTGCAGGAAGTCCTCTGGCCATTCTCCCGTTGTGTATATATCTTGGCATATCCTTATTAGTTCTTTCATGGCACCATCCTCCAGACTTTTGAGCATCTCTGCTGGTATGTTGTCTATTCCCTCTGCTTTGTTGTTTTTCAGTTCCTTTATGGCCGCTCTTACCTCCTCTCCCAGCACCTCTGGGCCAATATCATCCTCTCTCCCTCGAGTCTCCTCTTCCTTCTCCAGTCCCTGATTGTCATGCAATTCTCCCTCTTCACTTCTGTAGAGTTCCTCCACGTACTCCTTCCATCGGTTCTTAACTTCAATTGTTTCATTTAGGAGTCTACCTTGTTTGTCGCTAACCTCTATTCCTCCTCCTCCTTTTCCCGGTTTCCTAGATATCTGTTTCACCTTTTCGTACACTTTGTCATATCTTCCCTGTTGCTGTAAGTCTTCTAACTCTTGACATTTCTCGTCCCACCATTTTTCCCTTGCCTCTTCTGTTGTTCTTCTCAGTTTGTTGTTTAATCTTCTATATTCTTGTCTTGCTTTTTCGGTGCTTTGGTGTTTCCATTTCCTCCTTTCCTCCATCTCTTCTATCATTTCTCTTGTTACCCACGGTTTCCTAGCAGGTACTCTCTCTTCTGCTCCGACGATGTCATTGGCGCTCTGTATGATATTGTCTTTCAGTCTTTTCCATCTCTCTTCTATGGATTTTCCTTCGTATTCTCTTAGATTTTCTTCTATTTTCTTTCCCAGTTCGTTGCTCTTTTCTTTCAGGTTCTTTTTATTCCATCTCTGTCTTATCTTCTTTTTCCTCTTGATGAATTTCAGTTTTATCTGGGCCTTCATGATGATCAAGTTGTGATCTGTGTCTGCGTCTGCTCCCGGCATTGCTCTTGCATTCTTGACACTGTTTCTGTATCTGTGTCTTACCATTATGTAGTCCAGCTGATATCTTGCCATATCTCCCGGGGATTTCCACGTGTACCTACGTCTCTTCTCGTGCTGAAACCAGGTGTTTGTCAGTATTAGTTCTCTTCTCTCACAGAACTCCGCTAGTTTTTCGCCTCTGCTATTTCTCTTCCCCAGACCATACTTTCCAATGCATTTTCCCTCCGCTCCTTCTCCCACCACTGCGTTCCAGTCTCCCATTATGACTACATAATCTGTTCCCTTGGTTCTATCCAGTATTTCCTCCAATCTCTCATACATATCGTCTACTTCTTCATCTTTGTGCGTTGTTGTTGGCATGTATATCTGTATTATTACTATATCTACTGGTTCTGCCTTTATTTTGACCTCAATCATCCTGCTTCCATATCTTTCAATCTTTATTATGGACCTGGCAATCTTCTCTTCTACCAGAACAGCTACACCGTTTTGGTTGTTTTCTCCTCCTGTGTGTATGATTCTTATTCCATCACTATTAAAGTCTCCCTCCTCCTTCCATCTTGTCTCCGCCAGCCCCATAACATTCAATTTTGATCTTTTCATCTCCCCTATGACGTTTGCAAGCTTCCCGGGTCTTAGCATTGTGCGGACATTCCATGTCCCTATTTGTATCTTGTTTTTCTGATCTTTCTTCATGTTGATTTTGCAGGGGTTTCGCTGGTTGACGACCGAGGAGGCCCCACCCCCTCCCCTGCCGGACGCGACTCTTCCCGGTATCCAGGTTGAATCGTTGACGTCGTTGGCTTTTTTCTCTAGTGGCTTCATCTTCTATATACTTGGGATATATAGAGAGGTGGTCTCCCAAGTCCTTCCTCTCGGTGTTTTTCTCGAGACACCATCTCGCTCTTGCGTTGACGAGTTCCATCATCCGTCCTTCAGAAGTTTCTTCTCTGGGTACTCGCATATCCCGGCGAGGACTCGGTCGTCCACCACGCACTTTGTTTCCAACAGGGGTACCACGAGAAGGTGGCGTGGTGGGCAATTGAGCAGCAGAGGCTTTTTGAGACGCTTGCTGCCCCATTTCGGCCCCCTGCCCCATTTCGGCCCCCTGCCCCATTTCGGCCCCCCATTATGTCACTACACCAATTATTTTCTGAACCTTTCTTTTGTCCAATATTCTTGTTGCAGCAATTATTTTTTATTTGTTTCCCCTGCTATTGACAAACTATTGTCATTTTCATGGAATAATGGCTTGGATCGATATCGAACAGGTTGCATGCATGCAGCACACTTTCGACCAACTGTCATGACGGGAGCTAGACTCAGTCTTGTAATTTATTACAACAATTATTTCATCAAATAATAATGTGGCGAACCCGAGTTTGGTGCGAGAATGCTACTCGTGGGAGTACCTGACTTCCGTTGTATCAGGCTACAGCGTAAGTGCCGAGTAGGTGCGAAGATGGTAGGTCGCTCTCTCCCACGGGCGAGGCTGGGATCCTTTCAAGTCACCAGTGATGGGAAGTATTTTAAATACTAGTATTTATTTACTGTATTTTAAATACTAGTATTTAAAATAGTATTTTAAATACAATCTAAGTATTTTGTACTTGTATTTAAAATACTTTTGTGATCAAGTATTTATACTTTTACTTAAAATACTTTTTTGGTAGTATTTTGTACTTTAAATTATAATGCTAAAATACTTTTTAAAAATACTTTTATATCTCATTAATAACAATTAACAAAGCATTCAGACATTGGCCTTGACCACTCAAACATCACCTCCACAGTCACAGACAATGGGTCTAACATGGTTCAAGCATTTTCAGCATATCAGAAGGCAGAACATGAGCCAGAAGTGCAAAGTCACCATACTGCTGGCTGCCCTTCAAGTGTTGATGATGAATTTGATGATAGTGATGATGGAATGGATCAATTAATTCCATTACACATTAACACAATTTTGTCCTCTTCAGATATTACCATTGACATATTCTTGCCAAAGCATATGTGCTGTGCAAGTCATACATTGAATCTGATAGTGACAAATGATTTCCAGAAGATTGTGACTGGTGAAATTGGTACCTACAAGAGTCTGATAAGAAGCGCCCTGGCAAAATGCTCAGCGGAAGCACAAAGGCTTTGAATACCATTGAAAAAATCATAACTGTTGATTATTTAAGAAGAATTTAAGGCCAATGCCTGAGTGCCATAATTATTAAGAATGCTGAACTGGATAAATGTTTTTGCTGGTGTTCAAAATTCTATATTAAGAGTTTGCGTCTCAATTTTATACGACTTCCTTATTCATTCATTCATTCATTCATTCATTCATTCATTCAGAGCATTTATATAGCGCCCCTTCAAGAAACTACTCAGGAGCGCTCCCAGCCCAGCCACGACTAAAGAAAAAGACTTGAGGGACTTGTAGAACCCTGTCAGATGGCTTACAAGTAAAAAACGGAGCTTAAGTGGTAGGTTATTCCAGATGGAAGGGCCAACAACCGAGAAAGCACGGCGCTGCCTAATAGCCAAGCGAGTCCGTGGAACAAGGAACTCACCCCTCGTCGCAGAGCGAAGCACCCGACGCGCTGGAACATCAGACACTGGGCGGCAAAGATCACGCAAGTAAGATGGAGCACAGCCAAGAACACAACGAGAAACCAGAGCAGCAATGCGATATGAGATCCGCTGAGACACAGGCAGCCAATGCAACACATCACGCATGTATGCAGAGACAGGAGAGTACTTAGGAAGCCGTCCAATAAGCCGAGCAGCCGAGCGTAGAACTCGATCTAGTCGCCCCAAAACACCAAGGGGAAGGCCAGCAAGTAGTGAGGAACAGTGGTCAATTCGACTAGTAACAAAGGCATGAACAAGGACCACAACTGCATCATGAGAGAGAGAGCGAGAGACCACTCGAAGCTGACGAAGCTGATAATAACAACTTATTGTGATAAACTTCGGTACAAAGTATTTTTACTTAGTATTTAAAATACTTTTCTCAGACAAGTATTTTATACTTGTATTTTAAATACTTTTGTGATCAAGTATTTATACTTGTATTTTAAATACTTTTGTGATCAAGTATTTATACTCATACTCAAAATACTTTTAAGAAGTATTTTCCCCATCACTGCAAGTCACCAGGTAGCCAGAGAAACCCTGGACTTCAGTGAGGCTGTACTCGCTGAGTCCGGCTCTTGCGTTTTGGCGAAGAGTATTACTATAGCCGGTATTCTTGAAATAACTGGCAGTCAACAGATTGAACAGAGTCAAACAACGTTGATGAATTTCAATCTTCTTATTTAATGAGTTCACAAACGAGAAGATTAAATTTTGGAACAGAACGTTCTTGCATACTATTATACACTTAACTTGCCTAACTATCGAACGTACAATTAAATTGCTACATAAAAGAAACCTAAAACGCTCAACTAATTCTTCGCAATGTCTTTGTTTAAAGTACAATGGCAAGTTCAACAGTAGACGACGAAAGTTTCCTGCAACGGCTGGCGCAGCTTATCATAGCGACTGAAATGAACTGGCCCCGAGCCTTAATATCGTTTATTTAACGACGCCGTCATATCGACGATGATAGGCGTCATTACAAGGATCATATGTACACTTATACAGAGTACATAAATGGTCGTATTCGACTGTTCTAACAGTTTTGTGCCTTTGTCTTTGGCCCCGAGCATAAATAAATAAATTGTTTCGGCTTAACGACACTTTTTCATATCGAAGATGATTAGTGTCGGAGGCAGAAAGCAACCTCGTACTCCACGTTTAAATTGCGACCGAGCCACCCGCAGTAAAGATCCGAGAAATTAATCTCTGATAAACCGACCCGGGCCCCGAGCATGGAAACTACTGCCCTTTTATACCCTCCAGCGGCACTAACAATGGGCGCGAAACGGGTCTAATGCATAGCGGTTAAAATCATTTTGGTGCCGGTGTCGCGTGACAGAGTCTCCCCTCTAAAAGTCTCCCCCGGAGACTCAATTTCGAAATAGATTCTCCCCCGGCGGATCTGTTTCAGAATAAATTCGCCCCGGAGACTTTGTTTCAGAATATAGTCTCCGGGGTGAGAGAATATTTTCATCCCCCGTTGAAATAAACTCTCCCCCGGGGGAGACTTTATTTCAACGCAAGTTAGGCTACGCTAACATCATATTTATTGCATTGTTTTGCTAACTGATGTAATATTCTCTCCGCGAATCGGGTGGCGTGCTGTCGGTCAGATAGAAAGTTGACCAGCCAGTTGAATATTATTGTCGGGTGTGTCCAACTGTCCATCTGGGATAGTTTGCTTGTTAGGGTGGTATGCCGGATAGAATCAAAGGCTTTAGATAAATCCAATGAGATAAGTGTTACGTAGGCATTGGTTCTGAGCATATCGGTTAGGCTATGTTGTGAAAGATTGATATCAACGCAGCTGTCGTGGACCCGGTCGCATATTACGAAAGTACACACGGAAATTGATCCAAAGGAATCTCGCGACCAATCAGAGGATGAGTGTGAATCTGCCTAATGAATAATTATGAATATTCATCTGTGTCTAACGGCAGTCTAGCCAGAGACAGAAAGTGAGAAGGGTAACGTGGCACGCGGTAGAGTCACCTTCGACCTTCCAACGATAGTCGTAAAATTTGTATTCACGTGTAGAGTGAAATTTAAAATTAGAATAATACAATCAAATCGAAAAGTGGCACAGTTAAACATTTATGTGATAAGGCCAATGTCGTGGTTTGTATGGTAGTGATGTCTGAGTCTCGGTGGACACTAGGCCTATAGCCTAGCGGCTTCTCACAGAAAGCTAGGTGAAAGACCGCTTTATAATGACTTTCCACGTCAGAGTAGTCGCCAGTGAACTCCGATAGCATAATTGTATTGATAATTAATCGGCAGGCAAAGTTTTCAAATAATCGGCCATTTCGCAATTTATCAATTTAAATTCGAACTGTTTTTACAAGCTGGAGTTGACTGTTTACTGATTTAAGCAAGGCGCATAGCTAATGAGTATTCATGACGCAGTGAATGTTATTACTGACATGGCGGCTTCTGATTGGTCGCGAGAATCCCTTGGATCAATTACCATGTGAACTTTCGTAATATGCGACCCGGTCGGTCGAAAGGTGAATTGGTCCGCCAACTGCATGCTGTGCTATAAGAAATTCTGAATATAGGTTTACGAATGGACCACATTATAGTACCGGTAATTTAGGTAGGCAATGCTGTGCATCTTATTGGCTTTATTGCGTACCTAAATGCTTAGATGATGATGATGATGGTCTGATAGTACAAAATTAATATTTAAAGAGCACAATATTCTAAAATTGAATGATATTACAAAATATCAAATTGGACTATTCATGTACTGTTATCATTATCGGCTTCTTCCATCACTGTTTGATAAATATTTCCTTAAGGGTGTAGCTATCCATGGACATGATACTAGAGCATCCTGTAAATATCGAACCCTAGGGGCACGAACCAGGACTAAGCAGTTCTCAATTAAATGCTCAGGTCCACCACTTTGGGATTCTCTTCCTCCAAATTTAATAAATATATTACACATGGCTCAATTTAAAGCTCAATTGAAACATTATCTCTTGAACACATAAAAAGAATAGAATGACTCGATAGATTGTACCTTAGTTAAGATTGTTTATAATGTACTACTGTGAACATTATAATGTGTTTTGTTTTGATTTTGTTTGTTTGTTTGTTTGTTTTAAATCTTGTACTGCAATGTTTTGTTATTTAGTTGTTTGGCTATGATTTAGCCCTAAAATTGTTATTTAAGTTGAATTTTCTATAACTATATGATCATAAAAATCGTCTTCCCATCAGTAAATGTAATATAGAAAAGGGGCAGCCCTGCAAAAGCGGATTATTTTATCCTTTAGGGCTGTCCTGTTGACGGCATCAACAGATTAACATTTTTTTAAATTACTGATTGTTAATTAATTGTGCTGTTGTTGATTCAATAAACGGCTGATTGATTGATTGATTGATTATAAATTCTCAGTAATATCAGATACATCCTCTTTTGAATAAACATTTTAAGCAACTAATGTTACCATTGCCAGTAACAGGAATCGGAATGCAGACCAACCACGTACATGTGTCGCAACCACCCACAGAGAGTGGGTTAGTGAAAAGTAATGCTGATGTTTTGTGCAACGAAACAGGGGTTTATAGTTTTATGCACATGCTTACTTTCAGATTTAAGCATTAGCATTCACGAGCGCTTTTAATCGGAGAATATTGCTAACAGGCTTTTCCAGTCGTGCTATTATTCATAGCAGATACAACAGGATTTATCTATACACCATACACTTTAATTCTCAAAGTTTGTCATTCTGTTTGTTTATTTGTCTGTCTTACTAAAACTCGCGAATAAAATACTCAAGCAGAATTGAATTGAATTGAATTTGTTTATTGCACAGAACAGGTTTTAGGTTACAATCATGAAACAGCAAGTAGGTCTACAGTGCAACAGGAGCCAAGAAAAGCTAATAGCTTATACTAAGCTGGACCCCTCTTTCTTGATTATTATTCATAAATGCAGGGGCGTCCATCCTATGGGGGGAATGAAGCAGAAATCTTCATAGCCTTTTCAGGGGGGGAAATAACTTTTTTTAGTATATTAAACGTCTCCTTTTTTTTCGATCTTAGAAATTAATCGATTTGTTGTTTGATTTCATGCGGCTCAGCTGATATGTCAGCGCAGTCAGAAACTTAAACTTATCAGAGATTCGAAGATGAACATTGATGGTAGTCTCTAGTTGTAGAAGCACAACGATTCCAACGGTCCACGATTTTTATGCAAACTTTCCGGTTCATCCAGCAAGACGATCATCCAGGCAACATGACGAGAAAACTGAGAGGACAGTACGTTGGCCTAAATGAGGTGTTCAGTTACTTCAGTAGCTTTGGTGTTTACACTACAACACTGGATACGGTTGCTTGTCAAATATAGGACTGTTTCCATGATGACAGACTAGGTATTTTTGAAGAAATGGATCATTTTACGCCACGGAAGTTGATAATAGAAGATAACGTACCCACAGACAGTATAGCTAACCTGTGTAACTTCTGCAACCTAACTTGAACTGATTCAACTAGATAATGCAGGCACAGACAGTGACGATGATGACAAGCAAAAGACACATCTGTCGACTGGACAGTGGATTGAAAGCAGTTATGTTAAGGTGTGATATGGTAACTTTCAGGCTATCCCACACTCACCAGCTTGTGCAAAATCCTGGTCTCCCTTGCGGTGACCAGCTGCTCAGCTGGGCGAGTAACGAGTGGCATCCGCATTGTGAAAAATTGACTGAGATCAACCATGGTTGATGACTGGTTTGCACCTCTGATAGTATTAGCCTATGATACTGTGAACGAGACACTATCATAAAAACTGGACGAAATTGTTGATCGCTAGGCTACGCACTCCGCTGCCCTGAAGAAGCACCTATTGTAATTTTAGTAGGCCTACCTTATGTTGGTGCTGTCTGGCCTCTCTCACGGTATGCCTCGATCTGTCTATGTACAAACCTTCATATTTTATAATACATAATGTCGCTTGATTAGTGAACTAAAGGTTAAACAATCTAGCAGTAAAATTGTGTTTCAAATGTCGGTAATCGAGATTTTCTCTTGGGTGGGGGGGGGAGAATCTGACAGTGGCGTAACTAGGGGTTCGTGCGCCCGGGGCAAGAATTTCCTGACAATTTTTTCTAACTTCCGCCAAAATTTCTGATGACCTTTTTTTTTTTGTCAAATATCATTTTGCGCCCCCCCTTGCCCGTGCGCCCCCAGACTCACGTACAAAAAGTTACTTTTTTACTATTTTTCTATTTTTACCTGATTTCTTTAACAAAAAACACATTTTCAGACCTAATTTTGCGCCCCCCCGTCCTGCGCCCGGGGGCGGCCGCCCCCTGCCCCCTCGTTACGCCACTGGAATCTGATGACACGAGGGGGAATGCTTCATAGGCGTAAAGGGGATGGACGCCCCTGCATAAATGTATTTGATAATTAATTAGGACTTGGGACTAATTATGACTTAAATATGATTTAAATATGACTATAATGACTATAAACGTCAAGCGCATTCGACAGGCATTTCTCTTGACGGACAAAGGTTTCTTCGACGAGCTAAAGACAGGGTTAACTATGCAAATCGAGCAGGAACAATAGGCGTATATTGTGAAGAATTGCACAGCAGGGTTGCCAGATTTTGGAAGTGCTTGGTCGTGAAATCATGTCCAAAAGTAGCCCAAAAGTCGCGAGCTCAGCAGATAGATGAAAACATTAATACATTTTTCATAGGTACGTCAATATAGGCCTACATACTTTATTGGTTTCGCCAAGACACGTGATGTAAAAAAATTAGATGGCAGACTGCTTCCTGCTTACCGCAGACTATAGTTCGTACTCCGTAGAGTATGTGTTTATTACTAAGCAACAACACATAAGAACAGTAGCTAGTAGCAGTGACCCAGTAGCATACTGCGGTCAATTTAAGAGAATTCATAATGTCGCCGTAGCGACCGCGGGACATTTCAAAAGCAGCCCAAATATCGCAAGGTCGCGAAGACGAAATTTTCTGTCGCGAGCGCATTGAAAAGTAGCCCAACTCGCTCTTTTCGCGACGACTTGACAGCCCTGCTGCACAGCGGCAATTTCAGGGCAACACGTCCATTCGCCAGGGGACGAAGCCTCTAAGAGGACATAGAATTCAAAGGCGGTGCGGCGAAGCCGCTGAGTATTAGAGGTCAGTAGGAGGTCACTAAAATCAAATAAACGGTCGAATGAAGGCGCCATGCAGGTCGCCATTCCTTGCGATTTACTGCTGTAACCCATTTACTCAGCTTCTCCTCTCGCTTTTGTCCAAGAGGAAACCGATAAAATTTAATTTCTTCATCGTTTCTATGTCTGTTCGTACAATTTTTCACACAAGTCGACGGCATTTTTAGATCTGTTTTGACTTACGTAAACATTGTCACGTGATCCAGAGTAAATGCTCCTATACTGTTGCTATCAAATTAACCGAGTTCCTTATCCTCTATATGATATCTTACATTTAGTCAATGTTATCCACTAAGCTAACATATAACTGGGTGCTGTACTACAGTATATCTCAATTTTGGTACAAATTATTTCTAAATTAGACTTAACTTTAAAAGTAAACTGCAAGAGCAGATAGAGCGGCTAAAGCGGGCAATGAATTCCTTAGCAGCTATATCAGAGGACCCCAACACAAATTACACGACGAATCTTCGTCCTCTGAAAGGAAGAACTCCACCATAGCGTGAATGATCTCATCGAAACTCAACTTTCCATCATGATTGGTATCGATGGCTTTGAAGGCTTGCTCTGCGAAGCGCGTGTCAGGTACGCCTGTGCTTTCAAATCCTCTGGCGAATTCTTGGAGCTTAATGTAGCCGTCTTCGTTGGTATACATAGGCTCCCAAAAGCTCCGCGAGACGTCCTGAATGCTCGTTTTCAGTTTCGGATCATTTCTCTGTTTGTTAAGGTTGTCAATCAGCATAGCTTCAGTCAGGTATTCCTTCTCACCCGTTTGTGTTGAACCCGTGAATTTAAGCCAAAGCTGAAACAGTTGTTGAAAAGCATTAAAATGTAACAAAAGAGTCACGTCAAAGAAGAAAATGTTTTATTCAGAAATGATTTAGGTGCTTTTCTGTGGGCAACTTCTCCAATAACATCAGAGAAATCCAGCAGCTTTTCCTGTCACAGTTAAAAATTGTTAATCCATTCAAACGTTCTTGCATCATTGTGGACCGAAAGTATGACATACACTGTGTCCACGATAAAGTAGATCACTAGACTTTGTTAAATATCTTGGTCAATTGTAGTACTATAGGTACTAAATTTGGTGCTCATGAACTTCAGTCTATTCTATCTAAACCCTGAAAATTTTATTACAATTGATGCAACGGTTACGAGGATATATCCTTGTGAAATTGGGTGGTTCAGGAACCAAGTTACCAACACGTAAAACGCATCGACAGATGCGTGCGCGGCTGATCATCCTGACTCAGCACCAGTTCTCCGACAGCATTGATATTTGTTTGCGTCCGTGGTTTTGTTTGCGTCTCGTGGTTACCTTGCAACTGATCCGGTTGTGGCAATCTTTTTTAACAACTTGCTGACACCAGCTAGGGACCATGTTTTCATTGGAAATTCTGTAATGAGTCTCCTACGCCATACCCCTTCGTCTCTCTCAACTCCTTTATTAAATCTTGTCCTCTGCACTGAAAACCATTTCTTTACAACCAACTACTGTTACGTAAAACAGGTCTCGTAGTGTAATTGTTTCCGAAAATGACGCTTATAAACAACAGCCTATCCCTGCGGTAGCCAGAAAAATGACGTAATTCTATGCGTTTTACGTGTTGGTAACTTGGTTCCTGAACCACCCAATTTCATAAGGGTATATCCTCGTAACCGTTGCATCAATTGTAATAAAATTTGCAGGGTATAGATGGAATAGACTGAAGTTCAAGTGCACCAAATTTAATACCTATAATGGTACAATTGACCAAGATATTTAACAAAGTCTAGTGATCTACTTTATCGTGGACACAGTGTAGTTCTTTTTAAGACACTGAGGCTCCTCTTACTATGGAGGCTCAGGCCACTATTGCTGGCAATGAAAGAAACTACACAGTGAACTATTATGTAGGGCCTACTGTTTAGGGTTTGCTTGGATTTAGACTGACCTGACATGAACTGTTTCGTAGTGTAAGCTAGCATCCAAGTCTCCAGTTGTAACTTAGTTAAGTTAGATTTAAACCGCACCAGGATTTTCTAACGTTAGAAAAGCCTGCAGTGCGGTTACCTTCGGTGTTTTGTGTTGACCGAGGGACTCAGTGCCGGCGCCAGGATTTCAGGTTGGGGGGGGGGCTAAAGCTCCAAAAACCTTCGTTTTTGTCCCCTCCTCCCTGTGATTTGCAGTGATTTCCCACTTTGTTGGGGGTCCCCTAGCTCCACCCTGGCGCCGCCCCTGGAGGGACTGCTGTTTTTGTGCTGGTTTTCGTCTGTCTGTTGGACGTTTTAAGTTCTTGTTCTATGGAATACGGTGGTATGTTTCTTTTTTCATGTACGCTAAATAAAGCGAGATTTGATCATACCCGTATCTAGTTAGCTTAAGAATTAGAGAGGGGACTCTAACATATGGGTGCTTTCTTTCAAACAATTTTGAGCGTTTTTGCGTCGAATTTTCGTTAGTCCAGAGCGAAATTCTGAAAAGGGGCGTGTCAGTTGAAATTGAGTTGCTGAGTACATAGTGTTTGTGACGGTTAAGCAGTTGATGTTCAGCCTGTGTAATTGAGTGTGAACTTTTTTGCGCAAAATTTTGAAATGGAAAAGGGGCGTTGTCGGTCGAAAACTTTGAAATTGAAATTCGGTTAGTCGACTGAGATTTTGAAATGGAAACGCCTATGGAGGCTAAATTGACACTAGTATACATCCATACATGCATACTTACATATGTACATTCACACATGCATACATACATTTATACTTGTCCCTTCTTTTCCTGCTCTATATCAACGATCTTCCTAACTCGTCTTCCTTACTTCACTTTATTCTTTGCGGATGACACTAATGTATTCTACTCACATAAATCTCTTGATAACTTAATGGACCTAGTGAACTCCGAGCTTGCAGCTGTCGCGGACTGGTTCAGAGCCAATAGATTGTCGCTTAATCTTTCCAAAACTAACTTTATTATCTTTCGCTCTCATAGAAAACCTATACCTAATCAAAACTTCAATATCTCCATTGATAATAAACCTATTCTGCAAGTTAAGTCTACCAAATTTCTTGGTGTTTACATTGACGAACATTTAACCTGGAAGGAGCATATAGCCCACATATATAATAGAATAGCTAAAAATGTGGGGATATTATCTCGAATATCTTACTTGCTACCCCGAAATATTATTTCCAACTTATACTATTTTCTCATCCAACCTTACTTGGTCTATTGCAACATCGTATGGGCTTCTAATTACCAGACCAGATTGACGATATACTACAGAAGAGAGCGGTTCGTATTATCGCTGGCGCTCCATACAGCTCCCACACGAGACAGATATTTCAAGATCTTCGTATCTTAAAAATTGACCAAATTCAAAAATCGCAAATATGTGAATTTATGTTCCGCTTTACCAATAATTTATTACCACCTGCCTTCAAAGACTATTTTCCCCTGTGTGTCTGACGTACATGCTCACTACACCAGAGATGATTATCGGACAGGATTTGCTCGTACAAATTCGCGTCCCTTTTCGATTAAATGCACTGGCCCAGCTGCGTGGAACAGTCTGTCATTAGATATTCGCAAACTGCCTAACCTTTACTTATTCAAAAAGTCACTGCGCAAAATACTACTGGAATCACAACTTGTCTAACTCTTTGATTTGCTAGTGTTCTACACGAGCTACGTGTTTTTTTTTTAAATTTTGTGCTCTCTTTTCATTCTGTTTAATTCTTGCATTTCTCGCCCTTCCTTGTATTTTAAATGTATTCACGTTTGCTATGTTTAATTTCATTGGTAAGGGTAACCAATATCTGCTTGGTTTGGTTTGATTCTAGTTAAGTTTTTTTGTTTAGTTTGTATGTAGTTAAGGTTTATGTTTTTCGCAATAGCTTTTTTTGGTTCGAAACTGAATTTTGACTCTAAGTCCTTCCTGTTGTTATCATGTACTGCGATAATAGTAACTTAGGTGACCCTAGCTAGCGGGACTATTGTCCTTTCGGGGTTCCCTTTTGTGGCTAGTGATGAAAAATAATCTTGCTGCTACTGTGTTGTGATGCTAACAATGGAAAATAATCATGTTACCTTTGTTTCACTTTATTGGCTTCAATAAAAGAATTGAATTGAATTGAAGACTCAATTGATCTGGCTTAGGACTAGGCAACAACTAGCTAAACTTGACTTTTAATCACTGACCGAGAAATTCCATGCTCATAATATTCTTCTAGTGTCCATGACCTGGGTGTCACACTTGACTCCTCCTTGACATTCACGGAGCACATATCTGGAATGACCCGCTCCTGCTTCTTTCAACTGAGGAGGCTCTGAGCCATCAAATGATCGGTCTCTCACTATGTCTTTACCACCATAGTTCATGCGTTTCTCAGTTCCCGCCTAGATTAATGCAACTCACTTCTTATGGGCCTCCCGAAACAGCGTCTGTTCACCTTCAATCGCTCTTAACTGCTCCAGCATGGCTCATAGCCCGACTCCCTCGCTTTGCGCATATATCTACATACATGCTTTAAGTCTTGCACTGGCTTCCTATCACTGCGCGTATTCATCACAAGATCCTCTTTCTGGTCTCCACAACACAGATGGGAAATGCCCCTAAATACGTCTCAGACTATTTGCAAAAGCCTTTATCCTCATCCTCATTTCGCTCAGTGCACTCTGCTGATCGTCTTGATCTTTTTCCCAGGACTGCATGGGACTGTTCTGGCCCAAATCGGTCGTTTGCTGTGGTTGGTCCCTTCATTTGAGATGACCTTCCTCCCTCACTAAGGGCCAATCTAATGACTCGTTTCTCCTCAACAGTATCTCATTCTTTAAAGACATTTCTTTTCATCCGGATTTTCAGGCTCATAGCGCCTCTGAATAGTCATTCTGTGAGATGCGCTATATAAATCTATAGATACGATACGATACGATACATGCATCCATCCATGCATACATACATGCATACAAACATACACAATGTCGTGCAATCGCTTGTCATAAGATAACATCGATATTATTGCATATGAAAGTGCATTAGTTGAATCAGCTCACAACAGCCCAGCTCTTTCTCAGTTTTTCCTTTCTGACAGGATCGTATATTTCAGTGGCACTGAATCCTTCAGCCATACGTTCGAAATCTCTCTTCCAAATGACACCGTCGTTGTCGAAATCCAGACGATGGAAGTAAGTTCTCACCTTTCTTTTCCAAAACTCAGACATTTTAATCGATCGCGTACGAAAGACTTTTCCTGCAAAACATACATTTCTAAACTGTGCGATAATTCATTAACTGGTTATAATATTCACCATCAAAACAACGACTGGCATAATAAAACTGGAACCAAATTGAAGAAGAGAAGAAGAAGAAGAGAAGCTAGTTCTATAACCCCGCAATGGGTATGACATGTTTGCGATTTCATTATCTTAACCTCGGCATACACTTATTGGGGCGGGTGGCCAGTCCTCTCCCTCGCTGTCTCATCTACCCACCGACAGTCTACGATCAGTGTACTGAGTACTCATTTCAGCTGAGCTTTTAGAAGAGGTGCACGCTAAGCAGAAATTTCGAATAAGATTTCTACCAAGGCGCGGATTTTGGACCCCGACCTCTCAAGAGAGTACATCACTCTGCCCACTAGACAATTATGCATCCCGGAAACCAAATTGAATGGTAGTCAAATGGAAAACCTGGTACCGTCCGGCGTTCCCGCACCATGCTCAAAGAGACTGTATGATACTTCAACCCACAAAACTGTAAGTTTGCCTTCAAATGGTAGCTCTGTGGCAATTCAATGCAGATTGTTTATGAGTTATGAAATTCAGTTCTTAATCCGAGCGTTGCATAAGTACCTATAGATAGTCTTCATTTGCATCTGAATGGCGCATAGGTATTCCGTAAGTATTGTATTGTATTGTATTGCATTTATAAATTTATAAAGCGCCTCTCACAGTGAACACCAATCAGAGGCGCTCCCAGTGCGAAAGACCCCGAGCGAAAAGAGTGGTCTTACACAGCGAAAAGAAGCACATGTGTAATTGCAATTGTAACTGTAAAGATTTATATAGCGCCTTTTGGAAGATGTTTGACACAGGCGCCCAGACCTGACAACATAATATCACGATCGAACAAGAAGAGTTATCAAGCGCTTACACTAAAGAAATGTATGACCAAGAACTGTTAGAGCAAAATGATCCAAGTACAGAAATAATTAAATTGACATCAATGCGGAATTAAATAAAACTAAACTGTAAATTTGCAATTTCACATGCTGAGTAGGGTTTGTGTCTGCATTTTCTACCAAGGAAAAAGATACAAACCTGAGCGCTTTCTAAGTTTTGGAGACTGCTCGACTGAAGCTACTAATTGTGAAAGTTTCTTGGTTTTTATACGACGCTGTTCGAAATCAATAATCACTTTAGCATTCGTGTAATTAGTACGTTGCCATCTATTGATCCATAATATTTTTTCGTCATTACTCCAATTTTCCTTTGCACCCTTCTTTAGTTCAATATTCTTGTTGTAGCAATTATTTTTTTAATTGCTTCCTCTGCTGTTGCCCAACTTTTTCCGTTTCATGGAATGATGGCCTGGATCGATATCAAACAGGTTGCATGCTGTAGGCTACACTTTCGAACAACTGTCAGAGTGGGGCCTAGACTTAATTATGTAATTTATGGGAACAATTATTTCATCACAATTGCTGTCGTCCTAGTGAAACGAACTGTCCGGCTGTCGCAAAAGATGAAATGTAGGACAAAGACATGCGCCGTTACTATTAAAGTAAATTTAGCATCATGACCAGATTTCAGTGTCGTCAACAAGGTTTGCTAGGTGTGATTCTATGAGTGATTCTAATGGGTTCTTGCCTCCCTTGACATGGATCCATTATAAGCGGAATTGTGAAGGTTTAGGTTTGTGCGCCTTCCTTAGCAAAGTCTGATGATTTCAATGAATTATAATAATTATCTTCGTTTAATATTTCAAACTGACACACCGCAGTATGATTACAATGCATAGTATGGACGGATGACTACAAGTTATTACAGACAGGTCCGCATAAAAGCTAGTGTAGGCCTGGGTGCTATGATTACCTTCCAAAGGTCCCCCCTCTGACAACCACCGGTCCACAACGTACATATTTATAAAATGCTGGCCCCCAAACTGCGGGCCCGGGTTCTACAGCACCCTTAGCACCTCCCAATAATGCGGGTCTGATAACAGGAGCGAATTTAGCTGTTTGGCAGTCATGCAAGGCGCCTATAACGTCCTACTGCTCATTTTACTAACGCCATAGGTCATTTCCAATGAGGAACTAAAGTTAGTTTGCATGTCACCAGATGTGGTTCGTCACTGAGCAAATCATCAGTTGCCTTATCTGCTGCATCTTCGGTATCAGAAATACAGTCTTACGTTGGATCCCAGCACGACGACGTACCACGCTCCTCATCTGACGAGTAACGATTAACTAGACACGGAAATCGGATATTAGGCGCGTACTTTTCTAGCATTCCTACAAAGCTACAAGGACTTCAGACCTACTTTCGAAACCGGTGATACTTTTGATTCGCGTTACCTGGGGTTGAAATGATGATGAAATTGGTTTCTTTAATACGTATTCTAAAATGATGTCTCTGATTTTACTGAGAATTTGAAGGAATTTAGGTAGGCCCTATGCAATGCTGTGCAGAGAAGCATTGCCAGCTAGGCCTACATGTAGGCCTATGCCAGGAATCGGAATGCAACCACATTGTGTCGCAACTCGCAACCAACCACAGAGCGTGGATTAGTGAATTTAATGCACTGACCCAGTAGTTTATAACTTTATGCACATGGTTACTTTTAGATCTACGCATTTTTATTGCGCATTAATATTCACGTGTGGTTTTAGTCGGAAAATATTAGCAACAGACCTTTCCAGTCCTAGGCTTAGGCCTACTTTTATGCATAACATATCTAACAGGATTTATATAGATAATAAATTACGCCTTTAGTACCAAGGTGAATCTCGGAAAGTAACATTAAATGTATAGCAAAACATGTTTTGGTCAATAGTGCAATCTGGGCTAATAGATTTAATTCACGTAGATGGACAGACGGGTATACGGCTATACGCATCACTTTTTCTTCCCCCTTACTGATTCATGCCCATAGAGATGTATAATACATAAATATATCACTAGAGGGGTATCTTCTATCTATGTTGAGGCTGCCGACCATGTGGCCGCTCAAAATGGCCTTGACCCTGTGGCCGCTCAAAATGGCGAAACGATCGAATTTAAATTGTGTAGCGTGTGGATGTAGCAACTTATTAAAGCCCGAAAACAAGGCCGCTGGAATATTATTTCATCGATAAGTTGTTATTTTGTGTCTGTTGTACTTTTTGCAAGGCGTAATCTTCGAAAAGAAATTAAACAGTCTCGCTTAAGCTTGACTGCGTCCATGAATTTCAACCAATCAAAACGCGTCATTTCAATTCCTATTAACTGCCGAACTCTCGATAAGGTGTTATTATATCTATGATTGTGGCTTCAAATCTGTGCGAAGGGAAGATACGCCATGCTCCCTCTAGCGCTTATAATATATCTCATTGTTCATACCATTACCATAAATACGTAGTGTAATTCTCAGCACCACACTAAATCTGCACGACAAGAGATCAGATCGGCAAGAACCAGGCAGGTGTACATTTCAATGTTAATTTTGCTGTTATTCAAAGAGCGCTTCCAAATGACTCCAACCACAAAATCGCAAATAAGTTTTCATGCGATAGAAAACTGAACATTTGCAGTAATTTTAGACACGTAAAACTTGTCTTAGCAATATGCATGCATGATAGATTTATTAGAAACATATTACACAATTTCGACAGTATACACGTGACTCGAACTCAGCTCTCTTCAGTGAGCCATGTATTACTTCTCCAATATCACGAGTAGTTGCTTTCAAGTTAACCGCGTTCTTAATCTTCTATATGATAGCTTACATTAAATCAATAAATTCCAACATTAACCACTAAACTAAACATATAACCGAGCGTTGTATTATACCTCAATTTTGGTACAATTTATTTCTAATATAGACTTAACTTTAAAAGTAAACTGCAAGAGCAGATCTCTAGGCTATCGGCTAAAGAGGGCAATAACTTCCGTCGCACCTAGGCCTGTATCAGAGGACCAAACATCAAATTAGACGGAGAATCTTCGTCCTCTGATAGCATGAACTCCAGAAAAGTGTCAGTAAACTCATGGAAACTCAGCTTTCCATCGTGATTGATATCGATGGCTTTGAAAGCTTGCTCTGAGAAGCTCGTGTCAGGTACATGTATGCCAAAGGTTTCGAAGAACCTGCGGATTTCTACAGGCTGAATGTAGCCGTCTTCATAGGTATCCATAGCACCGAGAAAGCTCAGGCAGGAGTCCCGGCGGCGAATCTTCACTTTCGGATCATTTATCTGTTTCCTAAGGTTGTCGATCAGCATAGCCGCAGTCAGGTATTCCTTCTCATCAGTTTCAGTTGAACCCGTGTATATCAGCCAAATCTGCAACAGTTGTCGAAAAGCATTAAAATGTAACAACAGCAGTGTAACGTCAACGAATAAAATATTCTAAAGAAATGAAGTCACATCAGTCTGCTACGTCCACAACATGCTGAGTAATACCAGCATACCATATAATTATTATGGCTAAAGCTATTGGCTATTATTTGATAATCTAGACAATAGTCGCACCTGCAAGCACTAGCTGTCAAACTGTCAAACATCTACTTTAGAAAGGACTGCAATGTTCTTTCCTTCCTTCCTTCAATTGTGTTCCTTCAAACGTATCCATGTAACTGAGTTAACTCGTGACAGCATAGACTGCAAGAGCCGTGAAACTTACATTCCTATACTAAGAACAATGATTAATAGCCTAATTATAATACAACACATACACACGTATACATACATAATATGCTTACATATATACATTCATGCATAGCCTACATACAGACAAACACACATACATGTAGGGCTTATGTATGTATATGCATATATATATATATACGTATATATATATATATATAAGGTGGAGTGAACAAATGTTTTGAGCAAACGTTTATCTTTAGTCGTGGCTGGGCTGGGAGTGCTTCTGATTAGGCATCTTTGAAGAGGCGCCATATAAATTTCCGAAATGAGTGAATGAACTCTGCGATGCAATGTTCCGTTCACATTCTCATGAACGTTAATAATCTTCTATTAATTAAGCCATTTCCTGAATATAAAAAGTATTCCTGTAACTATATGAACTGGTTGTAATGCGCCATTGTGACTTTATTTTATTCTCAACTAGCAGTTTTTACCCGGTTTTGCCCGGGTTTACGCCATGCGTAATTTTTAACGGCTGCAAATAAAGGGTACTTATTTACTTAATATATATGCTGAAGTGCTTCAAATATTTTAAGTGTCCACATATCTGAATAGAAACGATATTTAGAAGTGAAAATAGTTTTTTCCAGTGTATTTGAATTTAATTACCTGTGCCTGCGGTGCTGCCCCGTTTAGCATTTGAATTTAATGTTTTTGTAAGCGACTTCGCATTTCAATTCAATGTTCGCTTACTGCACCACCTATCGAATGTTCTTCCGTGAAGCTCTAGCGTAATCCATCATTGCCGCTTGATGGGTTTGAAAATCAATTAAAAATGTCCATATATCGGAACTGAAATTACATTTTGAACTCAAACTAGTTGGGATCAGAACGTTCGTTAAAAATTTTGCATCGGCAAAGAGTTGCAATGGCGAGTTTTTAGTTGAGATGACCTAGAAAATCGCCCTAAGAAATATCTTATTAGAAATTAACGGGCATCGTTATTGGTTGCGAGAAAACGGGCTTCACCTAGATTTTAAGGCCTTTGAATAAAGGACCATGTCGAAATTAAAAATGTCCGTAGGCTTTATCGGAATTTAAAGTAAATAATGATTTGAAAATAGTATCGCACAGGTTATCTATGCCTTATCTAGGCCTATTATTTGTTCCCGGGCTAAATAATATGATAGTAGACGAAGCTCGGTCGTGTTCCATTATAGCGATCGTAATTTTTCGGAGCGGCGCCCGCGTTTTATTTCGATTGCGCTTGATTTGCATATTTAGCCTCGCGTGACGTAAGACAAAATTTCTCTCACGTCACGCCGCTCACGCGAGGCTAAATAATATGCAATTTAATGACCAACGTTATTGGTATTATTAAGGTACCTCATCATTTCGAAGTTTAAAATGTCCATATATCAGCGTTTAAATTAAATTGCGAGCTGAAAATAGTCGCGTTAATCTACACACGCCCATAATATTGTTTTGTCAAATTTTTCAATTCGCTAAACCGTTCCCTTTCGGAGCTTTTAGTGTACAGACACACAAACATACATACATACATACATACAAACAAACAAACGGAAGGATAAACTTTGAGAAATATAGTATAAGATTACCAGGTGGCCCTATTAGCGAGATTCGTCATCCCTTCTGGGTCTCCCTTTTGTCAACCGCTATCAATGCAAATTACTATAATATTATTAACTGACATAATTGTATTATGTTGGTCAACGGAATAAATTGAATTGAATTCATAGGCTACATACATGCAGATATACATAGGCTTACATGGGCCTACATATGTAAAGCGTATAGATATATTCAGAAATATATGCATGCATTGTTAGAGGTCCCTCCTAGATATCTAGACAACTGGTATCCGGACGATTGGTCATAGGACGATCGGTCATACGGACGATTGGTCATACGGACGATTGGTCATAGGACGATCGGTCATACGGACGATTGGTCATACGGACGATTGGTCATAGGACGATCGGTCATACGGACGATTGGTCATACGGACGATTGGTCATAGGGCCTACCGGTCATAGGGCCCACCAGTGTTAGGTCATATGGGTCATAGGGTCTACCGGTCATAGGTCACATAGGTCATAGGGCCTGTCGGTCATAGGTCCTATCGGCGGTGGGACTATCGAAGGCTATCGAAGGCTAAAGCACAGAAGTTTCTAAAACATGAACAATTAACCATTTACTGGATCATTTACTGTGAAATACGTAATACGAAATACGAACAATACGTAAAGTCTGAAATTATCCTAATAAGTTTCTTGATTGGCACTGATTGTATTTGTCTACAAACGATCAGTGCCCTAATTGATGCCTTTTATACTTGAGTAACATATGGGTCAAACGTTTATTATTTCGACTGAACGTTAAGTTCTTTGAAGTGAGTAGGCCTACTGTTGATGCCTGTAAGTAATTATCCTAATAAATGTTTTTATTGGCACTGATTATATTTGTCTAAAAACGATGAATGTCCCTGATTGCTGCTTATTTTGCGCTCGGTGTGTTAAGCTTTAAACTAAGAATGTCCATAATTATAACGACTACAACCAAGTATGTTAGTTTATTAGCGGCATATGACCAATAGTCCTATGACCAATATAATATATAATATATTCGTTTATTGGTATGAAACAGGTAGACTAGAGAGTGACATGGGGAATTTCCCCGCGGGGAAACCGCGGTAACCGCGGTAAACCCCGCGGTAATGGGGACAACATTTGCGGTAATACCGCGGTAATGGGGACAAAAATTGCGGCAATACCGCGGTAATGGGGACAACAATTGCGGCAATACCGCGGTAATGGGGAATGAACCGGCGATAAAATAGCGGTAATGGCAACTCTTGTAGTTTTATGGTTTATACAGCATATTGTCTATAATTATATTTACCATACAGTAATTTATTTACTTCCCTAGATACATCTACTTACTTACTTAAAATTCCAGTTCCATTCGCTTTTTGACGCTACTTACTCGTATCATCGATATCTATGTTTAGGTCTAAATATAGATATCATTGGATCATATCAATGGTAAACTACTTCCTGTCTACGGAATTGTTTTTAACTAATAATTGTTGAAACAACAAAAAGCGACCGAATTTTGTTTTAAAAGTAATTGTAGTTAAACTAAAAGTTATATTTGACAGTTTTATTAGCGTGTCTGTAATTTGGGAACGTGAATTATTTAGCTGGCTGAAATTGCACGTTAAATCAGTCTGCGGTCATACCCTACCTTGAAAGGTTGACCAATGCCAGAATTCAATTCTTCTCACAAGACCGTTTCTTCAGTTGACAAGTAAGTTTAGATGCACTTTAGCAATTAGTGTGGTGTACATGTGCGCCAAAGATAATACGGTAAGAATAAAAATTTAATGGACTAGAACTTTGAAATAGCATTTTATTTCTGTAAAATAGCATTGCGTTTTACTAACAAAACAAAAAGTGACCGAATATCTTAAAGTAATATTGCAGTTAAAGTAAAGGTGATATTTAGCCCTTTTACGAGCTTGTCTATGCTGATGAATTACTTTTTAACATAGTAGCCTAGTAACATGTCATTTTAAGAGATCTATACAAGTACAATCCCAAATCAGTCCAGGTGAAGTTGAGAACTTGTGAAGGAGATTTTTTCTTGAAGCTTACTAGTCAGAAATGGTAAGGGCGTGGTTAATGCAAACTGTCGATAAGATAATAGGTTTTTGCATAACGTTTTATTAATGCAATCAGCAATACAAATAGCTTTGTAAGCTAAAATTGGTGTTTTTTAATTTTAATGGGTGAAAACTTTTTGCGGGGAATGTGATGCTGTCCTGCGGGGATGGGGTGGGGACGGGGAGAAAGCCTGCGGGGATGGGGTGGGGATGGGGACAAAACTTGCGGGGATGGGGTGGGGATGGGGAAGACTTACCTTTTGCGGGGCGGGGATGGGGACAAGATTGTCTCCCCGCGTCACTCTCTAAGGTAGACACACCGCTATCTGATACATGATAGTAGCCTAATAGAAATGTTTAGAATGAGTGTAGTGTTTTTAGTCATACAAATGTCAGGTTAGCATATATCACCAAGAGAGCTTCTATATAGGACTCTGGGGATAAACTGTCTATCGTCTTTCGGAGGCAATGTGTAGTTATGTGGACGGGGTCGTAGATGATATTTGATGGTAACAACAAGAGGAAATAGCCCTCGAAGAACATGGTGGTGACATCTGATGACGGCAGCCAAGAGACGTTCGTCAGCATGTTTGGCCATATCCTCTGCCGTGGGAGAATCATCCTTGAGATACCCCGTTCCTCGTAATCTTCTCAGAAATCTTCCAACTCTAGCTCGATCTTCTGCAGAAGTGAAACCCCACCAGGAAGGAGCAGCATACATTATTCTAGCCACTGTGGTGGCGCGAGTCACCTCTTGCAGGGCCAATAGGTCTTATGACCAATCGTCCTATGACCAATCGTCCTATGACCAATCGTCCTAGAACCAGACAACTAGAAAGCTCTCTGGAGGTATGATATAACGTGTTTTAATAATTAACAGAAAATACGACTGTATACTAGAAACTCCGACACCGACGTCGTCACCACCAGCACGAAAGTCAAACAGACGACTTAACTAATGCAATTCGTAAAGTTACACAAACTCCTAACAGAAAGCATTACAACTTTTAGTTTAAAGAAGCAACCTTTTGCGGTCCGTCCTATAAGTATTGCAAATGAGACTTGGTTTGATTAAACTAACAAGCAGTGGCGGCGCGTGAGGGGTGCAAGGGGTGCGGTGAACTGTGGTCGCACCGGGCGGCACTTCGAGGGGCGGCACTTTGGCTACCTGGAATATTTTTTCGGCGAGTTAGTTATTGATTCGTCATTGCCGTCAATTTTAGCATTTGCCGATGTTTGCCGTGATTTTTCACATATACTGCAAATTTCTGATGTTAAACGTAGCAAATTTGACCTAAAAGGGCCGCCCTGATTAGGAATAATACATTGGCCAAGAACGAAGGCATTTCTAGTAAATTAAACTGTTACATATAGAACACATCCGCCAGCCGTTAAATCATAGTGGTTAAATTCGGCTGGATCCCTCTGGATCTGAGACCCGGCACCTCTGATTTCAGATCCACCACCGACACTGTGAGACCTGCCACAGTGCCACCCGGATTATGAGATCTGCCACCTAAAAACGAGACCCATCAGTGCCATCACCTCAACAGGTAGATCCACTATAGTGATTACATGTATGGCTTTTGAGAAACAAAGTCAGAGATGATACCCATTGTGTATAATGTTACAGGTCAATCGAGGTCAAATTTGTCGACCCGAATCAGAGCCTCTCTCTCTCCATCTTACACTCACACGCACACACCCACACCCACACACGCACACGCACACACCCACACACGCACACGCACACACATACACACACACGTGAATATATCGGTCAGTGGCTTCTATACCACTAAACAACCAGGCTCAATCCCTCTCCTTCCCCTCCCGGGCCGGTCATCCTCTCTCTCCCAGATCGCAGATTGCCGTACGTGAGTTTAGATCATTTCTTATTTCTGTAATTCATAGGTTTCGTCGGCTAAAATATACATATTAAATTAGTGGCGAATGAACACATTGTGGTATTGTACAAACACAACTTATTACACGTAACAGGTGACACATGCAGTCACACAACATTCATTACCTACTCACCAAGCATAATGAAGCATTCTGAACAAATTAACTATCACTCTATCAGTGATTCAGTGTTAGTTGGAATCAGTTTCAGATTACTTTAGTAAGAGTTTTTGAAGTGGTGTTGACAGCTCGTATACCCCCGTTTTTCAATGGGTTCCAGTTGCGCCCGCCCTGAATAGGGTTAAAAGCTCCTGTTACGCAATACGCATGCCTGAGAGTTCATGTATGCCTACTCCGCCCGAGACGCCTACTGAGTTGCGTAGATTCATCACTTGATTTGGCGACCGGGATGTTTTCCAGAACCTAGCTACAGTTTTGCAGATACTGCTTACTATTGGCGTATCGGTTGCTAGCAGCGAACGTTCATTTTCAAAACTTAAGCTAATTCACACCTATCTACGCTGCATGCACCATGTCTCAAGAGAGGCTTACCAATTTGGCAATACTGTCGATTGAGAGAGAAACTGCTGCGTATATTGACTTTAGCCAAGTTATCGACGACTTTGCGTCTGCAAAAGCGAGATGAGTACAGTTTTAATTTCTGACAGCAATCTGCTAGTCCTGTAGCTGCACGAGTGTGATGTTACATTGCTTGAACGTTGCGCTTTTCAGGCAGGCAGCATGGGAGCAGTCTTTATTAAATTAGTATGATTTATTACTTGTTTTTTCACGTAATCCACTTAAAAATAATAAAACATTTAAATTTATTTCAACTTTAAAGTTTCAAGAAAAATACGTAAGTTGCTAATGCCAAATTGATAAAAGTACTGTCAGTGCACAGTACACAGTGGCACTTGTAGCGGATCTGCATCATCTGCTCCTGTGCTCTATACTAGGGTACTAATGGCTACGGCCTCTACTAGTACTAGCTACTATCATGCACAACACAGACACAATTCCAATAGACTACTAGACAGACCTGCCGCCTAACCGGGGGTGGGGGTACCACCTTTGAAAAATCCACGCGCCGCCACTGCTAACAAGGTATCTTCAGACCAAGCGACAAAAAGCCAAGCTCAGAGAATTTGACTAAACATTGGTTTATATTAACTTTCTATTCACTAGATGGCCGACACATGATCGCTAGAGGACTAACTTAAATTTGTCAACCACGACCAACACCTCTTTCTAACAAAGACATCAAAGCACGCTAAAGCACACCTAACCATACTAAAAGAAATCTAACACAAGACTCAACGATGCCTAACAATAATCAGAGATATCTAACAGCAAACATACGCGCACAATACACACAGATATACATACATGTCATACATACATACATACATACATACATACATACATACATACATACATACATACATACATACATACATACATACATACATACATACATACATACATACATGCATACATACATACATACATTCATACATACATACATACATATACATTCATACATACATAGGCTACATAGGCTACATACGTATGTATAGCTATAGGTATAGGGCCTACAATCCCTACATACCTACGCATATGAAATCGCCTGTCATTAGATAACATCGATACATAAATTTAACGACTGAGCAGTTTCAATGCATATGAAAGTGTATTAGTTGAATCAGCTCACATCAGCAATAAGCTTTCTCAGCTTTTCCTGTTTGACAGGATCCACTTTTTCCGCGGCAGAGAATCCTTCAGCCATCAGTTCGAAATCTCCCTTCCAAATGACACCGTCTTTGTCAAAATCCATGAGATGGAAGAAGGTTCTCATCTTTCGTTGCCAAACTGAGACATTTTCAGAGCAGATAATCGACCGTGAACGAAGGACTTTTCCTGCAAAACAAACATTTCCAAAGTGTGCGATAATTCATTCACTGGTCTCATTCTTCATCAAAACAACGACTGGCAGATAAAACTGGAAGTCAAATTGAATGGTAGCTAATTCGAAACTCTGTGGTAACTCAATGGCAGATTGTTTCTTTATGGAATTCCGGATCTTAATCATAGCGCTGCATAATTAGCTATGGGTGGTCACATTTGCATCCATTCCGTAAGTGTCATTTAGAATTGCAACTGCACAGATTTATATAGCGCCTTTTGAGAGACGTTCAGGACAGGCACTCCAGACCTGACAACATAATACCACGATCGAACAAGAAGAAGTGTCAAACGATTACCCACTAGAAAAGTAGGTTTTAACAAAGAACTGCTAGCTAGCGCAAGAAATGACCCAAGTAGAGAAATAATAAGTTAAATTGATATGAATGCGCAATTAAATTAAAACTAAACTGTTAATTTACTAAATAGGGTTTGTGTTTGCATTTTCTACCAAGGAAAAATTTACAAACCTGAGCGCTTTCTAACTAAGTTTTGGAGACTGCTCGACTACTTGTGAAAAGTGTCTTGGATTTTGTACGACGCTTTGCGAAATGAATTTGCCGTTCTTATAATTGGTACAATGCCATCTGGAAATCAAATTGAAATCCATAATAATTATTGCCTCGTCACTACACCAATATATTTGTCGTTTGCACTTTCTTTAGTCCAATATTCTTGTCGCAGGTTTTATTTTTTTAATTGTTTCCCCTGCTTGGATCGATATCGAACAGAATGCATAAGTAGGCTACACTTTCGACCAACTGTCATAGCGGGACCTAGACTCAGTCTTTTAATTTATGACAACAATTATTTCATCACATAATTACACTGTCTTCTGAGTGAAATGAGCTGCACGGCTGTCGCTAAAAATATAAGACGCTATTAAAGTAAATTCAGCATCATGGACTGATTTTATTGACGCCAACAAGGTTAAGCAGAACAGAAACGTCATTATGTAAAGTAACTACTCATCGTAAAAGTGTTTCTGGCTCAAGGTGTAATTCTATGAGTGATTCTAATTTGTTCATACCTTTGCCGCCTTTCATTCCTTCAAATACTATATAAGCGGAATAGTGACGGATTAGGTCTGTGCGCCTCCCTTAGCAAAGTCTGGTGATCTCAACGACTATGAAACTTTGTTTCGAAAGACAGCGATTTTCCAATAGGGACCTCAATTTAGGTTGTATGTCACCAGATGTGGTTCGTCACTGAGCAAATCATCAGTTGCCTTATCTGCTGCATCTTCGAAGAGGCTTTGCTTCAAGGCAGCGGCTTACCTTAAACTTTAAAGCGTAAAGAGGATACAAAGGTGCAAAAAGACCTCAAGTAGGATGGGGCCGCCCCAACAAGACAGTTACGCATGCGGGAAAGGATTTTGAACTGTACCCGCTGTTGAATAGGGAGCCAGTGAAAGGTATCCCGAATATAGCCTGAGATATGGGCAAACTTTGGAATGTCGGTCACCTATAAGCCGAGCTGAATGAATGAATGTATGTATGTATGTATGTATGTATGTATGTATGTATGTATGCATGTATGTATGTATGTATGTATGTATGTATGTATGTAATTGCGTATGTACAGGGTGGCGCAAAATAAACCGGACTATTATGGTATTGGTTTGGCATTTAATATAACATTGAATGAACTGTAAAATTTCAGAATTTTCTGAATGCGTAATAAATTTCAGTCAAAGTGATGTTCAATATGTCCTCCGTTTGTTGCGATAACCAATGATAATCGCTTGCGAAACTGTCCAATAGCCCGGTTGATAGTGTCCTCGCTGATTTCGTCCCAGCATGCGGTCAGAACTTCTTTCAAATGTTCAATATCTCGAATTCTCTGCCTGTAGACAAGCTGCTGAAGCATTCCCCAGATGGAATAGTCTACGGGATTCAAGTCCGGACTGTTCGGTGGCCAATTTTCTGGTTCAATAAAGTCTGGAACGTGAGCAGTGAGAAAAGCAAATGTTTTTCGTGAACGATGAGCAGGTGCTCCATCCTGCTGGAAAGTGAAATTGTGACCAGAGTGAGCTATAATGTCTGGCAGTAATCCTTGATGTAGGACGACGTCACAGTAATAGGAACTGTTAACTTTTGCTCCTCGTTCAACGAAAACTAATGACGATTTCCCCAGCTGCGACACGGCAACCGAAACCATGATGCTCTGTGAGAAGTGCTTCCGACCTTTCAGCAAGCGTTCTGAAGGAATGTCTCGTTTCACAGCTACGTTGGCGTACACTCGATCATTCTGTGAATTGGTTGGTGTTTGGACTGTAAAGATCTTTTCATCCGTAAACCATGTTCTGGCCAATTTAGCTACGGTTAGTCGTCGAGACAGACGTTTGCAGGCGGCAAGCCGTTTCACTCTGTCAGCGTGTGCTAGCAGCTGCACCTCACGTCGCCGAAACACTTTAAGCTGTAAGTCAAATTTAGCAATACGCTGAACAGTTCTACGAGATATACCAGTTTGACGTTCAATTTCTCTTGGAGATTTGCTTGTTCCCGGTTGGCCTTCTTGACTTGAAATCAGTTCCTCGACCTTCGCTACGTTATCAGCCGTACGAACCGATCGCGATCGACCGCTACCCTGTTTTCTTTTAGTGTCGCCAGTTTCGTCGATCTTTTTAATCAAATCATTCAACGTACTTCGCTTCCATTGTCGTTGTGGGAATTCTCTAATCATTCGAAGCGAACCCCATCCTTTTTCGAGTCTTAACGCACGAATTAACGATTTATCATCAATTGCCAACAGACGCTTCGCCATGACGGTACAAAGAATAGTTAACGCCATAGAATATTTGACGTCATTTTTATTTTATGTAGCGTTCTCATTTTTCTGTGTCATTTCTGTCTAATGCGATAATTACTTTGATTATTCAAGCGATGCAATTGCAAAAACTAATAGTCCGGTTTATTTTGCGCCACCCTGTATAATATATACATTTGCAAATGGCTCGTAGTTTTGAGAATTTCTCCGTCAGCATTCAGCGCTCATTCAGCTTTTAGATGAAACGGAAGAAGCCTGGTTGGTTGGGAACTAAATCTTATACTTAGATGTTGGAATGCCATAGAGAAGGCGTTGAACTAGAAGCAATTGGCCTCTTCAACGTCTCAAATCTCCAATTGGCAGCAGAAGCCAGTGACAGTTATCCAGGTGACAGGAGATCTAGCAGATATAGAGATGTGACGCCTAATTCTTCGCAACTCACGGGTAGGGCGGCTGAGGGCCTCATGCATAATTAGATAAGTAAATAAGTAAGTAAGTATATTCTTTATTGAACCAGCTGCAATCCGCATTTCGGTGTACATACATCATATATAATAAACAATCAATAGTCAATATGAATAAAGCACTCTAAGAATAAAAGTTTTTTCATATTATGGTCAGCTAAAGGTAAAACACGGTCATGTGACCGGGGACGAAGGGAATAGGCCAACGGCTTTTTCGGAGGCAGAAACCTATGAAGAACATGGCCCCGGTTTCCCAGGACCGCCGAAAACAGACAGGTGTCGATTTACAAAACATTTAAATAATCGGTAAGGACATAGCAAGTTCATTTAGCATAATTCCTTTTGTCAGGATATCACTGTCTATCAATGGATTGAAATGGAATGGCGTCTGCAGCACTGCTGAGAACTTGTTGCAATCTAATAGGAAATGCAATTTCTAAATCCATGAATCGAAGCAGTACTGACACGCAGCTGACAACAGATCTCTTGGCGATTTTACAGTGGCGAAGATTGCTGCTCTACATGATCAGTTACAATATCTTTCCAATTTGGAATTGTTAATGAAAAACTTAGCAATTCTGATTCGGTGATGACTTACAGGTTTCTCAAGATACTTCAAGTGAACTAGTTTGAAAGTGTTCATACCTTAAAATAAATTGTTTTTCAATCAATGTTGCATAAGTATAATATTGTATCGTTTACTCCTCCTATTCACCTGTCATTAGAAAAAGATACTAGTGGGAATGACTTAGCGTTCCATTTTTGGACAATCCAAAATGACCTTAGATCTGAAATATCACTAAAACCTTGTCATTTCTGTTTAAATACCATCAACATTCAACATATAACACATATTTAAGTGGCAACTCAAAATTCCGCCTTAAAAACATAGTGGGAAAGTAGAGGTAAAGCAAATCCGCCCAATTAGGCCAATGTATTGTCGTGTTTGCAGAATTGCATAGATATAAATACATATATATGCAAACATATATATACAAACATATATATACATATACATTATACAAACATTTATATTATCCATATATATGTATACATATGTACATATATATATATAAACATATATATACAAACATATATATCAATATATTCATATACAAACATATATATACCTATATATATGTTTGTATCTAAAATACTGAAGCGCATTGTTGCTAACCAGCTGATTACTTATCTAGATGTAGATGTGAATGAATTGATTCCGTCTCAGCAGTCGGGGTTCCGTCGGAATCACTCCACGGAGACTCTCCTGCTTCGACTTTTATCAGACTTCTATAGCGCAATTGCTCGTGGTCAGATTACTCTCCTTGCTCTCTTTGACGTAAGCTCTGCCTTTGACTCCGTGGACCACTCCATTCTCTTGCAGCGCCTCTCTACTTCCTTTGGCTTGGTGGACCAGCCTCTGGATTGGCTTACATCTTTCTTAACTGACCGCTCAAACTGTGTAGTCCTTGGTTCGTCCAGGTCTCTTTGGG
Source organism: Aporrectodea caliginosa (assembly GCA_020284085.1). Classification (NCBI taxonomy): domain Eukaryota; kingdom Metazoa; phylum Annelida; class Clitellata; order Crassiclitellata; family Lumbricidae; genus Aporrectodea; species Aporrectodea caliginosa. The sequence goes on along the minus strand of JACEVL010000136.1, from coordinate 2,052,118 downwards.
TCCCTGCCCCTTTTGGTGTGCCCCAGGGTTCTGTCCTGAGCCCGCTGCTATATTTTCTTTATACTTCTGATGTCTGCTCCTTGCTGACGTCTCAGAGGCTTCTGCACCATTTACCGATTATGTGCAAGCCTACATCCACACCCATTCAGCGGATGCGGTGGCTACTGTGAGTCAGATGTGCCTGACTATGGATGTCCTCTCTTTTTGGATGGCCTCCAATCGGCTACTCTTAAATCCCTCTAAAACACTGCTCATTTGGCTGGGTAGCGTAGGCAACTTCAGGGTATCGACTTTCCTCAACTTACCCTGCTTTTTCCTCACATAACCTTTTCCCTCACAGTTCGTGATCTGGTACTTTCTCTTGGGTGCTATGACAATTCGGCGCTCTATTCTGAAGAATAACTAAATAACCTAAAACTGCATTGTCATGATAGAGAGATACTAATTCAGATAAGGACGATAAGAGACAGGCAGGTCTACATTAAAACTAATCAAGCTGTCATTCAAAGAACGCCTCCAAATGACTCGAACCACAAAAATCACAGATCAGTTTTCATGCGACAGCATCATCATCACATATTCGTTTATTTCAAGAAAAAATACAGCCCGTAAAAACAAAGTTTTTTACTATATCCATCTAGTATCCTATAATGCGTCTTATGAAGCAGTTACCTCTACAAATATATAGTCCGCGTTCATTTTACGACTGCGGCCAATCACAACGCTGGCCAATCACAACGCTCCGTATCGGAAAAGGGGATTCCCCGATTCGAAAAGTTTAGTCCCCGATTCTATAAGCTAGCCTTTTTGGGGAGCTGAAATTTTGATAGAATGAAGTGTGTGCGAGGGCGAGTCTATCTGCCAAGTTTCACGATGATTGAATGATTGTAAGTGATCGAACTAGTCGTCGCAAGATTTGATTTTTTAGCCTGTGGCTCAAGCAATCAATCAAGCAAGCAAGCAAGATTCCCGCAAGTTAAACTAGATGGATAAAAATCAAGTTGACACAGCCGCAACTTCAACAAGCAATAGTGCATCATGCGGAATATTCTGAGGCGGCTTGCCAGCGTGGCTTAATATTGTGGGCTTCACAATACTGTCAGTAAATGTTCTTATTCAGCATTCTGGGAATAAAATTCCTATCGTCCTTTGGAGGCAGTTTATATCCGTGGACTCGAGTTCGTAGATCATAGCTGTGACTCCGGGACTCTGGTAGAAGGCTTAGAAAGAACATGGCTTTCATTTGTAATCACGGCCCTGAAGAGAGAATCATCGGCCGTGACCGCCATTTGCTGCACAGTTGGAGCATTGGAAACTCAATATTTTGCTGTCATTTAAAACGAGTAGGCCTACATGTTGTTTTTAGCAGGATGCTCGTTGGATTTATTAGTAGGCCTAACATAAATGTATTACACAATTTCGGCAGTAGGTACAGTAGTAGTGCAATGGAAGAACTCAGCTCTCTTCAGTGAGCTATGTATTGCCTCCGGCGTGTTCTGTCCATTATCGCATGTAGTTGATTTCATTAAGTTAACCGAGTTCTTAATCCTCTATATGATATCTTATAGTTAACCAATATTATCCACTAGGCTAACATGTAACTGGGCGCTGTAAACAATATCTCAATTTTGGTACAAATTATTTATAATATAGACAGACTTAACTTTAAAAGTAAACTGCAAGAGCAGATAGAGCGGCTAAAGCGGGCAATGAATTCCTTAGCCGCTATATCAGGGGACCCCACAACAAATTACACGACGAATCTTCGTCCTCTGAAAGGAAGAACTCCACAAAAGCGTGATTGAGCTCATCGAAACTCAACTTTCCATCATGATTGGTATCGATGGCTTTGAAGCCTTGCTCTGCGAAGCGCGTGTCAGGTATGCCAGTGCTGCCAAATCCCTTGCGCAATTCTAGGAGCTGTATGTAGCCGTCTTCGTTGATGTCCATAGCATCGCAATAGCCCCGCGTGACGTTCTGAATGCTCGCCTTCAGTTTCGGATCATTTATCTGTTTCTTAAGGTTGTCAATCAGCATAGCTTCAGTCAGGAATTCCTTCTCACCCGTTTTCGTTGACCCAGTGTATTGCAGCCAAAGCTGAAACAGTTGTTGAAAAGCATTAAAATGTGGCAACAGCAGTGTCACATCAAGAAAATATTCTAAAGAAATGAAGTCACATCAGTCTGCTGTATACGTCCACACAATGCTAGCAATACATATATATTATGGCTTAAGATATTGGTTATATTTTATTATCTAGATTCTAGATCATCGTCGCACCTGTAATTACTATAGCTCTCATACATCTACTTAAGAAAAGACTAAAATTTTCCCCCTTCAGGCGAGTTCCTTTAAACGTACCCACGTCACTGAATTAACCACAGGATGCAAGAGCCGTGAAACTGAAATTCCTTTAATAATAACAATTATTAATTACTAATTATAATTGCAATACACGCATATGTATGGCGTCGTACATTTGAACCTGCCTAAGATGCAGAGAAGCAGAAAGAAAATATATATGGATACATACATAATGTAGCTATTGGCGTGTCACTTAGTGAAGAGTCCCTCCCGGGGTCACTGAGTGCAGAGTCCCCCTCAGTTCCTCCCTGGGTCACTGAGTGCAGAGTCTCCTTAGAGTCCCTTCTTGAGTCCCTTTGAGTGCCCCTTGAGTCCCCCTTAAGTGCCCCGGGGACTTAGGCAGGGTTTCCCGCTCTCTAGGGACTATATAAAGCCGTGTGTTTGGAGGAGGGCGCGCTTGTTTTGATGGTTCATTATGCGCTAGTTCGTCGTCGAGTTGTCAGCTTCGTTTTAGTTCAGTTGTCGATTGTCGTTGAAGAGTTGACGCTAATAAGAATTGGATTGTTGAAACGTCTTCGTGTCGTTCTTCTCATCGAGTTAGTCAGTGTGCATCGACGGTGGCCTTCGACGGAAATCCTTTGCCCTAAGGGAAAGGTCGATCAACGCGGACAGAGGAAAGAAGGGAGAATCCCCGCTCGGCATACAAGGTACCAGACGAAGAAGAAGAGAAGGATCCCCTCAAGCAGATCCCTGCCGATCCGGAAGAGACAGTGGTCCGTCACATCTTTAGCCACAGAAGTGCGGAGTCTGTGGTACCAGAAGTGGGGTACCATTCCGCGAGTGCAAAAACCGAGTCGTCACAATAATATATGGATACAACAAATAGCCTGCATAATTATAAGCATGCATTAATACATACTTGTATACACAGGACCGTGCAAAGCTGGTAATAGGCCCAGGTGAGATGGGAAATGTAGGCCCCGTTAATTTTAAACGGCTCTTTAAGTATTTTGGTAAACAATCAGTGCTAATAACATATGATAGTATGATTTCTGTGTATATATATATATATATATATATATATATATATAATATACATGCACCTTACATTAGTGTATACGAATATGACGTAATTACAATTTACTAGTAAGAGAGCAGAATAAAAGAACTAGAACGATTTATATTCTGTATTCGGACATTGGAATGTCTTCACATTCAGAAATGCTTTACGTGCTTTTCTGTTGGCAAATTCACCAATAACATCAGAGAAATCCTGCAACTTTCTCTTGTCAATGTTGATGTTCAAAATTGGTAATTCATTCAAACGTTCTTTGCATTATTGGGAACCGAAAGTATGACATAGTTCTTTTTAAGACACTGAAGCTCCTCTCACAAGGGGCCACTATTCCTGACAGTGAAAGAAACTACACAGTGTACTATTATATATATATTACGTGTATTGCAGGCTGTCTGGTCTGTTAGTAGTTAAGATTTATGTCTTCTGTCATTTGTGTTCTTGTGAATTGTTTCAATTGCATAATTGTGCACTGTAACCGGTTGCGGTTTGTCAACCGGATTGTTTCAATAAACGAAAATATTAAATATGAGTATTTTACGAATATTCGTGAAAGTTCTAATTATTTTATACATTTTTATCAGAGAGTTGGACCCTCACATCGTAAGCCCATGCCAGCTGGCTCACTTGGCCCCTTTGTTCTGGCTTGTACATGCACACATTCATATATACGTATACAAACATAGGACGTAGGACGTATGTATGCATGCATAATACACGATGCATACATGCATACATAGTTACATACATATATACATTCACACATGCGTACATACATACAAACATTTCTTCTGTCAGATATTATAATGTTGCCATTGACCAGTCTCATCTCACTCTCAGCGCTTTCTGACGTCTCTTCTGTTTTTGAAATGGTGGACCACTAGATTCTGCTTCAGCGATTGCAGTTATCCTGTGGCCTTTCTGGTATTCTCCTTCTTTGGCTTAAATCCCGCCTCACTGACCGCTCGTCCTTGGAGACTCCATGCAGGACTCAGAGGGTTGGCGTTAAGTTTGGCGTTCCACAGGGCTATGTACTTGGCCCCATCCTCTAAATTCTCTTTACTGTTGAGTCGATAAAAGCGGTATGCTTTTATCGACTAAACAGAGAACAAATGGCGGTCTTTATACAGATGATGCCCAGGCTTTTATACATGGTCCGGCCAACTCTCCCTGGTTCGTTCTATTGATTGTCTTGTTTCTGGTCTTCACTATTGGATGTCGACTAACAGACTCTGCCTAAATGCTATCGAGACTCAATTGATCTGGCTTGAGACTAAGAAATAGTTAGCTAAACTTGACTTTTAATTACTGACCGAGAAATTCCCTGCCTACACATACTCTTCTAGTGTCCATGACCTGGGTGTCACACTTGACTCCTCCCTGACATTCACGAAGAACATATCTAACCTGACCCGCTCCTGCTTCTTTCAACTGAGGAGGCTCTGAGCCACCAAATGATCGGTCTCTCACTATGTCTTTACCATAGTTCATGCGTTTGTCTGTTCCCACCTAGACTACTGCAACTCATTTCTTATGGGTCTCCCGAAACAGCGTCTTTCCCATTCAGCCGGTCTTAACTGCTCCAGCTAGGCTCATATCCCGACTCCCTCGCTTTGCGCATATCTCTGCATACAAGCTTGAAGTCTTGCACTGGCTTCCTATCATTGCGTGCATTCATCAGAAGATCCTCTTTCTGGTCTCCAAAGCACAGATGGGAAATGCCCCAAAAATACGTCTCAGACTATTATGCCAAAGGCATTATCGGTATCCTTAGCTCGCTCATTGCGCTCTGCTGAGCGTCTTGACTTTTTTCCCAGGACGAGGACTGCTCTGACCCAACATCGGTCGTTTGCTGTGGTTGGTCCCTCCATTTGAGATGACCTTCCTCTCTCACTAAGGGCTAAACTAATGACTGGTTTCTCCTCAACAGTATCTCATTCTTTAAAGGCATTTCTTTTCCCCTGGAGTTTCCGTGCTCAGAGCGCCTCTGAATATCATTCTGTGAGAGGCGCAATATAAATCTATAGATGCGATACATAGACGTAAGACATAAGACATTTTTGTTGTTCCCAGCATATAGACATTCATTGCACAGAAAATGTGACATCAGTAAGTGAATAAGATGCTAAGAAAATATATGATAGATTTGCATGATTACATTAAGGAGCAATAGGCACACACAAAGGGACGAGTCCCGCTAGACAGGGGCCTATTTGAGTAATAATAAGTAGGCCTAACTCAAGATCACAGTCAGTTTACCATTTGGTTTACAGTCCTGGGGAACTTTATGTCAACATGTCAGATTACCTTAATTATGCAAAGAAAGTGCAACTGGCCAAAATAGAGTTCGGTTCTAGCACAAACCTGCCTGAACAACCAAAACATAGCAAACAAAAACAAGAATGAACAAATGAGAGGTTCATATGACACGATACATGCATCCATCCATACATACATCCATACATACATACATACATACATCCATACATACATCCACACATACATCCATACATACATCCATACATATGCCCGATAGCGCATTGGATAACATCTGGCACAGAGAGCGAGAGGTACCGAGTTCGAGCCCCCGTTGGGCGGATATGCTTTGTAGGCTGCTATTAGCGCCGTGTATTGCAGGGTGTCTGTTCTGTTAGTAGTTAAGATTTAAATTGCATAACATGTAAATGTACAGCGCAGTGCGTTTGTCAGGCGCTTAATAAAAAAAGATTATTATTTATTATTATCATTACATGCGTACGAACGTACATACATACATACATACATACATACATACATACATACATACATACATACATACATACATACATACATACGTACGTACATAGGGGTCTAGGTTTACATACATACACAATGTCATATGTAATCGCTTGTCATTAGATAACATCGATATTATTGCATATGAAAGTGAATTAGTTGAATCAACTCACAACAGCCCAGCTCTTTCTCAGTTTTTCCTTTTTGACAGGATCGGATTTTTCAGTGGCACTGAATCTTTCAACCATACGTTCGAAATCTCTCTTCCAAATGACACCGTCGTTGTCGAAATCCAAGTGATAAAAATGGGTTCTCATCTTTCTTTTCCAAAACTCAGACATTTTTAATCGATCGTGTGCAAAAGACTTTTCCTGCAAAACATACATTTCTAAAGTGTGCAATAATTCATACACTGGCAAATATTGACCATCAAAACAACGACTGGCATATAAAACTGGAACTAAACTGAACTTACTGAAGAGAAGAAGTCCATAAAGCTAGTCCTAAGGCCGCAGTGGGTATGATATGTCAGTGAAATTCATTATCCTAGCCTCGGCATATGAGGGCGGGTGGCCAGTCCTCTCCCTCGCTGTCTCATCTTCCCACCGACAGTCTACGGTCAGTGTACTCATTACAGCTGAGCTTACAAGAGGCGCACGCTGAGCAGAAATCTCGAATCAGATTTCTACCCTGGCGGGGATTTGGGCCCCCGACCTCTCAATTGACAGTCCATCACGCAGCCCAATAGACCACTGTGCACCCCGGAAACCAAATTGAATGGTAGCCAAATGGGCAAGCTGATAGAATCGGGGGCTGAAGGAT
>JACEVL010000136.1:2032642-2040142 GCA_020284085.1 Aporrectodea caliginosa | reverse complement strand
TTTGCTATTATTTAAACGTTATCAAATGACTCGAACCACAAAATCGCAGAAAAGTTTTCATGTGACAGAAAACCGAACATTTGCAGTTATTTTAGACAAGTAAAGGTAGTTTTTGCAGTATGCTTGTTAGATTTAAACCTCACCTCTTGCTATCTCTCCACAGGTCTTCCACTCAAAACTGAAAACACTGCTTTTTCACAAATCCTATCCCGATTCCTTCTCTTCCCTCACCTTCCTCGCCATTTCAACTCTAAGCATCATCCACCTTAGCCGTCTGACTGTCTGCCTGCCTGACTCTCTGGATTTTGACCCCCTGCCTATCGATTCTGTTTTGGTTAAGCGCCTGTGAATAAGCTGGTTCCCGCGACTTCGCTTTTGTGGGCGCTGTAGAAATATCGAGTTTACGATTACGATTACGATTACGATTTATTAGAAACATATTACACAATTTCGGCAGTAGGTGGCGCGATCAGAGAACTATGTATTACTTCCTGCGTGTTCTCCAATATCACGAGTAGTTGCTTTCAAGTTAACCGAGTTCTTAATTCTCTATATGATAACTTACATTAAACCAATAACCACAAGACTAAACATATAACCGGACGTTGTATTATATCTCAATTTTGGTAGCCTACAATTGATTTCTAATATAGACTTAACTTTAAAAGTAAACTGCAAGACCAGATCTCTATCGGCTAAAGAGGGCAATAAATTGCTTAGCAGCTAGGCCTGTATCAGAGGACCAAACATCAAATTACACGGCGAATCTTCGTCCTCTGAAAGGAAGAACTCCACAGTAGCGTGAATGATCTGATCGAAACTCAGCTTTCCATCGTGGTTGGTATCGATGGCTTTGAAAGCTTGCTCTGCGAAGCTCGTGTCAGGCATGCCATCGTTGTGAATTGCCCCGAGGTATTCCACAAGTTGAAGGTAGCCGTCTTCGCTGGTATCCATGGCTCCCAAAAAGCCCAGGGAGGAGTCCTGGAGCCTCGTCTTCACTTCCGGATCATTTCTCTGTTTGTTAAGGTTGTCGATCAGCATAGCCTCAGTCAGGAATTCTTTCTGATCAGTTTTCGTTGAACCCGTGAATATCAGCCAAATCTGCAACAGTTAGGCCTATTGAAAAGCATTAAAAAGTAGCAACAGCAGTGTAACGTCAACGAAGAAAATATTCTAAAGAGATGAAGTCACGTCAGTCTGCTACGTCCACAACATGCTGAGTATTACCAGCATACCATATATTATGGCTAAAGCTATTGGCTATTATTTGATAATCTAGACAATAGTCGCACCTGCAAGCACTAGCTGTCAAACTGTCAAACATCTGCTTTGGAAAGGACTGCAATGTTCTTTCCTTCCTTCCTTCAAGTGTGTTCCTTCAAACGTATCCATGTAACTGAGTTAACCCGTGACAGCATAGACTGCAAGAGCCGTGAAACTTACATTCCTATACTAAGAACAATGATTAATAGCCTAATTATAATACAACACATACACACGTATACATACGTAATATGCTTACATATATATATATATATATGGATTATATGTATATATATATATGGGCTACATTCATGCATACATACAGACAAACACACATACATGTAGGGCTTATATATATATAAGTCTACTGAATGGCCACTTCTGTGAGCGGCGCTATATAAATTAACAAATACAATACAATGCAATACAATGATTGGTGAATTTATGTATCGTTACCAACACAATTCCTTACCAGTAATTTATAGAGAACTCTTCCTGCGTACCTCAGAGTGGGCCCCTCGAAAAAAAGTAATAAGGGAACGAGCAGAAACAGTAGTGCCCCCAGATAACATCGCAGCACACTTTATAGCAGGAAGGTCATTCCACAGCAAAGGGCCAACTGAGGCATAGGCACGATGCTGTGCTGTGGTAGTTCGAGACAGAGGAACTAGAAGGTCATGATGGTCAGGGCCGTTTTTAACATAGGTGCAAACGGTGCGGTCACCGCGGGCCACTGAGCCGATGTGGGCCCCTGAGCCGAGTTTTGTTGCTATTTGCTATAAATAAAGCATTCTAACCATAAAAGTGTCTTCATGTTATGGGCCAGCTAATGACTAAACACGGTCATGTGATACAGTGATAGCGGTCAAAGGGAATAGGCCAAAAGCTCTTTTGGATAGAGAAACCTATGGAGAACATGGCCAGGAATTCCCTGGACAGCCGAAAACAGTCAGGTGTCGGCTTTAAGACATAGTTGTTTAAAGGTTGGGAGGTATCGCTGACGGATCAAGTTGTTCATTACAGACTGGAGCATTCCCTTCTCCCTCTGGCTGGTATATAGCCCCACCATGCCGGAGCAGCATAAAGCCCTCACCACATCGTAAAGCCCAGGGCTTTTTGATAACGTGTTTACATTGCTAAAAAGTTAAAACATTAAACTTAGCAAGTGGCTGTGCCTCTCGGTGACTGTTACATGTATGTATGTATACAAATAATATTGAGTTTGAAGATTCAATTATATTCGGATGCGTTAGCAGCGTTGAAATTATAAGTGACTCTTATAAACAAATCCTGATCGCAGCAAATACAAGCGAGTGAAACTCGGAAGCTCAGTCACTCAGCAATAGGCCTAAAGTGTAACCGATTTGCAACAACTTTGCAGTTGTTGACGCGTTCATGTTTACAAAAAGTTAGACGTTTGGACCGTTTAGCCAGCATTTGCTCGGTCTAACCAAACTGTGTGACTGTGAGAGATGAAAACGGACTTAGCCGATAGTTTGGCCTAGCTAATATTTTGGCCTACGACATTTAGGGCCTACTCATTTGCTACAGGCTGCAGCGTTAAAAGAATTAATTACGTAGCCTATTAGAGATTTATCAGATTTTATTGACAAATTGTTGTTAATATGTATTGTTGAAATGTTCTATCTAGGCCTACACTTACTCTCAAACAGTCAGTGGCCGCCACTTACTAGTGTGTATAAGTATTATAACTAAGGGATAAAAAATTAATAATGGGATATAAAAAACAAACGGCAAACCAGCGGCCGCTCGATCGACACGGGCCCCCAGTGGTAACTTTTTGCACCCACGTTCGCAGAACCTCGTCAAAGGCCCTGATGAAGGTCTAATAAGCGGAAATGAACGTCCAGAAGTAGCTGAGATAGGCCGTGTGATAAGATCACAGAGGTAGCTTGGAGCTTGACCCGAAAACGTTTTACACGCAAGAAAGATAATTTTAAACTGAATCCGAGCATGCAGTTAAGGGAAACCAATGACTCAGCAATACCTAACGATAATCAGATATATAGGCCTACAACAACATACATACACACATACATACAGATATACATACATACATACATACATACATACATACATACATACATACATACATACACACATACGTACGTATAGCTATAAGTACGTACATAGGACCTACATACATAGGCCTACGCATATGAGATCGCTTGTCATTAGAATCTAATGACATTGATATATAAATTTGACGACTAAGCAGTTTCAATGCATATGAAAGTGTATTAGTTGAATCAACTCACATCAACAGCAATCTTTCTCAGTTGTTCCTCTTTGACAGGATCTACTTTTTCTGCGGCATAGAATCCTTCAGTCGTCAGTTCGATATCGCTCTTCCAAATGACACCGTCTTTGTCAAAATCACGGCATTGGAAGAAGGTTCTCATCTTTCTTTTCCAAAACTCAGACATTTTCGGAGCAGATAATCGACCGTGAACGAAGGACTTTCCTGCAAACAATAAATTTCCAAACTGACCAAAAATTCAATCACTGGTAACATTCAACATTGAAGCAACGACATGGCATATAAAACAGGAAGCTAATTGAATGGTAGCTAAATGGTAACTCTGCGGTAACTCAATGGCAGATTGCTTTTATGGAATTCCTGTTCTTAATTCGAGAGATGCATAAGTACGGATCTAGGACTATTGATCATAGGCTTTTGGTCATAGGATGATTGGTCATAGGCTGATTGGCCATATGGACTATTGGTCATACGGGCAGGATTTGAAAGGACTAGGAGCAATAAATAACAAAAAAACGTTGAGTTTTCTAAAAAATATTGAGAAATGTAACGACTACATCGAATCTAATAAAAAATACTACATAATGTGTAGGCCTAAGTGTTCCGAAAAAAAGTTAAAGCAAACGTTAAAACTTGTAACGTTATATTGAAGAAAGCTGCTAGAGTCTAAATCGTCCACAGAATATATGCGCGATGCCAGGTCCCAAACGCAACACTATGCCCTACTTAAAAGAAATGAAAGCCAAAGCACGGGGATATGCTAAAATGTCTGTTTGGCCATTATGTTGCAACAGCTCGCATTACACGCTCCTTCAGTAGGCGATATCGCTTGACGCTGCGTTGTTCCACACCAGTTACACCCTGGAAGAATGCAGCTTTTTGCTTGGTGCTATCGTTCTCTGATCCTGACAAAAACTGGACCCTGCTTAACCCTATGACGCACACCTGGGGTCCATTGGACCCCATCGATGAAACTTCCTTGAATAGCTACGTTGATACAAATAGTAAAAATCTGAAATAATTCAAATTCCTCAGCAATTCATCCCTCTACATTAATGAATTAATTGGAAAAGTTTAGTATTCTTGGTTCAATTCTAAAAAAATAAGAAAGACACCTAGGGCATATTTAGCACACCTGGGGTCCAACAGACCCCAGACTGTAACATTGATAGACCCATCGACTATAACATATTCCAGGCTATGTTACATACAAAGATACACACATACTTACATACAGACACATGCATACATACATACATACATACATACATACATACATACATACATACATACATACAAATATATACATGCATAAATACATACATACATACATAGATACATACATACATACATACATACATACATACATACATACAAATATATACATGCATACATACATACATACATACATACATACATACATACATACATACATACAAATATATACATGCATAAATACATACATACATACATAGATACATACATACATACATACATACATACATACATTACATACATACATACATACATACATACATACATACATACATACATACATACATTCATACATACATACATACATACATACATACATACAAACAAGCATACACACATACTTACATACATACATACATCCATTTATACACACATATATATATACATTCAAAAATACATCCATACATATATACATGTACATGCATACATTCATATACACACGTACAAATATATACATGCATAAATACATACATACATACATAGATACATACATACGTACATACATAATATCCAGACATTCATGCATACACACATACATATACGCATATATACATATACATACATACCAATATGTACATGCATAAATGCATATGCATTACGCACACTGCATACAAAAATACATACATATATACATGTATACATACATACATACATACATACATACATACAGACATACATTTAGACATATATGTATATATGCATGCATACGTACATGCATGCATAGATCCATCCCTGCATTATAGCTGCATACAAAAGTACATATGTACATACATACATACATACATACATACAGACATACATACATACATACATGCATTCATCCATAAATGCATACACACATACATACACACACATATATATATCATATGCACATGCCAATATAAATCCATACATATATACTTGTACATGCAAACATGCATGTACACAGTACTACACACACATACATACAAGTGAATACATACATGTATGCATACATATCCATACATGCATGCATACTTACATACATACATATATACATACAGATATTCAACCATACATATATGCATGAGCACATACATACAAGTACATTCAAGCATACACACATACATATATCCATTCATCTATACATACATGCATGCATACTTACATACATACATACATACATACATGCATACATAGCCTACATGCACATATATACATCCATACATATATGCATGTATATGCATGCATCCATGCACACACATACATACAAATACATGCATGAATACCTGCATGCATACGTACATCCATACATAGATCCTACATACCTACATACAGACATACATACATGCATGCATGCATATTTACATAGATACATACATACATACATACATACATACATACATACATACATACATGCATGCATATATACATAGATACATACATACATACATACATAAATACATGCATACATACATGCATACATAGATACATAGATACATTCATTCATACATACATACATACATACATACATACATACATACATACATACATGCATACATACATTGATGCATATATACATAGATACATATATACATACATACATACATACATACATACATACATACATGCATATATACACAGATACATACATATGTACATTCTATTATACCCGTGTTATCGGCGGGGTCTATTGGACCCCAGGTGTGCTAAATGTGTTGGCCAGGGAGGTGTGCGTCATAGGGTTAAGCCTCGGACATCAACGCTTTCATTTCTCCGACTGCGTTCTTGGCGAGTGCTCTTTCTGAGTTGCTTTCATGGTTATGCTCACCCTTGTTGATTCGTACTAATTGACAGCGATTTCGTTATTTATGTAGAATTAGAATAGTTTAAATCATACGGCTAATTGACAGCGATTATCTAATTTATTATTTACTTTATTTACAATATTTACTTTGAATTAGTGTCAATTAGTGTCAATCAGGTCCTGTGATCGATTGGTTACCCGTCAATTAGTGACCAATAAGCCTTTGACCAATAAGCCTATGACCAATGGTCTGCACATCATAAGTACCTATAGAATCTGATAGTCTCAATTTGCATCTGTAAAGCGCATGAGCATTCTGTAAGTGTAATTGCAATTGTAAACTGCAACTGTAAAGATTTATATAGCGCCTTTTGGGAGATGTTTAACACAAGGGCTCTAGACCTTACAACATTATACCACGATCGAACAAGAAGCTCTTACACTAAAGAAATGTATGACCAAGAACTGTTAGAGCAAAATGATCCAAATAGAGAAATAATTAAATTGACATCAATGCGGAATTAAATAAAAATAAACTTACAGTTTCACAAGCTGAGTATGGTTCTACCAATGAAAAAGTTACAAACCTGAGCGCTCTCTAGCTAAGTGTTAGAGACTGATCGACTGAAGCCAATGGTGAAAGTTTCTTTACTTTTATTCGACGCTGTGCGAAATCAATAATCACTTTACCGTTATTGTAATTGCTACTCTGTCATCTATTGATCTATAATAATTACTGCTTTGTCACTACGCCAATATTGTCGTTTCCGTGCACTTTCTTTAGTCCAATATTCTTGCTGTGGATTAGTTTTTTAATTGTTTCCCCTGCTGTTGACAAACTATTGTCATTTTCATGGAATGATGGTTTGGATCGATATCGAACAGCTAGGTTGCATGCTGTACGCTTTCGACCAAC
>JACEVL010000136.1:1950142-2027642 GCA_020284085.1 Aporrectodea caliginosa | reverse complement strand
AACTTTGCGATTGCCATCGACGTATATTGGTCTATTGCACTCGCTTGTTGCACGCCTATAGCGTTAACTGTTGCATGTCTCTAGTGTCACGCCTCTAGTGTCAACTGTAGGAGTACAGCAAACGCTATAGGCGTGCAACAAGCGAGAGTAACTTTAGTTTCTAGGCGCTTGTAATCTGAACACTGTGTTTTATCATAGACCGTTAAATCCAGTGGGAGCATTCTCCCGGAAGCCGGAGCTGAGGGTGGAAAATGACGAGACGAGAAGGAGCCAGCTGTGTACGAGCATTCGACCCCCAGATGTCGTTTCCGATTGGCCGAGGACCGACTGCCGACCGTCAGACGACGAACCGAAGCACATGGCGCCTCGGTTCAGACCACCAGGCGGCGGCGAGGGTCAGCCGTCGAAGGCCCCTACTCTTCCTCCTCCGCTCGAATGCTGTCGTCCGCCGATCAGAAAAGCACGACTCAGACAGTCAGTTTCCACTCATTCTCTATACATAGGCTACGTTTACACTTCGTAGAAAGGAAACTCACTTCTAGAAGCATACGCCTTTCATTGCATGCCTTAGTTGTATTATCATAAAATTAATAGAGATCTTATGGTACACTAAGACGTCATAAAGATCAATTTTAGAGCACTTTTTGATATAAAATAATCAGCTAAGACATGCCACCTCTGTCTTCGCTGTGCAACTGACTGTGTACGTGGTGATCAGCCAACGACCTCATATATATAACTAGACGGAGCTTTCTATGTTGAGCTGCCCAGTGACGTCGAAGCTACCGAGGAAAGAGCAGGAAACAAGCACATGGCATGCGCGCACTGCGGATCCGTGTAAACAAACATACGTCTTTGCTCGCAAAAATCTTGAATTTGTCCCAACCACTGCAATAAATTTCTATTAATATCAGGGCTTAATGTAAAATAAATTGATATTACGGAATACTCTTACAATTAAGTGTACTGGAATATAAAAACTGTACATTTTAGCCGATTTTTGAAGGTTCTTAAACGGATCGAAGGCCTACCCAGCTGCTAGTTGACTGTGAGGCGCCCTTTTTACTTGTAACGGCATGGCTGTGCAGGGCCGTAAATCACGGGGACGACATCAGAGGGCGGACTGCGAGAGTCGGACAGTTGTGGGCTTGTGGCTGTGTTACGGCGCCATATAAATTGTCACTATTATTATTATTATCAACAGATAATGGACTGGAATGAACTTCGGCTTTAACTAGCCGTCAGATTTATGTCTACGCAGAAGTAATCCTATATTTCATATGCATGTGTACGGACATTTCTATAGCGCCTTAAGAATTTCTGCCCTGGCGGGGATTTTTCCAACCTCACAGTCCAGTTGGCCAGTAATAGTACTAATCATAATCGAATATTTATATAGCGCCACTCAAGGTCAGAAGTGATCCCGATCCAGGCCAGTGTCTTCACTGATAAAGAGATGTTTTCAGATGGGCATAGCGTTTGAACCTCTAATTAAGAAAAACAAATTACAGTGCAACAGTACTGGAAACAAAGCTTTGTTACAACAATTGCTTTAAATTGGAGAAATATAGCCAAACTATAATAGAAATTATACATGTACTTTTAAAGAGTTATTTACTTTAAGACTTGTCAACTCACATTACTGTAATATTTTTGTTTTTTAAACTTAACATGTAATGAAAAAACAATTCCACATATTTACCACTAAGTACACTTTTACATCAGAGTTGAGTCCTTTGGTATGAACAATGTGACACATTATAAATAAATGAATAACCATTATTAACCAAACAAGCATTTGACATTACTGTAATATTTTAAAGTTAACACTTAATGAATTAACAATTCCACAAATTTACAACTAATTACAGTTTTACATTAGAGGTAGGAACTATAACCAAACAAGCATTGACATTACTGTAATATTTTTAATTGATAGCCTTCATGGCAAGGAAAGGGTCAATTTGGTTCAACTCTGTATTTAAAAGTTGTAAGCTGTTGGTAAACTTGGTATGCTGGTTGCATCTGTTACATTTGATGACTGTAGTGCAAATTTTTCAATGAGTTGGGTGCTTGTTTAGAAGTTAATAATATGAAACCAACATTTTGCATCCTGTTGACCCATCTAAGCAGGTTTGCCTAGTTCTTGATGTTTGCCACATGCTAAAGCTAATGCACAATACACTGACTGAAGAAGGTTTTGATTGTGATCAGCATGAAATAAAATGGCAATATATAAAAGATATACAGGAACTGCAGGGCAAAGATGGAGTTCGTGCAGGCAATAGACTGAGTGACCGCCACATTCAGTGGAGCCACAGAAAAAAATTAAAGTACGTCTTGCAGCTGTTGCGGATAGCTTAGAATTTTGCCACAAGGATTTATGCATACCTAATTTTAAAAACTGCATTTGTTTGATTCTAATGTTAAGCCTGGCTTGCATCCACTGAGATATTTGCTGACATACAAGCTAAGTCTGGGCCATTTAGAACTCTTTTTTGCAGTTGTTCGCAGTCGTGGGGGTTCCAACAACAACAATCCTTCAGCCCTAAATCTTAGGAACACATGGAAGCGCCTCCTTACACACCAATGACACCATCAGTTAAAAGAAGTTGCCAGTGGCAATTGTATTCCACAAGACAGTTCCAACTTGAGGCATAAGTGGTAGGATTGGACGCCTTTGGCACTGTCAGATCACGACCATTCCTTTGTGCAGGAGGCTTTCGGTGTCGAAAAGGATTCACCAGATGACCAGGCAGATCAAAAATTGTCGGTACAGATCCTGAAGCCAAACAAAGTATTTTTCTTTCAGAATTGGATTGTATGCAATAGGCTTACAATGCTACTTGTATGAAAACTGACATTCAGAAACCATAACCACGATTGTAATACCTTTTCAGAAATGTGAACTCTTAATGTCTCAATTACCCTCAATTACCAGCTAAAATAATCAATTACCAAGTATGCAGCACAGTTAAAAAAATTGGCTGGCTCAGAGACTGCTGCAGTCCAGTTTTAGTTTTCATTTGCAAGGCTCAAGTCTGTAAACTTCAGTTCAAAGATTACATACCTACATGTAATTTATTATATCAAGCAAGCTGTTACTAAAAATAGTCAAAGCAGTTCTAAGCTTATTCATGTAGCTTCAATACAGGTCTCTTGTCACCATTCTCACTTTTGACGAAAATAGACTGGCCCCTCCATCTGTTTCCCCGGCCCCCCGTGGCCCCCTCTGTTGCAAAAGTCTAGAGCCGCCACTGAAGCAAGCTGTTACTACAAATATAGTCAAAGCAGTTCTAAGATTACATGCCTGCAGTACTTAATTATATCATGTAAGCTGTTACGAACAAAATATGCTATGAATTCACCTGCTTTAAGTTGAACTCGTTACTCGTAAGTCCAGTGCGATCAAAACAATCAGGTGTGAAATGGTTTGAACAGTCAGAACAGACACGTGAGTGTATGGTTGCCTTGAATGCTTTCCAATGCATAGCATGCTCCCATTTTCTTGCAAGATCTGGTTTTGACAATGGGAAGCTGTCAGATAAAAACAACAGATCTTTAGTTTGGCTTGATAAATTACATACAACATTCAGCAACATTCAACAACCAATTCCTCACATCAAATGGTTAATCCAGCACAAGTTTTGGTAAACATTAAAATCGTGGTGCACAGGTTTCGTGAGTCTCGGTCAGGGTCAGGTTAGGCATCATGATAGTCGGTTAGGGTCAGGGTTAGTGTAGTCATTAGAAAACATGGTACCTTCCGTACAGAATGCCAGTAAACTTATGCACCCTGATACTAAATGTTTGCCTAAGTTTTTATACTCAGCGCCGGTCAAGATCCAGTCAAAGCAGTGAATATTGAAAATGGACAGCGTTCTCAGCATTCGATTATGGAAAAAACAGCACGATTCCTTTAAGGGAATTAGGAAAATCTCCCCAAATGACAATCTGTAAAACTTGAATTTCACATTTTATGCATTTTGTTGTTGAATTTGAAAGGAACATCGTAGATCCGCACAACGATGATTCAACATAAACGTAAAATAATATTGTGTTTGTTACTCGAGTACTAAATTTAGGGCATGCACTTGCACGTTGTAGCGCCCTGTTCAAACGTGGTTTAGGGCAAAGCGAGGGCAAGTAGTCTCCTCGAGATTTACAAAGAACTGTTTTTAGTTCAAAACAAAACAACCTCAAAATTATAGACTTATTAATTTATAAACATCGCAAATATAGACAATGCTTAGAAACCTAACACTATATCACTTACGCATGAAATGTTATTCCTTGCTCCTTGGATCGATCGCCGGAACATTCTTTACACCCGCAGCGCTTTCCGCGTTTCTTTTAGTTTTAACATTTTTCTCCAATAAACCTTCTCTGCCATTTTTTGTCATAGAAACTCTCAACGTCGCTAAATTTACGATTCACAGCAGACTAGTTTGTTCAAAACAGGCGCTTCTCGTGCAATCATTCGTGAATCGCATGACAACATGGCCGCCAGCCAAAACAGACCCGAGCCTTCAGCAAAAATCACGTGATCCCACTGGCCTGTGATCAGCTAGTGAACAAACACTGTGATAAAGGTCAGAGTAAAATGACAAACGCAGTTCCTATTTTCATTTAGTTCTTTTTATAACGCGCGCATCACTTATAAGTTATAGGGTTCACGATTACGATTGCGAGAATCGCATTGAGTACAATGAAATACAGACAAGCAATATAGGCTAATATGAAGTTTTAGCTCCTCCAAGTAGCAATGAGCAATCACAAAAGCCAAAATTACACAATTCAATGCACTGCAATAGGACGAGATTTTACTTACAGGCGCTCGTGAATAAGCTGGTGCCCTGCGCTTGGCTTTCGAGTGGCGCTTTAGAAGTTTGGAGATTACGATTACGATTACGATTACTTACACCTGCACTAATACCATCACCACTCTTATGACCATTAGTACCACTAACTCTATCTACCACCACCACAACTCCCATAACCTTTGGCACCATTACCGCCACCACTCCCATAATCTTTAGCACTACTCTTTACCTACTACCTCTACTACTTCCAGAACAGTTAGCACCAACATCTCTATCTACCACCACCACTCTCACAACCATTGGCACCACCATCTATATCTACCACCACCACTTCCAGACCATTTAGCACCAACATCTCTTTCTAACGATGGCGTCTTTTTCTTCTTCATTGAATGGCAGAACCTTGTGCCAGAGGGACACGCGAGTCAGCTGGGAGGCTCCGTTCATTCCGATTCTGAATACACCAGGTCTGGATCCTAAGAATCCGAGGGACCTCGGACCCCCTTCCCTCGGTCACAGGTACACGTCAATTGCCTGCAAGAAAGGATTCTTCAGTCACGTTCCAATTCCAGAGGCCACTCCTTGCCACGTGTCAGACGAGGAAAAGGAGGATCTGTACAAACGAATGGTCTACACAACAACCGCTCGAAGGATGATGAACGACATTCCTCACCGAGAAAACGTCGTAAGCATCACATCAATTACTTACATAGAACACGACCTCTTTTATATAATTATATTAGCCTAAGTTAGTATTGGATAGTGCGTGTGTGTGTGTGTGTGTGTGTGTGTGTGTCTGTGTGTGTCTGTGTGTGTATGTATGTGCTGCTGTGCATAGATGTGTAAGCCAAATATAAATCCTATCCTGAATCCTCCGCTTTCCCCTCACCTACCTCGCCGTTTAAACTCTAAGCACCACCCACGTCAGCCGTCTATTGTATTGTATTGTATTTGAACACTTGTTATAGCGCCCCTACCAGATTGCCCATTCAGAGGCGCTCCCGACTACTGCGCGGACGCTGAATCGGAGTTTCACGCCGAAGCGCATGAGCAATTGCGAGTGAAGGACTTGCCCAGGGTCCCTACGCGGCGGCTTTGAGGTGGATTCGAACCCGCAACCCTCCAGCTGCAAGGCACCGAACATACCCCTATACCACCGCGCCCCAGTTATATTGTGTTGTATTGTATTGTATTGTATTGTACTCCTAAATGATAGCCACCCGCTGTAAAGATCCGAGAAATTAATCTCTGATAAACCGACCGACCCGGAATCGAACCCGGGCCGCCGACGTGACGAGCGGGCTACCAACCCACTCAGCCACTCAGGATCTGCCTATCTGACTATTTGGATTTGACCCCCTGCTTATCGATTTTGTTTTGATTGAGTGCCTGTGAATAAGCTGTTTCCAGCGACTTCGCTTTTGTTGGCGCTGTAGAAGTTCGAGTTTACGATTACCATTACGATTAACCTAAGGATCCTGAGTGGCCGAGTGGGTTGGTGCCCGCTCACCGCGCCGGCGCCCCGGGTTCGCTTCCCGGTCGGGTCGGATTATCAGAGATTAAATTCTCGGATCTTTACTGCGGGTGGCTCGGTCGCATTATAAACGTGGAGTACAATACAACACACAATACAACACATCACAATACAACCGGGGCGCGGTGGTGTAGGGGTATGTTCGGTGCCTTGCAGCTGGAGGGTTGCGGGTTTCGGATCCACCTCAAAGTCGCCGCGTAGGGACCCTGGGCAAGTCCTTCACTCGCAATTGCTCATGCGCTTCGGCGTGAAACTCCGATTCAGCGTTCGCGCAGTAGTCGGGAGCGCCTCTGAATGGGAAATCTGGTTGGGGCGCTATAACAAGTGTTCAAATACAATACAATACAATACAATACAATACAACCTAGCCTTACCATAGGCTCCATGACCTCTGGCAAGACATCAATGAGACTATTATAATACCGATACATGATTTGCCTATCATTTAGGTGATTGGACGATGCCTATCATTTTTCTTTGACCTCTCGTTCGCTGTCACAACTCTTGACTTCTAGTTGGCATATTTAAATTCGACGTAGCCTTTATTTCTTCTGTCACCATGTCTGTCTTTCTCTAAGTCTTGTCAAAATCATCCCTGTATAATTGACTTTACAGAAGAACCAACAGAATATGTCGATCGTCATTACATTGACCGAAGTTGCTTTAATTTTCATTGTTTGTTTATTATTATTTTTTGTTCAAGAGACTTCCTTTGACTACAACTCTAGAGAAGAGAGCAGACATGGTTAAATATCGCCCGAAAGTCTATGCTCCAGTTACGGCGCTTTGGCAGCAGGTACCAATTATTTGGGATCGATCACAGCTCAGGACACAGGTCGACAATGTAATCGGCGACAGAGATACTACACTGAAAATCAATAACATCTTCCCAAGCAGGTAATTAATTATTAAAAACTGTCTCTATGGTGATATTGTGGTTTTAGCCGTTACCTTTCCACATTTACCTTACCTTGCCTCTACCGTCCCCCATGCAGATAGCTCATAGCCACACGCCCTACTGGGTCACCAATATAGCCAGTATTAAACCCAAAAGCGCTCCACCGGTGGCAGTCCGCGGAGCTTGTGAACTGCATGTGCTGGAAAATCCAGCAGCACGATGTGTTGTAGACAGTGCATATTTTAACGGATTTGAACTACTGGGAACAGGGACGGATCCAAAAAGTTTTATGAGGGGGGGGCAAATGGGCGTCCGAACAAAACCTATCTCAGGACGTCTCGAGACCGAAACAGTACGTGTCTTGCGACAATCCAAATCTGGTTTTAATAACACAAATCATATAAAGTGTCCCTCTCAACTCTCAAGATGTAACAACTGAACATTTAATGGCACCTTCTATGTTCATGATAGCTAGCCTAAATGATGTGTAAGAGTTTATTAGGTCGCTTAGATCTCGAAACACATATGCCTATGATCTGAAAGACAATTACTGATTTGTTCTGTTTCTGCAGAGAAATGTTGGTCAATAATCGCATGATTATGCCGCCATGTCCAGTGGCACCGCAATGTTACGTCTGTCAGGAAGAGAAGCCGAGACCCAAGTAAGTACACAAAATAATAAGACAACATTAAACCTCTACTAATTCTTGTTCTCCACTTACGACATGCGTCACCGTTGGAGACGCGTGATTTAAGCGAAGGTATAATGTGTGTGAGAACTTCGCTAAGCGACAATTCCAAGACATCAAGTACATGTAGCCTACTGGTTATAGATCATACTGAAACGCAGTGATTATATTTTGTAATCCAAGCAACGTTTCGAAGGTTTGTCTACGACTCATTTAAATAACTTTGCATGATGCAGAGAGGCGCTATAATATCGACAGAGCTCTCGTTATAACTGGACGCAGTACCTTACTTATCATTTAGCTGGGCCAACGGTTCAGTAGAATCATAATAAGGATTCAGTTGTCGTAGCGCATTGACAGCAAGTATTGCCTTTGTTTTGGCCTCGCTCATCGAGAGTTCGAGACCATTATGCACTAGATGTTTTCCCGTCCTAAGACGGTTAAAATGACCTTCATAACGTATGCGATAGAAAGCGCCGTCCACTGAAATGAAACGAAAGTAGGCCCTCTCCACCTCCCCTTCCCTTTCCTCCCCTCCCTTTCCCTAAGCCTTCCCTTGGCTCTCCCTCCGTCTCTACCTCTACAACTCTCCCTCCGCACCCCATCCCCTTCCCTTCCTTCCTCTCTCCCTCCCTACCACCTAACCTCCCCTCACCTCTGCCACCCCGTCAACTTCCCCTCCCCTCCCATCCCCTGTTTTACAAGTTTAAGTTTTTACACTGATTAACTGCAAGTAATTCTTTTTAACAATTTACAGGTCTTTAAAATACTGCACACGCTTTGAAAAACACATGCCAGCATGAAATCTTGGAGTTCACAGCACAACACTGTCGTTGCTTAGCCAATGCTATTTGGACTCTTGAACCATCAGCAACAGTACTGTAGCTCTTCCACTACTAATGGCAGCTATTTTCAACCTTTAATTTAACCTCTATTTATCTAATATGCCCTTTCGATTCCCCTTCCATTCCCTCCCTCCCCTCTGCCACCCCTTCCGCTTTCCTCCCCTCCCCTTTCCCTCCCCTTTCCATGCCCAACTCCCCTCCCCACCCATCCTCCTGTCTGCACCCCTTCCCATCCCCACATCCCCTGTCCTACCCCTCCCTTCTGCTCCCTTCCCTCCACCTAACCTCCCCTCACCTCTGCCACCCCTTCACCTTCCCCTCCCCTGCCTCTTTCGCTCCCCTTCCCTCCCCTCTGCTACCCCTTCCGCTTTCCTCCCCTCCCCTTTCCCTCCACCTCCTCTGCCCCTCCCTTTTCCATGCCCAACTCCCCTCCCTTCCCCACCGCTCTCCACTCTCCCTCCCCACCCATCCTCCTCTGCCACCCCTTCCCTCGTCCCCTGTCCCTCCCTCTCCCCTCCACCTCCTACTCCCCTTCCCTGCCCTTTCCATTCCAACCTCCCTCCCTTCCCCACTCCCCTCCCCCACTGCTCCCCTCACACACATAAACCCAGTCTCTGTGGATGAGGAACATGGACTACATTGCTCTGCTGAGCGAGGACTTGCAAGCTTAGCAGATATGGTTACCTAGGCAACCAATAATTGTCAAACTAAGACTCTGTTAAGCTGGCAAGTGAAGACAATTGATGGTTGCCTAAGCAACCAATTGTCAAACTATGACTCTGTTAAGCTGGCAAGTGAAGACAATGGTTGCCTTGGCAGCCAATTGTCAAACTATGACATCACAATATATTGATCTACAAGCCTTATTATTCAGAAGCTTCGTCCATCATGTTAAATTGTCTGTGCATTGCTAATGGTTACATAAGTAACAATTACCATTATTAAGTTAATTAATCAGTTATTGTTTGATCATCTTAACATTGTTCATGATTATTTTTGTAGATACAAATGCGTTACTATTTGTCCTCATGAAAGACCGTGACACTCTCGTGAAGCCAGAATCCATATGCAGCAAAGCAACTTTTATTTTAGCAATTTTATTTGTTCATATAAACTGATCATACCAATAGAGCGCTTTCAATATGTGACCAACTCTTGGCAATAAAGACACTTGTTGGTAATCAACAAAATTACCTACAACTTCTCATGAGAGACAGCCTAATTCAGTTGCATAGGACATATTGGTAAAATGGAAAATGAACCACATTCATTCTCCTCCTCATCTGCTTGTTCCCTCAAGATGTTTATCTTTCCCCGGTGCTTCTACACTGATAGGTCTCTGAATAGATCATACTGCGAGAGGTGCTTTATAAATGTTCAGATACAATACAATACAATTAAGCTTGTAACAGTGGCATCATTCCATTGGGGTGAAAATCTGAATTGGCTAGATTAAGAGCATCAACTGGTCTTCTGAAAATCGGCCACAAGATTCACAGTTAACACGGCGGCAGCAGCACTTACGGAAATCTATTGGTAGTGGTAGTACATACATGTACAAACAATTCTTTTCAAGGCATGGTAAAGGTACTACTTTATTATTGCAAAAGAAGATATTAAACAAGATCAGAAACTAATGCCATCTAATATCACGAATCTGGCCAGAATTATGTTTAAAGTTGGGAATCGTGATAGTCTAGTGTTGAGCTCGCTGGACTGTCAACCAAGAAGTTCGGGACTCGAAGCCCTGCCAAGGCAGAAATTTGCGCAGAGATTTCTGCTCCACCTTTATCTCCAGCCAACTCAGCTATAATGAAAATACACTGTCAGTGGGAAGAATGGCGATACAGAAGACTGGCCACTTGCTCTCATATGCTGAGGAAAAGACAAATGAAGTCGCTAACGCTTCATAACAAATGGTTGTGTTCATGCTAGCCTAAGGGACTGCTCTTCTTCGATCTTTGAAGTTTTAAAATGTTGCACCAGTTTATTCACATCTCGTCCCTTCACATCTCTTCTGCCATCTGCGACAAACTGCTCAGAGTCGGGGTTCAATGGGTTCATAGGTTGTGAGCTTGTCACCTGTTGTTGCTTCTCTTATTTGATGCCATGTAGTCCTTGAACTTTGCACATGGCATCAACTATCAGCTCTGTCATTTGGGCAGACCTGCCTGTCTGTGGGAGCTTGTCAGTGATGACTCTTGTCATTTTCTCAATACTGTTGGCTTATTGATTAACTTATTCTTAATAACTTTAACTGAGTAAATAAGTAATCTTTATTAGCATGAGACAAGTGCTCATACTTTACTAACTTTACATCATTATGGCTGGAGAAGGCAGTACTTTTGTGCAGTACATACCAGGCACTATAGTAAGTATTGTATTTTGTATAGTATTTAGCAATTTATGTAATCAGTGTTATGTAATTCCAGAATACAAATTTGTGTGTATATATAATAATATAATGTCCAGTTCTTGAAAAACCTATTCTCAACGAGTGGTTCGATACAACCTTTGTCAGAGCACATGGTACAACAGAAACATATGTTTTTGCATATGCAATTCATGCACAACGATACGAAATGCACAATGTATTTTCTAGGAAAACCAAATACAAACGTTTTAATTGTAAATACACTAAACAACCGTTTGACCTAAAACATCAATACTTCATGAAGTACATTTTTTTTAGAAAAATTGAGACAAACTAAATAAAATATTTGCCAGTTATTGGCTTGCAAAACTTTTTCAGATATCTTTTGCCAAAACCCACAAATGGTTTAAAGTCTTGCAACAAACATTACCCAACACAAGCAATGTTTTTCTGTAGGTTGAGATTTCATTCTCATTTTAACAATACCAATTCAAAATTCCTGTAAACTGTTGGTTCACCTTACACAATTAAAGTTTTGAATTAATTAATTCTTAGTCAATGCTGACAATCTATAAATGCCTATTTTCTTTGTCATGTTTTTATATATCGGTGAATAAAATTCTTCTTCTGTCATGATGAATAATAGAACAATCAACAATTACGCAATGGACAAGATACTTAAAAAATGTTTTTCTGTCATGATAAAAAAACACAATGTCCCAGTTAAGATCATGATAATGAGAGACAAAGAGATGAAAGAGAGAGTTTCGTGTGAATCAACTCAAATATTACTCAAAACAACTTTAACAAAAAGAAATATTAGTAAAGCAAAGCAGCTAAAACACCAACATTAGTCATTTATACCAAACCGATTTATAGATTACTGATTCTAATGATAAGGTAAAGACACATTAATTATTAAGAAACTGGAACCCAGGTGTTCTTTTAAACACAAAACAATTGCACAAATATACAAAACCAAATCTAAAATAAAAGCACCCGATTGCATACAGATCGATTAACCCTTCTCTTAAAACATATCCACTGTCTTCATATCAACGCAACATATAACGTAACAATAGTTTTAACACAGTTCAGAAAATTTGCATAAGTCAAAATCACTGACTCAGTAAAAGGCAACTCGACTTAACTTGCTCCAAGCTTTGATTTGTCCAACGAAGTAGATAGTCTAAGAACAATATGTCATGAGAAAAGTATACTTCATGAATATTAACAATCGATTATAAACTAATTATAACAATCAAGTCACTTTAGAGCCAAAAGAATTCATGTTAAACTCAAATAAATTAAACAAAAATATCTGTTGGTCAATACATACAAGCCAAACAATTTGTTCAAAGAACAACTGGCCAGTGCACTTAGTAACAGGAACATTATGCCACTGCTGAACAACTGGATTCAAGGAATTTCCCACCAGATATTGTAGTAGCTGCCTGGGTGACATCAAGATACATTTACAGCTGTCATGAGAGAAGTATAATACTTCATTGATTATAACAAACTTACTATAACTATCAAATCACTTTAGAGCCAAAAGAAAGTCACGTTAAACTCAAATAAAGTAAACAAAAATATATGTTGGTCAATACAAAGAAAGTTATTTAAAAAGAAATATTAGAAAGAGCAGAAATAGTTTGAACACATCCAAAAGAGATCATAAAAACAAATAAAAATTGTAGCTTTATGCTTCAACTGCAGATATAACTTTGGAAACAGTAAATATTTTGAAATGGGGGAAAACTTTTGCAGTTTCCTTTTCCAAATAGTTTGCACAATAAAAAAAACGGCAATAACAATTATAAGTAAAACATTTAAATACAATGAAGCCAAGGAATTGTATACAAGTATGTCCTACACAAAATCTAAGTTTTGGCCCACAGAATTATACTTACAGCAGTTTTACAAGTTTAAGTTTTTACACTGATTAAACTGCAAGTAATTCTTTTTAACAATTCACAGGTTTTTAAAATACTGCACACGCTTTGAAAAAAACACAAGCGTGCATGAAATCTTGGAGTTCACAGCACAACACTGTCGTTGCTTAGCCAATACTATTTGGACTCTTGAACCATCAGCAACTGTAGCTCTTCCACTACTAATGGCAGCTATTTTCAACCTTTGATTCAACCTCTATTTATCTAATATGCATGTACACCAAACTGCTGATAGGCAGTTGGTTTAATAAAGAATATACTTACTTACTTACCAACTTACTTAAATCAGTCTTGCAAGCACACCCATCAGTTATGTTAAATGTCTGCTGATGCTCGTTCTTTATAGCATTTAAAAATACACAATATTTGCTAATAAAGAGTCACAAAGGAAACATAATCATACAGTATCGTAACACAACATGACATAGTCATGAAACAATTTTCACCATGAACTTTCCGTCTAGAACACTTGTTGAACTACAGTAATTTAGTACTTACATCGAAGTATTACATTGCTTGTTAAGTTGAATACATGATGTCCATTAAGTAAAGAACTTGCGAGTATTTGTATCATACAAATCTACCAATATGATTCATGAACATAAAGACACTGAATTAACAACTGGAATTATTATGTTGAATGTATGTTCAACATACAATGTTAACTTAATTTGAAGCAAATTAACATGATACTTACATTATGTTACATCATGGTTATATTACAATAATAATTACAAGAAGATAAGTAGCACTGTCAATCTACTAAATTTAAACTGGTAAAATAGAAGGCCTGTAAACACAATGAAAAAGTGTAAATGTCAAAGTCACATAAGATCTGTATAGAGGAGACAGTTATGCAGATATGCACTTAAGCAGCACAAAAGACTCCGTTACTAATAATATGCAATTGCAACAAAAACCAGCAAATTACACAACCAATCAAATGAGAACACATATGCAAAAAGATCAGATCTTGCTTGTAGCTGTTTATGATGATGATGCTGCTGACAATGATAATAATAATAATAATAATAATAATAAACTATTATTATCAGTTTTAAGTCCCAAGTGTTAATAAGAATGAAAAACTGCTACTAAGAATAATAGTAATAATTATAATTTTATTAGCAATGACACAGCAGTCATGTGAAACAGCAGAATACATTACAGGTTCAAGATGGCATTACATGTAATTGTAATTAATAGTGCCAGTGTCTAAAGCACAATGCATCAATTGGCATCTATTGATGGTACACCAATATCAAGCCACATCCAGGCCAATACCCAGAAAGTCAGTCCACTTAAGCAGAGATGCAGCTGAAGAAACAGATGGAGAACTGATGCAGGAAATGAGTTTCAAACATTAAATCCAGCGACTGAACAAGACCAGTCCTAGTTTTTTGGCACGGAGGTCAAATGACCTGGTTTAATAATGATAAAGTCTGAGGAATGAGGATTGATTTTAAATATTGTGGCTGGGGATAGAGTACAATGTATTATAAACAATGAAATCCCAATTTGAAGCAAATTCTTTGTTGAAAAGGAAGCCAATGCACGATTTAAGTATAGGGGTTAGATGCTCATAGTTGGACGTAACAGTTACGTATCTAGCCAGACAAGAGTTCTGAACCAATCAAATGAGAACTCACAGGCCTAAAGGTATAGGCATGGTTGACTTTGTGACACCAGTACAAAGCAAGTTACAGTAATCAAATTAACTGGAAACGACAGTGTTTGCCAGAGATATCCTTGAGGACGTAATGCCTTAATTCTGCATAAGTCGCAAATGCAGATGCACGATAACTTACAAATACTAGTTACATGGTTGGCAAGAGATATGGTAGAATAAAAACCAAGCCAAAGTTATGAGCAGCATAAGCCAACTCCATAAACGAATTACCCCAGTGTTAAAGATTTAAGCCCTTCAAACTTTCAAGTTGTGTAGATTTAAGTAGATTTAATGGTGGCTAAGAAGTTTCTTAGCCACCATTCAAACTGCACTTCCTCAAAGGCCGAGGACAACAGCTGACACACATGAATTACAAGATAAACTGTCAAAAGAAAATGTGAGTATAAATTTGAGTATAGTCCACATAGAAATGATAACCCAGTGAGTAGTTATGTTTATTAAAAGTATCCATTAAATGTTAAAATTGCCCATCTAACCTACAAAAATTCTTGAGAAGTTTAGTTGCTTTTATCCTCAGATTAGAAAGCGGAAAGCCTAACTTAGCAGCAGAGCATTTTCTATGTCATTGAAATCCTGACAACTGAAAAAGTAGAAAGTAGTTCACAGACAGTGTCAATTACTACATGCAACAGTTTCAAGACAGACTGCCTGAAACGCTATGCAATTTTTTTTATACAGGGATCTTTAAAAAATCTCAGAAAGTGAATCTATAAATATGAACTACATCATCATCATCATCATCTACTACACAAATTCCAAGCAATGGAAATTCTGCCAATCTAAAAAACACTTCACATGTCATAATTTTTCCAAGGCAGCTTCAATCCAAAATCGGCTTAACTATAATTATATGTCATTTCTTTTGTGTCAAATTCCAGGTTACCATTTGCCCATAGACACATGTCTTTTCAATCGTATATACACCATGAAATCATAATCATCAAGATTAGACATCCACAGAAATAAGCTCCAATCTTTTGTTCTGTCCAGCTGACAGCACTTCATAAGCTTTCATTATTGATAACACCATCACTTAATTGAAAAATCTGGCAAAATACTACACGATAAATATGTCTAAAACATTCAGTATCATAACTTCCGCAATCCACATACATGATTACGACTAATATAATAATATGTTTTCTAATCCAGTTCAAATGCTCACTTAGATGAATTTCTAAACAGGACACCTTCACACACGCAATCAAGGAATCTCAGACAATCAAACATATTAACATTTCAGACTATTTCTCTGTTTCTGCAGTCTTTCACATTAAGATACCAAAGGCAGCTGGAGGCAAGAGTTGCATTGCACTTAAATTTCTGATTCAAAACCACTGAGGAATTTCTGTGAAGGAACTGACCCAGATGAAACTGCATGAAGAAAAGTCATGGAATATACACCATCCATACAATATATTGGTATATAATAGATTCATTTTCATAAGCAACAATGCTAAATAGCTATGCCAGATCTATGCTAAGCAAAGGATGGATGGCAATAGCCAGAGAAGGTTCTCATTCTGCCAGTGATCCTATTGCTGTTTGCAGCTCTTGTCCTTGCTGCTTTGTCTTCTTGTCGGTGACACTACGTTCTCCTGATAATGGGCCGGCATTGTAGAACTAACTGAAAAGCAGAACATTACAGATCATCACAGACAACAACAAAATGATAATTCACAAAACAATCAACAACACACATAAATTACCCATAGTCACAGGCAACTGACAGTCAGAAAATCTCCCAACTAGTGTTGTTTTATTTTTGCCTCAAGTTTTAGTTTCACATGCTAGGTGTTTTAGTTATCATTAGTTCTAGTTATTTCGCCAAGTGTTAGTTTTAGTTTTGATTTTAGTTAATAGAAACTGAACTTCCTCATTACAGTTTCAGTTCCTTCAGATTTAGTTCTAGTTCCAGTTATTCATTCACTGACACTTAGCCATCAACAATGTACATCAAATTACTGCAAAATAGGCCAGAGCAACCATTATTCTTACAGTATGACAATGTGCCATGTAGCATGCATGATATAATTATGTATGTTTAATGGTTAATGCCATAAAAATTGCTTTTAAGTTTTACAAAGACTTTATAAAATTATAAAGATCGGAAGATTACTGAACGAACCACCAAATATAAAATATGGAAAGGATACCACGTGATTCTCCGATTTCCAAGGATTCCGCCCCTATGTCCAAAGACATTAATATCCTAGGACGCTAGGTTTTTGTTGTTTGTTTTTGTTTAGGTTATTGTTACATATTTTCAATATAATTAGTTTTGACTAGTTTTGTTTCATTACAGAAAAATCTAATCTGAACATTTGTAAGTGCTTCTCACAGCAGAGCTGTTCACAGTGCAGATTCAGTTTAAGTCTAACAATTTCTAAACCTTCTCCAGATGATAAATCAATCAATCAAACGTTATTGTAACCATCAATCAAGTTATTTTGCAGTAGTAGGTTTCATGTTATCAAGATGGTAACAAGGAAGGCCCTTAAGGGATGAAAATCCCGCTAACAGGGACACCCATTTGCTAAACCTAGGCTTAACAAGGTGGCAGTATGATTAACAGCTTGAGTTACAAAGTTCAAGTACCGCAATTATCAATCTAGCATAGAAACATTAAGCTAAAATAAACAAACAGAAAAGGGTGACTTAACTAACAAAATCACAGTAAATGACCAAAAGTAAGTAACAGTCACCGTTTTGGTTGTTAGGCTTCTGACGAGAACCATCACGAGAAACTGCCGAGTAGCCAGGCGACGGTTGAGAGGTGACACGTGTTTCAGTGACCCTGCTGTGTGAAACACTTGCATAGTGAGTAGCATCACCACCAGCTGGAGGAGGAGGAGGAGGAGGTGGTGGAGGAGAATTCTGAGTGAGAAGCGGAGAATTCGGAGTGGGAAGGGGAGAATTCAGAGGCGAAGCACCAGTGGAAGACAACTGTCGCACTGAAATATAAATTGGTCCAACAATTCAAATAAATCTTAGATATTTTCTCCAAAACATCATTGTTACACTGTTGCTACACTTTAAGGAGAACTCGTCCAAATTCACACCCATTAGCAAGCTAAAACAGAACATGTGCAGCAACCATCCATCATTATCATCATCACCATCACCATCACCATCACCATCACCATCACCATCACCATCACCATCACCATCACCAT
Source organism: Aporrectodea caliginosa (assembly GCA_020284085.1). Taxonomy (NCBI): domain Eukaryota; kingdom Metazoa; phylum Annelida; class Clitellata; order Crassiclitellata; family Lumbricidae; genus Aporrectodea; species Aporrectodea caliginosa. The sequence continues at coordinate 2,009,658 of JACEVL010000136.1, read as the reverse complement.
CACCATCATCAACAACATCATCATCATCATCATCATCATCATCATCATCATCATCATCATCATCATCATCATCAACAACATCATCCTAAACTACAAAGGTAACACTTTCAGTTGTGGTTTTACAGATATAAAATATAAAGCAACTGATCTAGAATAATTAAAGAAACTTCACACATTGATAATTATAATTACTTTTGTGAAAGCAAAGAAATAAAGTAGGCCCATATAGAGCAACTTGTACCCAAATGTCATCATAATAAGCACTTGGTCAGTAAGATAGAAAACATTAAAATTGACACCTGCAAGTCAGCACAAAATTTATCACCAATCCCGTAGTACTTACTCAAAGAACAGACAACTAGGCATGCACTTTTCGTCAATATTTTCTGCATTTTAGACATGTAAGTCAGTGTGCTGACACATGAAGTACAGCTGGAAGTCATCAGCATACTGATGAACCCAGGCTTCAAGAGAAGATACTGTAACTTAACAGTGCTGACACTGTTGTACAGTCAGGAAAGTACAGTAAGCTTGTAGTACAACCTGCACAACACGATAATTCACAGAAAGGTGCAGGCTTCATGAAATCGGATATACTCCATGGGATACATGCAAAACAATATGTACCACATAGTCTGCAATGCAGTACGGCAGAAGAGAAGTGCTGCTTCATATGACAGAAAACTTGGAATGAATTGTTCAAGCTGATTAGACTCACTTGGTTCACTGCTAGATGCACTGCTTCTTTCATTTCTGCCGCGATCTACTAAAGTGTAGACTGGTGAACCACTTTGACCAGATACGACACCAGTGGGACCTGATGCCCGACCTAAAATTCATTTTCAATACCAGCCTTGCTTATCTAATTGAATCTAATGACTTTTATCAGCTGAAAATATCATTATACACAAGGCCTCAGTCAATGTTTACTTAAGTGAACCCACAGTAAACAATCATAATCCACTGGAATAGCGTGGTTGAAATCTGATATGTTAACCAATATTTTGGTCATCATTCCTAGCATACACTGACCCGAGTTGCATTTGAATCAAGACCAATAATAGCTGGCACTTGCAGGCGAGGTGGAGTTCAACTGTTCAGTTTTTAATGAAACACATACCTAAGAGTTGTTAGATATGCACAGGATGAGAGGTTTCAATAATATTAGGATCATTTTAGGCCTTGATGAAAGAAAGACCTAAAATGATATAGTTAACCTACGGTATATTTATTATACTTTATAAATGTTTTAGCTTATTGGAAACTCATGGCCTGTGCCTTCTTCCTTTCAATATTAGTCAGTATCTTCATGTACAGGTAAGCATTCACAAACATTTAAATCGCCTTCTAGTCACCTCTTACAGGCGCTCCTCGTTAGGTAGTATATGCTCTCAAAACACTTGGAGGTATGTAAATTCAAGCGGCAAGAAGGCAAAGAAATTCTGCCTCTCAGCGTAGTACTCCTGCAAGTGGACCTGTTGTAGTAACATAGGGTAACTTCAAACAGGCCTATAACTAGTTCTGTCAGAGTTAAGGTGGCTCCTCTTAACACTTGCTGAACCTCGTTGTAATGCAGGCATTAGGTACCACAGCAAGTTACTGTGGTTGTGCTACAATGAGATCACAATATGCAGCAAAATAAAATTTCCAGATTATGTTATAATGATGCTTGTTAAAGGATGTCCAAGTGTAACTTAAAAAAACTAAACTGCCGGCATATGAGAACCTGACTACACCTTTCCAAAAAGTCAAACAAGTAGTGCACTACTCTGTTAGACAAAACGTAGGTATGTTTTACTACACAGAAAGTTAATGGTTAATGTAACTGAAAATTTAGACAACACCCATTTAAAGATAAAAATAAAACTTAAAGAATGCTAAATAAAATAAAATTACAATATTTTAAAAAGCAACCACTTTCAAATCATATTAATATAACTCTTTTGTTTCACCTAAAAATGGGAGCACAAAAGCAAAACAGTATAGATAACAAAAATATTTCCATGAGCAGCACTTGAGATATCCGTAAGAGATGCAATAATTTTCCTTATCAAGTTTTTCACCTGAACTGACGTCATTTCGAGGAACGGACACTACTTGTGCATATTCTCCAGAGTCGACAAAGTTATTGTTTCTTGTTGTGCTGCTGTTAGAATGCACTCCTGAAGAAATGAAACGAGTCGGTTCTACGTGAGGAACTGGTAAGATTATATATTCATGACCCTGTTGATGAGACTATAAAACAAGAAAAGTAAAGCTCTGTCATCAGACATTATAAGTTATCAACTAGATTAGTACAAGTTCACATCTTACAACTCCATTTTCAATCATGTTTAATATTTACACCAAACATTTGGCACTTCAATTGTTTCCACCAGGCAAACCTGCTTGAACTAAATCCTAAAAAAAGTGCAAATGAGCAAACGTGGCAATAGTTACTATTATTCATCAGTCTGAAAAAAGCATAAGTATCAGAAAATAAAAAGGGAAAATTAAAAGCAATTCAGCTTTACATATGCTAAAAGCTTTAAAGACCTTACTGGACAATTAAATGGCAGGCAATCAATAACATTGGCACAAGATCCTTAGTTCATATCCTGTTGTACTCTTGATTGCATACATTTCCACCCACCTGGCGTTTCATCGCCTCCAACCGTTCTACCTCCTGCATGATGCGCGCTAACTGTGCATCATGTCGTTCGATATCGGCCGCTATCTCACGATGAGCTCGTCGAGCCTTCTGTACAACAAGACAATTACAACCAGATATGATGCTGTCATGGCACCAGACAATTCAGATGGAAACAAGCCAACACATTGCTTCAAGGAAATTGCCCAATTGTCATTAGAATCTGACCTGGGAGTTAGGTGACTTGAACAATTCAAACAGTCAAGTAAATCAAATATATCAAAATAATATAATATCCACTGTCACAGAAATCTCAATCTTTTACTAATCGAATATTTACATACATTGACCAATACTTGTAACTCTTTAAAAAAATTTATCATTCACTAGCGCCTAGGAGTATAATTGTCACTTGAGTATTTAAAATGGGTGTACTTAGCCCATTAAAACAAGGTGTAATATGTCTAAGTTATTTGACAGAAGGCGAAAAATTGCTACATATCAACTTATAAAATGAGATTTCTAATTTCTGCTATCACATTTAATGCATATAAGTTAGTACATTAAAGCATCTGTGTCAAAAATATTGGAATTAAGTGAAAACACAGACAAGGATATATTTGACCACAATACGTTAAAAAGTTAGTATGCATGACTTCAACCTAATACACATTCTCGAGAATTGCATGGCAAGACTTGAGATTCGTTTTATCAAAGCAATTACACAGCGGCAATAGTGGCTAAAGCGTGAATTTCTTTACAGAGCCGACTTTGAAAATTGGAAAAGTGGTTTTGTGGCATACATGACCAGCTGAAAAGTTAGGAGCTCAGAGACAAAAGTTCTTTGGCATTTATGTCTTCTGATTATTATGTTATTACTATCACTACAATTCATACTTTAAACAAGCATTTCAGTTCTGAATATAAGCAAGCAGAGAAGCACCAAATTTCTAAACAGAATTAGTTCCAAACCTTTTCCTCATGTTCTTGAAGTGCCTTTGCCAATTCCTGGTAAGAAAAAACAAACAAATATCAGCAACATTGAGGGCTTTTGGTTAACGAAGACTGTATTACAAATAACACTAGCCCCAACAGTAAAACAGATCAGTTCACTGCTCATATAGATGGTCTCCAGAAATTTCTAAATTTCAAGTGAATTAATTTAATTCCAGGAAATAAAATTTGATTACATAATCACAATTAACTCTTTGCACATGAAGTTGTTTTTGGTAAATTTGACCATAAGCAGTTTTCATCTGAATCTGCCATCCAAATGTCTTCTGCTTCTGTAGCTGATCCTTTAGACTATTTTGGTTCTCCCAAAGTCAAATATATCATGCCGTTTCCCTGCTCTTCCAGTTGCTGTTGGCAGCTCCCAATGCCTAATTTTAATATTTATACTTTAACAATCTATTATTCTGGTATCTTGATACTGGTATTTTAATTAATTAAACATCACATTTATAATTACAATTCTGGTATCCTAATATGGTATTTTAAAATTATATTAAATATTGTATGTAACTCATCTGTACAAAACCAGTCGTAAGTCGATCGGACTTAAAACTGGTTTTGTGCAGATGAGTCACATTATGTGTCAATCAAACAACTGGTATGAATTAAGGAGGTGATTCAAATTCGGAGAATTGTTACACTATCGCAGCTTATCGCTCCATCAGATATAAAAGATTACAAATAAGACTAAATGAATGCAGAGGGAAATTAATTTTTCAATGGGTGATTATCATTGACAATGTCTACTGCCATAAGTGTAATGTGGGAGATCGCTGAACGGTAACATGCTGGCACAAAGAACAGAAGGACACGGGTATGATACCCGCTAGCCCAATAAACTTGTTATCATCTGTTACTACCATATCATGTAATCTTACTGAGTACTTGTCCATTTGACTTAATAAACGAATATTATATACTATCAGAAATGGCATACAGCTGCAGAAGAAACGAACAAGAGGATAAAGTAAATTAAAATACAGAAACATTAAAAATGCACAAATAAAATAAACCAAACTGCACCTCATCTTGCATCTGCAGAAGTTTACGCTTATCTTCCTCTGACATAAAGTCAAGATCTGAAAGCCGGTAGCCTTGAACATTCTCTCCTCTTAACACGGCAACTGTGTCTCGATTCGCAGCCTGTCTTGCATTTCTATTAATAACATTACAGTTCAATTCAAGCAAATATGTAAGTACAACCATATGAATTTATGCCAGACTGTATGTATGTACAAGTTTCTAAGAACAGTGGAGACCCATTTACATGTGACCCATTTACGTGCAATTCACCTTAATGCATGGTTACACCATGGTTCCCATCAACACCTACTTAACAAGCGAAACCCTTTAACATGTTGTATAGTAGTGAACAGCTGCCCGAATACAGATGGACAACAGTTGCTGGCTGCAGCTGGCTTTGAGCCTGCGGTGTCTCAGAAGGATCTTGCAGATTTTCTACAGGGATCATATCTGCAACATGACAATCAGGAGGAGAACAGCAACAACAGCCATCTATGCCACATTCCGAATGCTCAGACTGCGCTTCTTCGATCATGCTGCACAATCTGCAGAAGATGAAGACTACCAAAGAGCTCTGCAGGCTGCTATGAAAAAGCCTCCAGAGGATTGGAAAAGACAATGTGGTCGACCTAGGTTTACATGGACTACAGTCACTGCTGAGAAAGATCTGCTACAAATTGGCACAACATTGTGGACGATGCCATGCTCGGCAGAGTCTGTCGCTAGAGAGAGAGAGAGAGAGAGAGATCTTGGTAGATAGGTCATCAGTTCATTCGGCCCAACCGTCATAATACATTACTTTAGAAATATATAAACTGCTGGGTAGAATAATAATTATTCTTAACTTAATCAACCATTTGCCTCCCTTATCCTCAGGAAATCAAGAAAATGGGAATAGAAAACTGCCTCCACTAAGAAGATAACATACAAATATATATAATTTCATTCATGCTAAAAAAATAGTTTAAGGTCTGTGTGAATATCTCAAACTCTATCTGAAAACCAATAATCTTGCGAATACAACTCCTCATGACATAAATTGAATTTCTCTTTCAGTACTTACAAAGGATAGGCATAACACAACAAAATCTTCAACTCAGAATTCTCAACTATCAACAACTTCATTATAGAATAATCACAGCAGCTAATAAAATGTCAACAATTTTCTAATTAACATTCAGTAAATCATGTAAACACAGCAAATTACTAAAAAAAAACTGTGAACCTTTCTGACATGGAAACATTTTCTGTTCTGCTTCCGAGTCTACTCATTTCTTCTGAAAAAGAACGCGAAACATTGCACTTAAAACTGAAACAAAGTTAAAAACAATATTAATCAATTTTAAACATTGTAAAAAGCTACAAAATTAAACATCTCATTTACAAATGAGACAAAGATTTAGAACAATATTATACAGTACATCTTAGTTCAAATAACAAAATTATAGATTACACAGCATGTAAGTTTGAAGAATTAAATACTAAAAACAATACAGCCAAGCATAGCTACTGAAATGATAACCTGACACACCAGAACTTGGAGACCCACACAGCACGATCTGTGACTAAGCTACTCTAATAACAAGCTACACCAGGGATACTTTGGAAAATCCCTTTCAGAGGTGCATAGAGATGCTAAATACATGTTCAGATACAGACATACAAAGTAGGCGAAGATCACAAACCTACTCGAAGGAACAGGTGTCAGAAGATGCCCACAGGATTAATGCATAGGGCCTACCTGTCTGTGATCCATGCTGTAGCTCCAGTTCCAATTGATGACGTTGCTCTCGAAGCTCTCTCTCCACTGTCCTCATCTCTGACAGCTGTCTCTCCTGCTCGTGAAACTGTTGAGCCAATGCCTAACAAGCACATTTAAATGTAGATAAAGTTTTAGCAACCACCCATATCTTACTTTTTAATAGAATGTTAAACAGGAACTGAATATATTTATTAATATTTTTAATATACATTTATTAACCACCATTACCTAATGACCAGCAGCGATCGATGATGCCAAGCAATTGTGAATGATGGACTTGCTCTAGGTCCCTACACAGTGACCGTCTCAGGGGAGGCTTGAACCCATACTCTCAGTGTTACAAGACAAAGGCCCTAACCAATCGGCAACCACCTGATTATCACTGAACTCTTCTGGGTCGGTCGTGCAAGGAGTAGAATCCAATGTTTACAGCTGACGATCATCTGCGCTACATAACCCAGAAACAAAGATGTTTGCAAAAACTGTGCACTTCATACTATACAAACCTTCTTCCTTAAGTGTCTTCTAGAATGGTACCAAATATGCAAGAATTACAACTACTTGAAGACAGTTTCAATTTCATAAAAAAACATTCCTCGACAGAAATGCTTCAAATGAAGAAAACTACTTCAGGAGTAGCAATAACCTGGTCTTCCAGTTCAAGCTTGATTCGACTTCGTTCTTTGTTAAGAATTTCTTCCTTCTGCATTTCCAAAGCAATCTTAGCATCGTCATATTGCCTGCAAAAAATGACCAAACACAACATTCAGCTACTAATCAACTGTGTCCGTAGAGCTTCTTTTCCGTGCCAATTCGCTGTGCATATTTGGCACAGTTTGTTTAAAGCTTGAAACAGCCACTTTGGGAAATTGAACAATAACCAACACTTCCCAAACTCCCACATTCCGCCGGCTATCTGACCAATTCAGACACTCTCAAATCTGGAGTTAAACACAGACCTTCACCTGTGAAAGTTGTAAACTTGGGTTTCCAGTGGCAAGTCATAGAACCTGGGGAAGGCTCGAGCAGGCGGGTTGCATTAATTGGCAACTCCTCAGCTATAAATTTTTCAGACAGTAAATAGAGAACAAGACTAAAGGACATTTGAAAGTGGTTTCATTGTGAATTGTGAATTGCTAACACTAGATTACAATAAATGTACCATGGCAAAATTATTTATAGCATTTTGAGTCAGCTATAAGGTTATTCAAATATGCACGTTAGTTACCCTAATGCCCTTATTAAAATCTGTCAAGACACACATATTACATAGCGCATAACCAAAATAGTACCCGTAGCTAAAACTGATAACAGCACTAGCAAAAGTAACCAGAGGACAACTACATAGAATTAAAATACATCAGTTCATAAAACTACTTTTGAACATTTACGATATAATAACGGGTAGCATGAAAATGCCACCTACTAACAGACTGCTTCATATATAAAACAACTGCCGTTCTATGTACCTTGCATGCTCATTATGTTATACTTTCATCATAACTTGAATTGTTTTGAAATAGCAACCTTCATTTCTATGTCCACTTTTTAATGAGGTTCACTATTAGGCAGTTTATATGTAGGAATATTATGGAAATTTAATAATGGTAGTGATCTTTTATGGAATGATCAGTTTAAAGGAACTTTACTTGGGCTCTATATACATTATCAGATTCACTACGTACATCACGTTGGCTGCTTGTTCCTTCTTCTTTTCCTCTTCTTTCTGCAGCTGTAGAGCAACCTCAGCATCTTTCTGTGCACTAAGAAACAAACCATCTTTAGCATCACCATAACAGACTGCAAGTAAATTTCATATAATTCAGAAACAGTATACAATTTACAACGCACAACCAGCAAAACTGGTTGCACTTTACCCCTTCAAGGGTCATGAAAAAAGTCATTGACAACTGACAGAAGTAATCCCACAGCCAGCAATTTTGTCTCAAAAAAGTTAAAAAACAAAAATTTGTTACTTGCAATATTTCAATCAAATCAAATAAAATTAAGATAAATGCATCCAGTACGAAGTTCGTTTTAATATTTTGTTTATAAGTTCAAACCTTCCAGGCAATTTCAGAGAAACAATACTGGGTGCTCCATTTTATACAGATGTACCCTTCTTCACACTAGGGTAACTTCTATGTTCCCAACACTGTGTCACAACATTTTAGGCAACTGCTGAGATTGACTGAAAGTGGAAAGTGGATACTTGAAAGTAGACAAACAGATTGACGGAAGAATGGACAGATGAGCAGAGAACGAGTTGTTCAGGGAGGCAGAGTGTAAGCACGAACATAGATTTAAAAACTGGAGCAGTTACAATGGCTGTGCTACTTTTAGTGCCTGTTTCTAGTCCTTTTGAAGCTCAGGGACTGTTTTTGATGAGAACTTTCAACTACTGGTACTTACAACCTACCCCTACCTACACACTAGCCAGCATCATAAAAAACTGTTTATGTTAGTACTAGATAGTAGATACCCTACATGATTTGTGCAAGTTACATTTCCTTTCCCTCGATCCATGGTAGAGATTGTAGCCTGAACTATTCTGACAACTGATATTCATCTGAATTAAAACCATTCTCAAGCCTTATGCCAACAGACATTAGAATTTCATCGTGTGTCAATGTATGCCTAACCATTCCTCAAAATTTAGCTCCTGGACATTTAAACATATCGACCATGGCTTGCTAATATAATTAGTGACATCTGCTGATTGAAATATAACTAATTATCAGGTCTAAGGCATTCTAAGAGACTCACTTTAAGGCATGACATCACATGAATGCCATCTGATTACCATTAAACTGGAGAACAAGATATCCAACTTACAAACCTAACTTATTTCTATTAATACTGAAAATATTGTATAACATATTATGTCTTTGATTGTAGTTTTTTGCAAATACCATAACAGAGCTGAGGCTAAATGAGTTAAAAATCTGTTAACTTTCATCACTCTGCATGAGGATTTGAATTATCGTGATCTTGTGGTTTAATTTTCCCCTGCTCTGTTGAATGAAGCAACTTCTGTGTATTGATCAGTTAAACGTTTAACTGCTTCTGTCACACTAATTAGTTTCGCAAATTCTGCAACAAAACAGATCTGTGACATATTTAGCCTTCACGCAGAAATTCAATCAACTTACAGCAATTCTCTATCTTGCACACTGTGCTGCTGTTCTTCTTTCTGCAGCTGAAGTGCCATTTGCTCATCTTCATCGGCTCTAAAACAACAAAAATGTCCATAATATCACTTCTATAAAAACATTCACCACCTGATTCAATCTGCAAATCAATGCAAGTATTGAGTTCATTCAATAATTCATCATAAGCCTAAGTCCATTAAACTAGCTGAGGAATTTCTGTTCTTTTGACATGATAAACCATTAAAAGGCTTAAAATTTGGCTGCTTTCTTGAACTTTTAAGCCTGTGTGAAAAAGGTATCACATAATAAAACCTTTACAAACACAAGTGTACCATAAGACATTACTGATTTGGAAAAGTATTACTATCTTGCCTGCCCATAACAGAAAGCATGCAAATTTTATAGTTATGAAATGGCTGTTATAGTCTCATTAATTATGAAGCATACATGTGTGTGCGTGTGTGTGTGCGTGTGTGTTGTGTGTGTGTGTGTGTCTGTTTCACTCAGAGACAAGATCCTTACAGTTTCTTCTGCTTCACAAGGAAATCGAAGCGTTCTTTCTGCAGTCTTTCCTCTTCCAGTTCATGAACTGTCTTCGCCAGTGGAACATCAACTCTGGCCGTTTTTCGAGATTCACGGTTCCATTGATATTTCATGTCATCTGTACATAACAATCAAGCCGCATATCACAATGATAATTTTGTGCATTTTTGCTTACAAGTTCAACAATCAGAAAAGAGACTAAATTTAATTCAGTCATGATATAAAATGAAAGTCAATCTGAAGTAACTTTTTAAGAGGAATTCAGAAACTGGAAGAAATGTGCTTGAAAGCTTATTTATTTTGTGCAATTATTATGCACAGTCAGTAAACCTGAATCTGTATTAAAGCATGGGTCAATGTTTGCTAAGGGCCAAGGCAGAGTCATGCTCTGAATATACCAAACTGGATGAGTTACACTGACTGCCCTTACATGAGTTCCTACCATAAGTTTACAACTGCTTGGCTGGTCCTATTCCCTATCACCTTAATGAGCCTGTGTCAACTCTTCTAGACTGTCTCTTTATTGCACAGAGCCGGCAGAGCTGGCAACTCTTCTATTCTAAACCTCCACAGCACTGGTCACCAACCTACTAAGGGAAATTTTCTGCATATACAACGTTTCTGCTTGCTAATAGTTATAAATACAACTCTAAATACAGTTACTTGCAACACTAAGTAGTGTTCATCAAGAGATCTAAATGACTGCATTCACTGCAGTACTTAGAGTTAAACAATTCTCTATGGAGAAACCTCTTAAAGCACAAAGAGTTCTTACATTCTTCATTTTGCAGACGTTGTGCCAGTCCTTCATCGGCCGAAGTCAGAAACTGACGACAAACTACAAAGTATCACAAGACAGAAAGGAAAACTCACCATTAAGAAACAAATACATCATCAACGATAGAAACATCTTTTAGAAACGTTTCTCACCTGCATGAATGTGTCTGGCTACTTGTAAAGTGTCTTTTAAGAACATTGCAAGAGCCCTACATTCATACATGCTGACAACAACAAGAAATGAGTGACAGTAATTAAGGCAACCAGAAACCAGAGATAGGGACATAACACCTAGTTCTTTGCATGTCACAATTGTACATACGTGAAGATTTTAGAACATTGTTAACATAGTATCACTGATGAAATGACAAATTGTAAATTGATGCAATAGCTCAGCCCTGGACATCAAAGCAATCTCTCTGAAAAGATGCAGGAATGGTGTCAAGGAGACCAGTTTTTTAGGCGATAAAAACATACATGTTTGAACCTCTCCAGAGTAGAACTTTGGCAGAAAGTGGTCCATGACAGAAGTGCAGAACTTGAATGAAGGAATCTGCCAAATGCAGAGGAATCGACCAATTTAACCCTTTGCCCTCTGAATTCCCATTGCAATATTTTCATAACCCGGCGCTCCCATGCGTAATGGGTGGCGAGACCGATATATCAGTTTCTCGGGGATAAGTAACGGACGCTCAAACCGATATATCGGTTTCTCGGCGATAAAAACATACATGTTTGAACCTCTCCAGAGTAGAACTTTGGCAGAAAGTGGTCCATGACAGAAGTGCAGAACTTGAATGAAGGAATCTGCCAAATGCAGAGGAATCGACCAATTTAACCCTTTGCCCTCTGAATTCCCATTGCAATATTTTCATAACCCGGCGCTCCCATGCGTAATGGGTGGCGAGACCGATATATCAGTTTCTCGGGGATAAGTAACGGACGCTCAAACCGATATATCGGTTTCTCGGGGATAAGTAACGGACGCTCAAACCGATATATCGGTTTCTCGGGGATAAGTAACGGACGCTCAAACTGATATATCGGTTTCTCAGACGAGAGGGTTAAGCCTTATATCAGAACATTTGTCTGCAAAAAGGTCAGCAAATTACATGTAAGCTCATCAGTAGCCAAGCACACAGTGGGAGCAAAGGTAACTTATCCTAAAGTAATATTTTACTTAAGGCCAACAACAAGGTTGTTGGTGACAGAACTTTTCACAATTAAAGCATTTTGGCAGATGAATAAAAGTTGAAAGGAGTTCAATTGCACAGTACTTATGTATTAAAGAAATTTCTTTGGATGAAGTAGAAAAGGAAGCTAGGATTTCTTTGTAAGTAATTGTAAATAAATATATTAAATAATTCTGAAAATAAAAAATCATTATAGTCGAAAAAGCAGGAGTCATCTTTTGTCACAGGTTTAGACTCAGCTGTAAAAGTCTTGAGCTCACAACAAAGGCAACCTCGATGAAACTCCTTTCAGTCCTCTGTCACTTAAAAAGTGTCCTTTGAGGTACAAGTATAAATAAGTCTGATAAAGTGCAATCTTTTACACCTTGAGTAATATGTGGGGAGGCCCAAAATTTGAAGTTATGCCTCTGCCCATATTTATCTGGTTGCAAAAGCTCTAACTATTTAAAAGTTCTAGCAGCATTCAATAACCTGTCAAGATTTTCCACATATAGCTAAGTCATGTTGCTTTCTGTGCTGGCAATTTCTTTACAAATCACAGCCCATTTCATATCAAGTCCCTGTATACTCATTGCTATGTAAAGCTTACATATAAACAAATTCTTTCCGCTTCAGTGTGCCTTGGCTCAAGACACAATAACTGTGAGCAATGACTAATTCACAATAATAACTATGACACATCACCCTGGCAAGCACACTAGAATACACGCAACACATATAAAAAGACTAAGAAATGTTACACCATGACTCACTGGTGTCCAAGTTACTTAGGTACTTAGGTGAAGAAGCCAAATAATAGCAATTATAGCCTGCAAAAGGAACTGTGTAGATGACTGTGTACCTGCCCCTGGTGGTTTAATCAGTTCCTAAACACATCTTGTGAGTTGTGACAATGTGACATATAGAGATGTGATCAGGCATTTAATTCTGAGGGTCATGAAAAGGTCAGAGTCATGACAAAACATCTATAAAAAATGCAATTTACCTTTCTGTTGAAATAACTACCCTTGAGGTAGCCTATAGATGGCAGTTTAGATATTAAGCAATGCTTGGGGAAATTGCCTACATGAGTAAAAACAGAATAGATATGAGGAGGGTGTCACAGAAGAAGAGCGGCCCCTTGAGCTAGCCTGAGAGACATCCATCACATGGTGCAAGTGACTTTCTTTGCTTAGCCATGGCATATGAGGGCAGGTGGCCAGCCATCTCCCTCATCGTCTGAGCTTCCCATTTACAGTGTATGGTCAGTCACCATCAGTGCACTCATTATAGTCGAGTTGGTTAGGGGTTACAAGTGAAGCAAAAATCTCAAAGCAAATTTCCACCCTGGAATAATAATAATAATAATAATAATAATAATAATAATAATAATAATAATAATAATAATAATAATAATAATAATAATAATAATAATAATAATAATAATAATAATAATAATAATAATGGAAGGAATATGAAACTCAACCTCTCGGTTTACAGTCCAGCTGCCTAACCATTAGACTACCACTCACCCCTTCAACAGTAGCTCATACCTCTGTGTCAAAACTTGAGCAAATACTGAACAAGTACTTGCTTGAATTCTATTTTCACAATACTGAGGTATATGTCAGTCAATAATTACATTATTGCTCAAGCATAAATCATTATGCAAATTAGGATTGCCCATCATTCATAGTGTACACAAATCTCGGTGTGTATGAGATGGGTTTCAGCAGATCACGTGAAAAAGAGGACTCAGAAAAAGCTGGAAGCGTTCAGATATGAGTCAGATGGAATGAAAACAGTAATAGGAAGAGGAGGAGTAAATCTGACAGCATGCTTCAGAGGGTGAAATTTGGTCAGTAGTTCAACTGGCTGCTTAAGATGGATCAAATAAGAGGCAGAAAGGCCTTTCAGTAAAGCTTAACATCTTTATTAATAGAACATGACCTAGATAAAAACTGACTAGCTAATTAGGTGAACCTATATTTCCAACCTATATAACATCTACACAGGCCAGAACAGAAGTGGGTATAGGGGACCCAGTTGGTTTGAGCCTACAATTTGAGGGGCTTACTCCCTCTGACAGAGAGTCAACGGGGATCCTTTAGCATAAAGATTAATGCAGATAAAATGTAATATCGATAAATCATAAATGAATAAATTTGTTTAGTAGACCAGACATCTGCAATTAAAGATATTATTTATACAATTTAATTCTGCACTTTCTTCATCTGCGCTGGTACGCAAACTCATTATAGTTTTGCAAGCATGACTGTAAGGTCAAACAGATGCCGATTATCAGATAACCTGTTCGAACAGTTGCTACTTCTTAGAGAATATTAAATAAACAGTTTCAAACAGTGTAATACAAATAAACAGTGGAAATAAAGCATGTGTTTCCTGACTGAATTTCTTGATCCCAACTATGCATGTAATTTGTAATTTGATGTAATTGAAATTACGTAATTTGTAATTTAAAATTTCCCCAAAATTTCTAAAGTAATTTGTAATTTGTAATTCAATTACATTTTCCCAAGTAATTTGTAATTTGTAATTCAATGTACGGCACGATTATTGGTTTCTGGGTAAAGTCGTAGTTTACGTTGCTAAATTATTTGATATTGTCACTTTAACATGGAAGCTGGATTGATGAAAGAAATTACTTCCCTAAATGTAAGCCAGATGGATTGAAAACGTTCTTGTGTTCAAAATTAAAGTTGACTCGATCGAAATGCATTTTTCCTGTAAATTAGGCTGACCAGATATTGGAAACCAAAAACCGGGACACTTCAATCACAAAATAAATTTGTGATGTTGTCAATAATTAATATAATATAACTTGCACACATATCTAATATCTATTCTATGCTTATAATATTGGTATAAGACTATAAGACTGAATGAGAGGTCTTATTCAAATCATGCTTTTAAATTTAAAATGAAAATCTAAATTTATCAAATCAGTTACTCAAATTTGGCACCTCAATGTATGCTTAAAAGTTTCTTGTCTGCTAGTATTCTGTCATAAAATTCAACACATGTTTCTTCCATATTCACTTTCACTATCAAAACAGCTTCAAGAGTAAAAATACACAAACCCTTCCATCGTTTTCAAAAAGCCCTCATAAACATTTTATAATCTTATTTCAGTAATTTAGTTTCAAATTGCAGGATTTAGATTTTAAATTAAAAATTATTATTTATGAAAATGCGTTTTATAAGAATATTATCACTACGACAATATGACGTTTAGAACTGGAAGAGGTATTACCGTATTATGCATGACCAGTAATAAATAAAAGTGAGATTAAAATGGAATTTACTCGCCAGATGACAGTAGTAAAATCCAGGAGACGTTGATAAAGTAAAGTAAGTATATCCCCTTTATTTGATCACACGCAGTAACAAACCCGCACATAAGATACATCACATATAAGATCGGAAACCCAGGTCAGTTTTTAAAAACCAGGACATATTTAGGATTTAGCCTACCTTTCCCGGCAGCCAGGGACAGCTAGCAGAAAATCAGGACTGTCCCGGAAAACCCGGGACGCCTGGTCAGCCTAATGTAGAGGCACATGGAAGTAAAACTCGAAAGGCAAGCATGGTGACATTTGTATAAGTCTGATTCATAGCACACCAGAACTGAGTCAGCAATTTTTATAAAACAAGTTACGTGCTGAGGAATCGTTTCGCATATCCAAGAATTCATCCTGGACTTCACCGGGGATGCTGGCAACATTCAGAGAAGCAGAGAAAGGATTTCGTACGAGTGCAGCTTCTTCTTCTTTAAGTTCAGGGAAGTACCAAACTATGTTTTCCCTAGATCTGACTATTTAAACCCTTCATTTTCCCCAATGACTAGCGACATCTCATTTATTCAATTTTATGGTTGTATATATAAATTTTTGTTCATTTGTTGGAATGTATTAATCTTGCTATGTACAGTGCTGTGCGTTTGCTAGTGCTTCTCAATAAAGGAAATACTTACTTACTTTTACTACCGCTGAAATTCCTTTTCACGGGATTCAAGGTACCGAGTAATCTTTTGCTTCAGTGTCTCATCGACTTCACATTCAGACTCCTGTAGCAAACTGCAGCGTTTTTCAAACATGGCTATGTTTCTAAGACTTACTTTCCGACGTCCGTTTTACAGTTTGGCTACGAGCCTACGAATGCTTGAAGATTGTCTTGAAATTGGATAATTTCTGTTTGCTTTCCCTGAAGTTTCAGGTTCAGTTTATTTTGCTGGTAAAAATGTCTGCTAGGTAGGCAACTCTTTTTTGCCAAGCTTCATTAATAAAGTAAGCCGCCAGGTCATGTTTCCCTTGCACGTCCAGGAAGTTCTTGATTTCATCTTTCAACTCAACGACACGATTGACAAAATTTCCTTTTGACAGCCAGCGTACAGCAGTGTAGAAAGAAGAACCTTGTGATCAGAGTCCATGTCTTTATAGAGCTCTTTAAACAGACGGGTGTTGAGGGCTCCAGATTTGATGTAATTAACCATTTTTGGCACGCATACAAAAAACCCGCGGCGACCCCCCACAAAACACTTCGCGACCCCCTTTGGGGTCACGACCCACAGGTTGGGAACACTGACTTTAAATTGATGACAGCCAACACTCATATGCAAAGTACAGTTTTAGACTTTATTTCAGTTACCTATTTCTGTAAATCGTATAATATAAGTCTAAGTCTGTTTACGTTGTTTTTCCGTTTGTATGTTTGTTTGTCTCTAGTCTAAAGGCTCCGAAACGGAACGCTTTAGCGATTTGAAAAATTGTACAAAAGATTATTACGCCACGTCTAGGTCAACTCGACTATTTTCAGCTCGCATTTTATTTAAACGCCGCGCGATATATGGACATTTTAAACTTCAAAATGATGAGGTTCCGTAATACCAATAACGGAAGCCATTAATATGCATATTTTAACCTCGCTTGAGCGGCGTGACATAAGAGAAATGTTGTCTTACGTCACGCGAGGATAAATATGCAAATCAGGCGCAATCGAAATAAAAGCAGGGGCCCGCTCCGAACAATTACGAGCGCTGTAATGGAACACGATCGAGCTTCGTCTACTATTATATTATTTAGCACCGGGAACAAATAAAGGGTCGTCCATTAATTATGTCAACAAAATTAGGGGAGGGTTTGGAAAAGTTTGACAGTTGTTGACAACGGGGTAAAAGTTGACAGCGGGGGAAAAAGGTTCAACGTAAAAGTTGACGTCAACAAATTTTTTTTCCAATGAATCAACACAAACCCTTCAAAATGGTAGTGAAAACATTAAGTAGCCTAATGATAAAAATGTATAAAGTGCTTAATGTTTAATACTACTAAAAAGCTGGTAATAAACTGAACTCATATATTTTGAAATTCGAGATTGCATTTTTTAGTGTAAAACAATTTGAAAAAATGATTCTACACGTATTGAGCCATTTTGTTTCTTTTTTTTGTAGGGGGGTTCTGGGATTGTTGACATAATTTTTAGGGGGTCCGTCAATGTTTGACAGTTGTTGACAAGGGGAAGGAGGGGGTCAAAAACTGCCTAAAATTTGTTGACATAATTAATGGACGACCCCTAATAAGCCTATATAAGGTAGAGATAACCTGTGCGGTACTATAATTTTCAACTCATTATTTACTTTAAATTCCGATATATCCTACGGACATGTTAATTTCGACTTGGTCATTTATTCAAGCGCCTTAAAATCTAGGTGAAGCCCGTTTTCTCGCAATCAATAACGATGCCCGTTAATTTCTAATAAGAAATTTCCAAGGGCCATTTTCTAGGTCATCTCAACTAAAAACTCGCCATTGCAACTCTTTGCTGATTCAAAATTTTTAACGAACGTTCTGATCCCAACTATTTTCAGTTCAAATTTTATTTCAGTTCCGATATATGGACATTTTTAGTTGATTTTAAAACCCCTCAAGCGGCAATGATGGATTACGCCAGAGCTACACGTAAGAACGTTCGATAGGTGGTGCAGTAAGCGGACATTAAATTGAAATGCGAAGTCGCTTACAAAAACATTAAATTCAAATGCTAAACGGGGCAGCACTGCAGGCACAGGTAATTAAATTCAAATACAGGGGGGGAACTATTTCACCTCTAAATATCGTTGCCATTCAGATATGTGGACATTTCAAATATTTGAAGCCCTAGTAAGTAAGTAAGTAGACTTTATTTGCAGCCGAAAATTACGCATGGGGAAATCCCGGGCAAAGCCGGGTAAAAAATGCAAGTTTAATATAAGTAAGTAAGTTCGTGCTTTATTCAACCGCCTGCAAACGCACTGCGGGACCATCGGATAAAAACAATCTAAGAGTATTAAATCACAGGCTCACAGATAGGCCTATCACAAAATTACAAAAATTACAATAACAAAATCATAATATACAATAAAACAGGCAACTATGGATCTGTAAGAGTAAGATTAAAGTAAGAAGAAAGATTAGCAATAAAATCAATTGAATAACATACGCGTAATAAAGCCATATCGGGTTAATGCGTCAGCATGTGGGATCTCACGGTTATGTGAACAAGGACGGAGAGAGTAGGTAACATTCTTTATAGGAGGCAGCAGACAATTTAGAAAATGGCTGGGGAATTTGGAAACAGGTCATCATTATCTCGCTAAACGACACGGTGATGACTGATGAGTCTTATGCCACATAAATTATAGGCCTGTTGACTTCAAGTTGCTGATCACACAAGACCCCGCTACTTTGCAGCATGTTAACAAGTCGTGGATATTGCAAATGCTTTGTGGATAAGCTTTTACACTAGTAAGCTGATAGGTAATTTTATGGAAGACTATTATAATAGTGAGCCTGCGTTAGAAAATTATAAAATAATGAATTTAGATGTTAATTGAAATGAAGAGACTTAAATATTAAAGCAGCAAGAATGAAATCAAAAACGCTTATGAATGGAAAGAAAGATGCAACTGGAAGAGAGAAGTGAGAGAGAAGAGGATGCGGGTTAAAAGGATGAAGGGAAGTCTCATTATACAATCTCAATGTTTAATTTGAACACAATTATCGCACTTTTTGTGGAAATTTTAGGAGGCTACAATAAGTGTACGCAAGTCGGTGTGTCATGGCCCGAGGCTGGAAATTTGATCTGGATTGGTGGGCAGACGAGAGACCCCCATCGATGTCGTGATCCTTACGTTTGGAGACCACTGAAAGGAATCGAGACACCCTTCAGCTATACCAACTGGGGACCAAAGTACCCCGACTGTTATGGAGATGGGGAGAACTGCCTTCAAATAACTACCGGACTTAACTACTTATGGAATGATTATAACTGCTCTTGGTTATCCTGTGCAATATGTGAACTACACTTGTGAATACACAGAAAACAAGGCGATGCAACCATGCATCAACGCCCAATATAATTATTATACGCTCAAGTACTTTTACAGCATTTTATTATTTTTCTAGGTCTAATCAGCCTATCGGTTAATTGTTTGCGGTTATAATTAAGAAATTTTTTACTCAGAATTCTTAAAATTCTGAGTTAAATTATTACAGCCACAATTTATAGCATATTCCAATTAGTTCTATAGGCTACCTGATCGGAGTGATCACTAGACCATTAAATTTTTAAATCGCAATCTCAAAATTTGTTCTTGTCTGCTAGTATTCTGTCATAAAATTCAACACATGTTTCTTCCATATTCACTTTCACTATCAAAACAGCTTCAAGAGTAAAAATAGCAACCTTTCCATCGTTAAAGAACATTTTGGTTTTGACATTTTATAATGTTATTTCAGTCAGATTTTAAATTATAAATTATTATTTATGAAAATGTGTTTTATCAGAATATTATCACTACGACAATATGACGTTTACAACCGGAAGAGGTATTATGCATGGTAATAAATAAACGTGAGATTAAAAATGAATTTACTCGCCAGATGCAAGTAGTCAAATCAAGGAGACGTTGATAAAGTAAGTAAGTATATCCTTTATTTTATCACATGATAAACGCACATGAAATACATCATATTTAAGATCGGAAAGTCAGGTCAGTTTTTAAAAACCGGGACATATTTAGAGTTTGGCCTACCTTTCCCGGCAGCCGGGACAGCTAGCAGAAAATCGGGACTGTCCCGGGAAAACCGGGACGTCTGGTCAGCCTACCGTAAATAGAAGCTGGATGGATGAAATTAAGTTTTGATTCAATAGAAACTGTATTGATGCAAATAATTGTTTCCGTAATTAGAAGCTGGATCCATGAGAATATATCTGTGCTTAAATAAAAGTTCCATTGATGAAAAATATTTCTTTGATGAAATAGAAGTTGGATTGATGAAAATATTTCTTAATGAAATGGAAGGTGGATTGATGATAGTTAACACACACATAGGTAGACTTCTTACTTACCAACGTCAAGTACGGCATTGAAGACATTAGAATAATTTAGCAACGTAAACTACGACTTTACCCCTTATTTTTTTACGTTGCCAAATTATTTGGGTAAACCCGTAGTTTAGGTTGATAAATTATTTTATATCGTCAACTTAAAATGGAAGCTGGATCGATGAAAAAATAGTTATTCTAAATGAAAGTGGGATTGATGAAAAAAAATTTGTATTTAAATAGAATTGGGATTGCTAGAAATAATGTTAACCGTAAATAGAAGCTGGATTGATGAAACAAAATTTTTGATTCAATAGAAGCTGGATTTAAGAAATAATTGTTTCCGTAAGTAGAAGCTGGACCCACGAGAATAGTTCTTTGCCTATGTAAAAGTTCCATTGATGAAAGCATTTTTTTTTAAATAGAAGTTGGGTAATTTTTTTCACGAAATGAAAGCTGGATTGATTAAAAAAATTCTTCATGAAATGGAAGCGGGTTTCATGATTGTCATCATGCACATAGTTAGACTGCTTACTTACTAACGTGAAGTGCGGCATTGAAGACATTCAAATAATTTAGCAACCCAAACTGCTGGATAACCATTATTTGATATTGTCATTCTAAAATGGAAGCTGGATTAATGAAAAATTGTTTCCCTAAAAGGAAGTGGGATTAATGAAAACATTCCTGTGTTTAATTAGAATCTGGATTGATTGAACTAATTTTCCTCGTAAATAGAAGCTGTATGGATGAAACTAAGTGTGGTTTTTGAATCAATAGAAGATAGACTGATGAAAATAATTGTTTGATAATTAGAAGCTGGATCCATGAGAATATTTCTTTACTTAAATAAAAGTTCCATTGATGAAAAATATTTCTTTCGTTAAATAGAAGTTCGGGTAAACCTTAATTACGTTGCTACATTATTCTAACGTCTTCAATGCCTCACTTGATGTTGGTAAGTAAGCAGTGTACCTTTAGATGTGCATGATAAAGATTATCAATCCAGCTTCCGTTTCATACAGAAATGTTTAATTGATCTAACTTTCATTTAATTGAAAAAAATTACTTTTATCAATCCAACTTCCATTTAATGAAAGTGTTTTAAGTGGAACTGCAGTGTTTTCCCGCTATATATTAGAAAATACCAAACACCATCCACCATGGCCGCCTGCCTGTCTGCCTGCCTGACTCTCTGGATTGTGACCCCTGCCTATCGATTTTGTTTTGATTGAGTGCCTGTGAATAAGTTGGTTCCCACGACTTCACTTTTGTGGGTGCTGTAGAAGTTTTGAGTTTAGTTTTGATGGGGGTCTAGGACATTACCCCCTGCCATTACCACCCTGCCATTACCCCGCCCCCCACTCCGTAGCATATTACCCCTGCCATTACCCCCGGCATTTAGTACATAATAGTATATACGTACATATATTTTACATGCAATATATTTATTATTTATATATTTTATATTGATATATTTGTTAGCTTGTATCTTGTGTGCCTGTGCTTCTGTTTATATCACTCTAAGTAGCTGACCCCCTCTGCATTTAATATAGTCTATATACATTTATGTACAATATACATATATATTACATGTATATTATTGAGCCAATTAACACTAATTATTTATTGGCATGGTATCATGTTGGCTCGGTGCTGCAAAATACTGGCCCTAATTAATTTACATAGGCCTACTTATTTGTGTCAGCTACTTCAGAGTGATATAAACAAAAGTGCAGGCACAAGCTAACAAATATATTAATATAATATTATAAATAAATAATAAATAGCCTATAATACATGTAATGGGGTGGAGGAACTACATGTGTCGCCCGATGCGCTGCAAGCGCGTGGAAGGACTAAGGTCTAAGGACAATTACGCAGGATGATTACAATTCAGTATATGAACAGATGATCACAAGTTAACACAGAAGTCGAATTTAGCTATATTCGGCAGCTATGCAAGGCGCCCATCACGTCCTACATCTCATTTTACCAATGTGCCATCTCGCCAATGATAGGCTGAGTGGGCCTTTGGGAGGGTGCGGGAAGCGATCCCGCTTCCTACTGCTCTTCACGCCAGTGATGTTACCACTACACTGTGTGACAATTTAAAATACAACTTGTTTTAGAAAAGCCTCAGTAGAAAATGACATAAATGAGCGGGCACAGTTAGGGTGAAATCTAATTCAGTGTCATGATCAGAAACCCAAAACAATGATACTATGCTATCAATGCAAAAGAGCGGATGGAAACTCCACCAAAAGCAGCAGATAAGCCAATAGGAATAAATGCTGTCATGATACTCTTATCCCCAGTGGACAAGAGTGGGGGGCCCCGTGGCGCATTGGATAACATCTGGCACAGAGACCGAGAGGTACCGAGTTCGAGCCCCGTTGGGCGGATATGCTTTGTAGGCTGCTATTAGCGCCGTTGTGTTGCAAGCTGTCTGTTCTGTTAGTAGTTAAGATTTAAATTGCATAACATGTAAATGTACAGAGCGGTGCGTTTGTCAGGCGCTTATTAAAGAAAAGATATTATTATTATTATTATTATTAAGATGTCATAAGGAGCAAGAAGAGCATATTCTGTTGAATAAAACTTATGGTATGCAGACTGAAATGAGGATTCGTGAATTAGTGGAATAAGTGGATAAGTTCATAGTTGAGAGGATCTGTAATTAGGCAGGTGTTAGATATTTCCATTGCCAATCACTATGAGAAAATGACTAAGAAGACATTATTGGTCAGCTAAAACTTTATTCAAGTAGCAAAATGACCAGACTTTGCAGTGCTCTGACACGGAAAATGCAAGAAAAATTGTATACCTGAAAAATATTTCATCTTTTTTGCACATTCTTCTTCTTATTCTTCAGTGTTCTGCTTTTAATATAATGAGGTAATGAGTAGTAAGAAGTAATGAGGCGATGCCGTTATTCTCTATTCCTTTATTTCTTTATATAATCCTTGTCCGTCATCCAGTCCAACATCATATTTACTGGTCTTCTGCAGGTGGTTGCTTCCCTTAAATTCTTACTTCAAGTACTGTTTTCAGGATCGAGTTGCCACTTAGTGTTTGGCCAATCCACTGAATACAGTTCATTGTCTCCTCTTTAATGTGTTGACCATTGAACTCTTCTCTTGCACTAGTGGCAACACCTTCTCGTTTGTTTTATAGTTGCTCCTGATGATCTTGTCTAGTTTACTCCATAGCCACATTTCAAAAGCCTCAAGCTTCTTCATTTCTTCATTTCCAATATTTTCCATGTCTCCGCTCGTGAATAATCTCGTGCTTTGCACTTCGCTTTGAAATAGTCCTAAGTTAGATTACGAATGCGACATTTATAATCTATATATTATAGATTGTCGCTTCATATGAGGCTTTTTATACCAGTTAAGTCTTTTCATCGAGACCCAGACCAACATTTAGCTTTCCTACTTCTGGAAACTGCTATGAAGATTTGAGATGACATGATTTCAAATTGGCTAGATTTTAGCTGTCTATTCATGGAATGGTGTATTTCTAAGTACAGGCGTCAGGACATTCTGTTTTGAGACAGATCTGCAACAGTTAGGGTTTCGTTGAGGACGAGAAAAGTTTGGAGGGCAGAGGATCGGATGGATCAGGGTATGATTTCTTCAAGACTTCAATTTGGAAAATCTGTGGCATGATAAGAGCCTGAGGTAGGTGACTTTGAATGATTGACGGTTTTATTGGAGGAACTTAGAATATTCAGGATTCAGAGGATGTTTCTTCCGGAGTTGAGGTGCAGTGTGCAATTTGGATCGGTTGGAGAACTTGAGGCGATTAGTGATTGGGGATGGGAAAGAGTGAGATATGGGGACGAACGGGTAGACCGGGATGGATTGATGGCGAAGAGTTCGAGAAGATACTTTGCCTGGTAGTATACTACATTGAGTTGTAGGTTAGAGATAAGACTTTGCAGTGGATGCGCCCCAGGATTTGCAGCCAGTGGAATGATTTAAGAACGGGTGTGATATTGTGACGCTATGGAGTATAATTATGGTGATGCTTGAGTGTATATGAATGAACAGTCATTCCACTGTATTGTGCTGCAATGAAATTATGTTCTATAAACATTTTGAATATTGACGTTTTATTGCTATTTTTAGCAATTATATGAAAATGACGAGCAACATTCTCTCAGAGCTTCAAAATCTAGTTGTAAGAAAAGGCTTTCATCTTAATAATACTACAGTGGATTTGTTTTACCCCAACTTTCGCCATTGTCAACTATTATATCTTCACTAAATATATCTTCAATAATAGCTTAAAGGTGTTCTATTATACAGCGGATGGATAACTTCAGTATTTCGTCATGTTTTTTCTCTGTGAATAATTACCTATCTTACCTATCTTATGTCAGAAATCATTTAATCAGGGTGGTCATCTGAAAAAGCACATGAGAACCCATACTGGCGAAAAACCATACAGGTGCCATAAATTATGTAAGAAATCATTTAATCGAGGAGAGTCTTTGACGGTGCATATGAGAACCCACACAGAAGTTAAACCATGCATACGTAAGGGTTGTAATAAAGGATTCACAGCGTCTGGACATCTAAAGAGTCACAGAAGAACTCATGCAACTGAGAAGCAACACTCGCAGAACAAACCATACACCAAAAGTAGTTCTTCAGCGAAACAGTTTAAACTCCATGAAGGAACACCGCAGCAGGATCTTAAAATGGGAATTGAAGTAATTGCAAACCTGTCTGATCATTTCACCAGAGTTAGTAGCCCAGGCGTTCTTGTTAAAGAAATTGATCGTTACTCAAAGAACATAAATCCGGCTTCTAGTGGAATTGAGGCTCCTTTTCCGAAAATTAAAGATGGAGAATGCATGTATATTAGCAAATTCAAATCTCTTATGAATACAAAAGAGACGAAATCTTTTGGATGTGGTATATGTGACAGTCACTTCAGGTACTCGTTACGTGCGCATGCAGCAGAGTTCATAGCTTAGTTTTTTTAGTTAAGATGTAGTTTATAGTTTGATCCAAATCGTTGTTTTCAACTTACATTGATTCCGCCATCGATTGCCCTCCTACTCCTGAACAACAGGCTCCCTCTCAGCGGGACTTGGTCCCTTTCGGGTGCCTATTGTTCCCAGTGACAACAGCATGCAACTGGGACTTAAAAATACCTGTAATCAATACTACTACGTTACATTATTATTTGTTTCTTCACTATACTACATTTGATTGCTTGATTTGTCTTGTTTTTGTTGTTTGTTGTTTGGGATCAATAAAATGAATTGAATTGGATTGAAATTGAAATGATTGATATAGAGAAGGAATTTCTAGAGCATTGTTCTGGCCATCGATTTTCTCCACCTGACGACTTATTTGCTGACTTGTGCTGAATTATGATTCCACGTAACTGCAGTTGAAAACATTTGGAATTTGAGATTTATAGTGAAAAGATGAGCACTATGGAAGTGCAGGATACCTACATTATATACGAAAAGTTACTTTGTACCAGTTTCATTGCAGAATACTTAGACAGTAGGCATGCTGATGTAGAGAATCCAAAGGTTATTCCTTATGGGAACCACATGTCTACAGCGGACGTCCTTTTGGAGGTGTTGGTTTCTGTTGGCGTAAATGCCTTTCTAAGTTTATTCATGTAATTAATGGTGATGATAATGGTAGATGTCTATGCATTTCGCTTGATAGAATTAGCAGTTCCCCTCTTAAATTAATTAATGTTTACTTTCCATGTCAGTCCAGTAATTCTGATTACACTGTTGAGCTAGGCAACTGTCTGGGCTACATTGAAAACATAATACTTCCCTCAGAAAATGTTATTCTTTTGGGTGATATGAATTTCTCTTGTACAGCTGACAGTGTCGGTTTTCTGCAGAGCAAGAATGTTTTGATTGATTTTCCATTGCACATTGTGATGATTTTTGTCATGACCCCTACGCAGCTACTTATGTTAACGATCGATAGCCTTAAAGCAACATCTTTTATTGATCATTACTATATTTCTAATTCCATTCGGCCTTATAATGATCAAAATCGTTATTATTGACTGCGGGGCAAACCTACATGTAAGTGATCACAGACCTGTCATCGCCCTATTCGATTTATCTAAATCACCTGCCTTCCACACATCAGCGGAAGCCAAGTACAAGGCGCAGGGACGTAACTAGCGTTGGACTTGGGGGGCTTAGCCCCCCCCCAAACGAAGCTGAAGCCCCCAAATAAATCAAACCGCCAGGCTTCACTATAGGCTCGGGCTACCGCATTCGCCATGTTCTAGGCTTAAAGCCCCCCCCCAAACGAAAAGTCCTAGTTACGCCACTGAGATGGCGCTCTCCCCAACGATTTTCGTGGCGATGGGATAAGGCCTTCTTACCGGGGTATTATGAAGCTAGTAGAATTCAGTTATTGGCTGTATCTGATTTAAATCCATAGGCATGTGGCGAAAACTGTTCAAATACGCATCGTCTGCAAGATATTGAAAGCATTTATAATTTGTTGGTCACGTCACTGTATAATAACACGACCCTTAAATCAACTGTTGTTAGTCTTCCATCGCGCTCTTTGAAGCCATATTGAAATGATGAATTTGATCGTCTTGAGGATAACTCCCTTTTTTGGTAAGATATGTGGACATCAGCTGGTCGGCCACTGAACGGCGAGTTGCATCACATTAAATGTTCAACTAAAATGTCAAAATTATATTCCATATGGAACAAGTTTTCGAAGCAAAAAACCTAGGGGTGGTAATCACCCTCCGCTTTGGTAGCCAGAGGGTTAATGATTATTATTTATATACACTGTGTCCGGAAAAATTCCGACCCCCTGAGATACGAATGAGAGAACTAGTAAATTGTCATCAATTTTTAAAATTCCAAAAACAATTTAATCCTGAAATATTAGTGAACTATAATTTATGTTCAAAATGTCCGCCATTGGCTTCAACACAAGCTACGAGACGCACACGCCACTGACTAACGGCAGCATCGACGACCAGTTGATCAAATTCATCCCAAGCATTAACAATTCGCTCACGGAGTTCTTCAATGTTTCTGACCTTTGTCTTGTATACCTTCTCCTGCATTATTCCCCAAATTTTATAATCAACAGGATTTAAGTCCGGACTGTTTGGAGGCCAAAGATTTGGAGGTATAAAATCTGGAGTCTCCTTTATCAGCAGTTCGACAGTTTCACGTGCTCGGTGAGCTGGAGCACCATCTTGTTGAAATGTGTAGTAATCTGAATATTGCCTGATATCAGGTAATAATTTTTCCAACAACAAAGAATCTCGATAGTAAGCTCCATTTATTTTAACGCCAGGTTCTATGAAATGTATGTCTGTTTTACCAAGAGCAGATACACCAACTGAAACCATTACTGACTGGCTGAATGTTGGGCGAGTACTAAGCAAACGATTAGCTGGGATGTTTTTCTTCCGAGTTCCGGTGGCAACGTACAGACGATCATTTTGACTGTTCTTTGGTGTGGCGATGGTAAACAACTTTTCGTCTGTAAACCAAATAAAGTTTACCATTTCATCAGGATAGCGATCTAACAAAATCCTTGAACGCTCGAGCCGTGCTTCCTTGTTGGCTTCTGTTAATTCAGTCGCTCGTCTTTTCTTTAAACACTTTAGATGAAGGTCATTTTTGACAATTTCGTGCACTGAAGTTTTTGAAATTCCAGTCTCTCGAGCGATTTCTCTTAGCGTTAGATGTGATTGAGGTCGATCTTCTTGACTTAAAACGAGATCCTCAACTTTTTCGATATTTTCAGTTGTCCGTGCAACTCTCGGTCTACCGCTACCCTTGCGACGCTTACACGATTCGGTTAGATCAATTTTTCGTATAAGGTACTTTAGTCCACCTAATGTCCAACCCTTGTTCGGAAATTTTTTCAGAAACTTCTTGGCTCCATATTTCTTGTTTTGGCGTAAAAATTTTATAACAATTTTGTCTTCCTCGCTAAACGCCATTTTCTTGCAACTTTGTTTACAAAATATAAAACTCAAATACGTCACTATGACGTAAGTTTAAACGGGGCCGTTAATACATTACAAAGAATTTCGTTTGTAAGTATGTCAAGATGAAAATGCTTTTGTATTTTTTTAAATCGATTATTATCTACTATAGTTTTTTTAACCACATCTGTGGGGTCGGAATTTTTCCGGACACAGTGTATAAAATCTCAAATCTCTTTTGTTGCAGCATGTTAAATGTATTCGCTAGATGACAGGTTATACTTTCTAAAACTTCAGCTTAGATTTCATTTTGGCGAACACTTTCATCTTCGCCATTTGTGCTGTTTCAGTTTACCCATCGACCTATATTGAGTTTACCCCATCAGATTATGGAGAAATTCGACTTTAATGCCAAACGTGGTTAGATTCTATAATTCTGTGCATATAATTTATTGGACTAACACACATTTAATTAAAGTCAACGAGAGAGTTGCTAAACTGTGGATTGATCTTAATGTTTAATTCCCCGTAGACGATGTATGAAAAGTCATTCGGACGAACATCAGATGATACCACTAGATGGCGTTAGACACAGTTCCTTATCATGCATCGTTCTTTGTAATTGTAATTGTAATCGAACTTTTTTATAGCGCCACTCATAAATCAGCAGCGCTCTCTACCTTGTAACTTGTTGTTTATAACTCGTTGGTCAACAAGCGTAAATAAAGAATGTAAAGTCGGGCAATTAAGCAATCTTACGCTTTACCATCAGTTCTACAGGAAGACCTGCATTTGAGCGTATTTTGCGGTAAACGTGTAGTTTAGCCTAGTAAAGTATTCGCCATTGCATGGGTTTCAGCGTTGGTCGGATACACGTTGGATTGATGAAAAGAATTCATGTTAAATAGAAGTCGGTTTGATGAAAAATAATTGATGTTTAACAGAAGGTGGGTTTGATGAAAAATAATTGATGTTTAAATAGAAGGTGGGTTTGATGAAAAATGAGTGTTTCAAATGAAGGCTGGATTGATTAAAAGGATTGCTGCCTAATTACACCACCTCCTCCTCCTCCTACTGCTTCTTGTGCACCTCCTACCCTCTTCCATCTCCTCCTTCCACCTTCCCTTCCTCCTCTTCCTCTTACCACCTCCTCCTCCTCCTACTGCTTCTTGTGCACCTCCTACCCTCTTCCATCTCCTCCTTCCACCTTCCCTTCCTCTTATACCACCTCCTCCTCCTCCTACTGCTTCTTGTGCACCTCCTACCCTCTTCCATCTCCTCCTTCCACCTTCCCTTCCTCTTATACCAGTTACCTCCTCCTCCTCCTACTGCTTCTTGTGCACCTCCCACCCTCTTCCATCTCCTCCTTCCACCTTCCCTTCCTCCTCTCCTCTTATACCACCTCCTCCTCCTACTGCTTCTTTGTGCACCCCTACCTATCTTCCATCTCCTCCTTTCACCTTCCCTCCTCTTTCCTGCTTCCCTCCGTCTTCCATAACTTACTCCTCCTCCTCCCTCTTCCATCTCTCTCCTTCACCTCCTCCATCTCCTCCTCCCTATTCCTCCCTTCCTTCCTCCTCTTCCACCACCTCCTCCTCCTCCTGCTGCTTCTTGTGCACCTCCTACCCTCTTCCATCTCCTCCTCCTACCTTTTCCTTCCTCCTCTTCCTCTTACACCACCTCCTCCTCCTCCTACTGCTTCTTGTGCACCTCCTACCCTCTTCCATCTCCTCCTTCCACCTTCCCTTCCACTTTCCTCACCCTCCTCCTCCTCCTCTGCTTCTTGTGCACCTCCTACCCTCTTCCATCTCCTCCTTCCACCTTCCTTCCTACTCCTCTTATCTTATACCTCCTCCTCCTCCTACTGCTTCTTGTGCACCTCCTACCCTCTTCCATCTCCTCCTTTCCTACCTTCCCTTCCTCCTCCACTCTTCCTCTTACACCACCTCCTCCTCCTCCTACTGCTTCCTTGTGCACTTCCTACCCTCTTCCATCTCCTCCTTCCACCTTCCCTTCCTCCTCTTCCTCTTACACCTCCTCCTCCTCCTACTGCTTCTTGTGCACTTCCTACCCTCTTCCATCTCCTCCTTCCACCTTCCCTTCCTCCTCTCTTCTTATACCTCCTCCTCCTCCCTACTGCTTCTTGTGCACCTCCTACCCTCTTCCATCTCCTCCTCCCTACCTCCTTCCCTTTCTTCCTCCTCTTCCTCTTACACCACACCTCCTCCTCCTCCTACTGCTTCTTGTGCACCTCCTACCCTCTTCCATCTCCTCCTTCCACCTTCCCTTCCTCTTATACCACCTCCTCCTCCTCCTCCTACTGCTTCTTGTGCACCTCCTACCCTCTTCCATCTCCTCCTCCCACCTTCCCTTCCTTCCTCCTCTTCTCTTACACCACCTCCTCCTCCTCCTACTGCTTCTTGTGCACCCTCCTCTTCCACTCCCTCTTCCATCTCCTCCTCCTCTTCCTCTTATACCTCCTCCTCTTCCTTTCTTCCTTCCTACCCTCTTCCTCTTATACCACCTCCTCCTCCTCCTCCTCCTCCTCCTCCTACCCTCCTCCCTCCTCCTCCTTCCTCCTGCTCCTCCTCCTCCTCCCTCCTCTCCCCTCCCACCCTCCCATCCTCTCCTCCATCTCCTTCCTCTTATACCACCTCCTCCTCCTCCTCCTCCTCCACCTCCTCCCTCCTCTCCTCCCTTCCTCTTCACTCCTCGTCCTCCTCCTCCTCCTCCTCCTCCTTCCCTTCCTCCTCCTCCTCCTCCTCCTCCTCCTCCCACTCCTCCTCCTCCTCCTCCTTCTCCTCCTTCTCCTCCTCCCTCCTCCTCCTCCTCCTCCTCCTCCTCCTCCTCCTCCTCCTCCTCCTCCTCCTTCCTCCTCCTCCTCCTCCCTCCTCCTCCTCCTCCTCCTCCTCCTCCTCCTCCTCCTCCTCCTCCTCCTCCTCCTCCTCCTCCTCCTCCTCCTTCTCCTCCTCCTCCTCCTCCTCCTCCTCCTCCTCTTCTCCCTCCTCCTCCTCCTCCTCCTCCTCCTCCTCCTCCTTCTCCTCCTCCTCCTCCCTCTCCTCCTCCTCCTCCTCCTCCTTCTCCTTTTCTCCTCCTCCTCCCTCCTCCTCCTCCTCCTTCTCCTCCTCCTCCTCCTCCTCCTCATCTCTCCTCCTTCTCCTCCTTCTCCTCCTCCTCCCTTCTCCTCCTCCTCCTCCTCCTCCTCCTCCTCCCTCCTTCTCCTCCTCCTCCTTCTCCTCCTCCTCCTCCTCCTCCTCCTCCTCCTCCCTCCTCCTCCTCCTCCTCCTCCTCCTCCTCCTCCTTCTCCTTCTCCTCCTTCTCCTCCTCCCTCCTCCTCCTCTCCTCCTCCTCCTCCTCCTCCTCCTTCTCCTCCTCCTCCTCCTCCTCCTCCTCCTTCTCCTCCCTCCTCCCTTCTCCTCCTCCTCCTCCTCCTCCTTCTCCTCCTTCTCCTCCTCCTCCTCCCTCCTCCTTCTCCTCCTCCTCCTTCTCCTCCTCCTTCTCCTCCTCCTTCTCCTCCTTCTCCTCCTCCTCCTTCTCCTCCTCTCCTCTCCTCCTCCTCCTCCTCCTCCTCCTCCTCCTCCTCCTTCTCCTCCTTCTCCTCCTCCTCCTCCTCCTCCTCCTCCTCCTCCTCCTCCTCCTCCTCCTCCCTCCTCCTCCTCCTCCTCCTTCTCCTCCCTCCTCCTCCTCCCTCCTCCTCCTCCTCCTCCTCCTCCTTCTCCTCCTTCTCCTCCTCCTCCTCCTCCTCCTCCTCCTCCTCCTCCTCCTCCTCCTCCTCCTCCTCCTCCTCCTCCTCCTCCTCCTGCTCCTCGTCCTCCTTCCCCTCCTCCTCCTCCTCCTCCTCCTCCTCCTGCTCCATAGGTTCCTCTGCCTCGACGTCTCGGTTCCTGATCAATTATTCACTCTGAGAGGTTCTTATGGAGAGATTTCTCCTAACCTCAGTTCAAGACCCACTTGACAGATTCTATGGCGAATGCTGAGATGTATGGCTACGTCTGTCTGTCTTTGTCTGCCCTGTCTGCATACAGATTTCCATCTCTGTCTTCACACATGCCTATTTCTTTGTACGTATGTACGCATGCATGCATGTATGTATGTACATGTATGCATGTATGTATCATGTAGTATGTATGTATGTATGTATATTGTATTTTTTGGTATTGTATTTGAACACTTGTTATAGCGCCCCTACCAGATTGCCTATTCAGAGGCGCTCCCGACTACTGCGCGGACGCTGAATCGGAGTTTCACGCCAAAGCGCATGAGCAATTGCGAGTGAAGGACTTGCCCAGGGTCCCTACGCGGCGACTTTTTGAGGTGGATTCGAACCCGCAACCCTCCAGCTGCAAGGCACCGAACATACCCTAAACCACCGCGCCCCAGTTGTATTGTGATGTGTTGTATTGTGTGTTGTATTGTACTCCACGTTTATATTGCGACCGAGCCACCCGCAGTAAAGATCCGAGAAATTAATCTGTGATAAACCGACCCGACCGGGAAGCGAACCCGGGGCGCCGACGTGACGAGCGGGCTACCAACCCACTCGGCCACTCAGGATCCCAGAACATATATGCATAATATGTATGTATGGATGTTTGTATGTATGTATGTATGCATTTTATTATGTATGTATAAATGCACGTCTCTCTGTGGTTGTCACTGGTCGTTGTTTTATGACATCTTATTTTGATGTTTTTATGTCCATTTTCCTTTTCCTTGTAACTCCCTCTGTTTCTGGGAATATGTGCGTTTGCCCCTTCCGTCTCTGCCTGCTCTGCGTGTCTATGTCTTTCTACGTATCTCTCGGTATCTGTGAATCCATACATCTGTCTTATAATTATGAAAGCTTTTGTCGCTGGTTTGGCAGCCTCCATCCGTTTTGTCTGTCTGTATCTGCCTGCAAGTATTTCTATTGTCTATCTCTGTCTGTGTATGTCTTTGTAGATTTCTGTCTGTTTGTGTATGTCTTAGCCAGTCTGACTGGCTCTCTGTCTCTGGCTCTCTCCCTCTTTCTCTGTGTCTCTCTCTTTGTCTCTCTGTCTGTCTATCTCTCTCTATCTCGGTGTCTCTGTCTCTCTGTGTCTCTCTGTGTCTCTGTCTCTGTCTCGCCTTGTATGTCTCTGTCTCTCTGTGTCTCTGTCTGTCTCTGCGTCTGTCTCTGCGTCTCTCTGTCTGTTTCTGTCTGTTTCTGTCTGTCTCTGTCTGTCTGTCTCTGTCTGTCTCTCTGTCTGTCTCTCTCTCCATCCATACCTACCTCCCTCCCTCCCTCCCTCCCTCTCTCTCTCTGTCTCTCTCCCTCTGTCTGACTGTCTGTCTGTCTGTCTCTCTCTCTCTCTTTCTCTCTATGTCCCTAAAAACGCACAGAGTTCTTGTGTGTCTATGCCTGCCTGCCTCTGAATCTGGTAAGGC
Organism: Aporrectodea caliginosa; assembly: GCA_020284085.1. Lineage (NCBI taxonomy): Eukaryota > Metazoa > Annelida > Clitellata > Crassiclitellata > Lumbricidae > Aporrectodea > Aporrectodea caliginosa. The sequence goes on along the minus strand of JACEVL010000136.1, from coordinate 1,975,830 downwards.
GTTTGCCTGTGCCTCTGCCTGTCGGTCTCTGTCCGGCTGGATGTCCGTCTGGCTACCGTTGCGTCATATTTCTGGTCGGGCGTCCTAATGACATAGGATCGAACATCATAATCACTTCCGTTGTCCCGTCCGACATCAACTGATCCGGAAGAAAATGGGAAAAGATATTTCCCCGAGGAATCGTATCTTATCACACAGGACACCCAATTGCTGCCCGAATGCCGACATCCTCCCCCAACCTAATCTCCGCAAGCCCCACTCTTGCCTCCCTCGCTCTTGCTATGCCTCCTTCCCTACTCTGTGCTGTCCCTCTGTCCTTTTCATTCTCTGATGCCTTCTTCTTCCCTACTCTCCGTGTCTACCCTACTCACCGTCAGCATTTCTTCCCTACCTCCCGGTGATACTCCTTCTCTTCCCTACTCTGCTTTGGTCCTCCTACCCCGCCCTCCTTTCTCCTATGAAGCCCCTTCCCTTCAATCTGTCATCCCTCCTTTCTGTCTTCATGATTCCCTGTTTTGTTCCCTCATCTGACCTTTCTTTTCGCTTCCCTTGCCCTTCCCTATTTTTATGTAATCCCACACTGCCTCTCTCTGTCTCTGTCTGTCTCTGTCTGTCTCTGACTCTGTCTCTGTCTGTCTGTCTCTCTCTCTTTGCATATGTCTCTAAACGCTCCTTAAGACCCATTGAGTTCTTGTTCTTGTGTGGCTATGAATGCTTTCTCTCCCTCCCTCAGTGTCTGTCTCTCTCTCCTTCTTTCTCCCTCTCTCTGTCTCTGTCTATGTCTTTGTCTCTGTCTCTGTCTCTCTCTGTGCTTCGTGCCCTCGTCTGACCCCTTCCGTTCGAGTTCCCTTTCGCGATTCTCCGATTTCCCTGTTTTTCTCCGTCGTCGATGGAATTTACCGGGAGGTAAGACCGGATAGTTTTCGATGGAAAGCAGACTGCATAGAAAAAATGGAACGAGATTCAATCAATTATTTGTATGGTGGGTTGCTCATTCGTTCAACTGCTCATTGATTGACTGACTGATTGATTAATAGATTGATCAGGTCTGATCAGATTAGATTAGCAGATTGGATTGGATCGGGTAAGATTAGATTAGATTTTGAATTCAGAATAAGATTCAATCAATCGTCTTTTATTGATCCATGAGTCCAGTTTATTAAAGACAATAAACAATGGAAAATTGTACAGAACGAAAAAAGCAATCAAGATGCTGAAATAATGCATTCTTTAGGAAAAATATAAACTGAATAGTGGTTCAAAAAGAGCCTTTAAGGAGCCTAAGTCCCGCTAGACAAGCCCTTCCCATATCAGAATGAATTATAGGCCGACTACAAATTATGATTGGGAAACATTATTACTCCATACAGACATATTATATTGGTTCATTTGTCCAACAAGGTAATGTCATGATAATATTCAGTTTGAATTTTATACATAATAAAGAGTATTCACTGCTTATTTCAGTAGCAATGAATCAAAATGTATAACGACTTAAGTCACAAGGCCTGGACCAACTGATTGGTTTATAAATAACATACGCAAGACAAAAGACTTAACTATAAAACATTGTTAACCAGTGGCACATAGCACAATTCCAAATTTGTAACTGTCATTGCATCTATTTATCATGCATTTATTGAACGACACTGTCTAATGAAAAAGCGTCAATCAATGACGCTGAGCAATTACGAGTGAAGGACTTGCTCAAGGTTCCTACACAGTAACCGTCTCAGGGGAGGAGGAGGTTCGAATTCGTAATATCACCGCCACAAGGTGAGAGCTCTAACCAATCGGCTAACGTGTCCCATTACATACGTTTGACACCTATGCCTGTGTCAGTTGGTATGTAATAGTAATAATAATAATAATAATAATAATAATAATAATAATAATAATGATAATGATAATGATAATGATAATGATAATGATAATGATAATGATAACGATAACGATAACGATAACGATAACGATAACGATAATGATACTGATAATGATACTGATAGTAATAGTAATAATAATAATAATAATAATAATATTAATAATAATAATAATAATAATAATAATAATAATAATAATAATAATAATAATAATAATAATAACAATAATAATTATCGAAGAATTATGAATTATGAATTAAGAATTATCGATAAGAATCGCGAAAATATTCGTTTTTTAATTCGTACTGACAAGTGTTCAGTAAGCTTACATGATATAGTAGTAACAGATGATAACAGGTTTTTAACAGTAGTCGAATTTAACTGTATATATGGCAGCCTGAAAGGCGTCCATCTGTCCTACTGCTCATTTTGCAGTCGCCCCTACGGAGTGGAGGGCTGAGTCTCACCGTATGGGGCTAGCGGGTATCGAACCCGCGTCCTTCTGATCTTCTTGCCAGCGTGTTACCATTCAACCGTTTCCCCGATTGTTATAGACTGTTATAGGTATTTATTTAAATTGGTCGATAACTTTTAAAAACACAACTAAACTCCGTCACTGTTCGTTCTCTGACAGTGCCAGTCCCAAGCCTGGAGAAAGAAGGAGGGCGACGTTAATGATCTTTGTCATCACATAGTGTCGGTAAACAGACAATACTACCAAAACACAATGGGAGATATTAATGGCTTACCTGGACGACTGGAGGTGACGATTGAGATGACGTTGGTGAGAAGACAGAAGAGGTAGAAGTCGACTGGGATTTTCATCGTGGATCAGTTAACTGCAAAAAGAAATGTGCAATATTTGTACTCTATCGACGCAACTTGACTCAGAGACTCTGAACATCCATGCCATCTTCAGCTGTCGACGGGAATCCATTGGTTGGTTCCTCGTGTGTGCGTGGCCCGCCACTGGTGACTCTTTCAGCTTACTGTGCACTGTTTTGCTAACTGATGTAATATTATTCGTTTGTAATGACATTTAACATCACATAGGCTGGCGCAGAGAGCGCTTCTGAGTAGATATCTTGAAGGGGCGATGTATAAGTGTTCAATTACATGACATTACATATGAATGTTCTCTGTTCCTATTTCTTATCCTCGCGAAAGGGTAGTCTCGTGTTTACACCCCCGTTGACGCTTCAGTCGTGTCTCGATGGGTTTGTGCAGCGGCACGAAAACAACTGCACTGCCTTTACCTTTAAATTGTTACCTATACCTTTAAGTTATTACCTTTACCTTTAAATTGTTACCTATACCATTCAATTGTTACCTATACCTTTAAGTTATTACCTTTACCTTTAAGTTATTACATATACCTTTAAATTGTTACACATACCATTCAATTGTTACCTATACCTTCAAGTTATAACCTTTACCTTTATATTGTCACCTATACCTTTCAATTGTTACCTTTACCTTTCAATTGTTACCTGTACCATTCAATCGTTACCTTTAACTTTCAGTTTTTACCTTCACCTTTAAATTGTGACCTTTACCTTTCAATTGTTATGATTATCTTTCAATTGTTGCCTTTGCCTTTCAGTCTTTAACTTTACCTTTCAAATATCACCTTTACTTTCCTATTGTTGCATTTGCCTTTCACTTGTTACCTTCTACCATTCCTGTGGCTGGAGTCATACAAGGCAAGCTAGCGAATGTTTGGCTTGCATGTATGCATGTATTTATGAAGGCCTATTACACAGCGCCCGAAGAAAACTTATAAATAACCCAAAAGATAGGGCAGGTAGGGAGATTGGTAGGAACAGGCCTTGATTAACCACGGGCCCAGTGAGTCTACACACTGGGCCCGTGGTTAATCAAGGCTTGGGTCCAGGCCTACTACAAATTTCACAAATAACGGGCCTACCATTAGTATTCACCTTAAAAATTTATACATTCTAATCCTGTCCTTGACTAAGACTTATTATTTAAGTTTTAAAATGCTACATCGTTGACATGTAACAACTGGAATATGTTTAAACAAGCTAGGGCAAGGTTATAGTATCGGGGGCGTCACGAGTGTCGGTTAGGGTCAGGTTAGGCGTCGAGAGGGTCGGTTAGGGTTAGGGTTAGCGTCGGCATTAGAAAACCTGGTAGGCCTACAGTCCGGCGTCAGCGCAGCATGCCCAAAGGTACTGTATAATCCTTCAGCCCACAATACCATAAGTCTTTTACTGTATAATCCTTCAGCCCACGATACTATAAGTCTGTTTGCCCAAGCTAGTTTTACTGCAGATAAACAACGACAGTCACTTGCTACTCCGCAGCCAAGACAGTTATGAGATTTGCGACCGTTAGCTCCGTTAGGGTTCCAACGACAGTTTACTCTGTTGAGGCTGCTGAGCCTGATAGCTTCTTCCGCCCATCACCATCCCCTCTCCAAATGTTGCAAATAATTATGAAGGAAGGCAATTTGCTATCAGGATTTCCGAATGTCTGCATTGCTCTGGATATATATCTTACACTTCCTGTGTCTAACTGCAGCGGCGAAAGATCTCTTAGTCACCTAAAGCGCATCGAAAATGCTTTAAGATCAACGATGGGGCAAGAATCCGCAAGATAGAATGAGAAATTAGGGCCTAACACTTATGAAGATTGAGTGTGAAATTATACAACGGCTAGATCTTCTTCTTGTGGTTCTCTGCCTGTTAGGCAGGTTCAAATGTCCGACGTCGCCACTTCTCTCGTTGTTGGGCCTCTTCTTTCAGTTTCCTGTAGCCGTTTGTCATCATCCAATCCAGCATCATCTGTCTTGGTCTTCCTCTTGTCTTCCTCCCCTTAATTTTTCCTTCGATGACCGTTCTTAGTAGTGAGTCTCCTCTCAGCGTGTGTCCGATCCATTTCCTTTGCCTGTCTCTTATTGTGCGTATAAGGACAGGATATTGTTGACAGTTTTTCTATTACGAAAGCATGTCGGGAACAGTTTTAAATTCACAAATAGACCCATCTGCTTTATAATTTAAACTTCTTCAACACTTTTTGGTTAAACATACAGGGTGCGGCAAAATAAAGTAATCCCCTGCAGTGTTTGGTTGATATCTCAAGAACGAAGTTGGATTTTTATAAGAAAATTTACACGGCCATTGGTCATTCATATCTACGTACAATTGCCAAATTACATTATATTATCACAAAAATTGATTAAGTTATGCTATTTGAACAGAGACAAGCCCACGCTTTATAACGCGCAAATTTTACGGTTGCGTTATTGGTTGTACTGGAACGCGCCACTGCCCTGCTACGTCGGTTCAAAGTTCGTGATACCAAACGCGTGTTCTTCACGGTTGAGAACAACTTCTACCTCAACCCACCTGTCAGCAACCAGAACAACCGCGTGTGGTCAAGAGGAAAGAAGGTCGATGTCAGGCCAAGTCGCTTGCTGGTCCAGAGGGAAAAGTTTGCAAAACACATTATGGTGTCTGCTGGGGTCTGCTTTGGGGGTAAAGGTCGGCTCCACTTCATCGACGAGAAAGCGAAAGTTAACGCTCAGTATTACCTTCGTCGACTGCTTCCGCAGCTCATTGAGGACTGCAACCAGTTGATGCCAGTCGGGTTCATTTTCCAGCAGGACGGCGCTCCAGCGCACACGGCATGTGTCACGCAGGAGTGGCTGCACGCAAACTGTCCTGAGATCATTGAGAAGGACCAGTGGCCACCAAATTCCCCAGATCTCAACCCCCTTGACTATCACGTGTGGGGAGCCATGCTGGAAAGGTATCACAAACTCCAGCCGAAGCCAAAGACAATCGCCGAGTTGAAAGCCGCTTTGCAGTCAATATGGGACGATATGCCACAGGCGCCGATCAACAAGGCCATCAAGAACTTTACCAAACGGCTGAAGGCATGCGTGCAGGCCAATGGTGGACACTTTGAACACTTAATGTAAAATTGAAAGTGCAATTCGTAAAGCTTTGTTGTAAAAATATTTCAAGTTGTACCATTTATTTTTCTTGTTTCTTTACAAAGTAACTATTTTTAACCATGTAAAATCGTGGGGGTGTCGTGTTTGAAATAACATAACTTTGTCATATTTCAAGATTGTTAAATAACATTTGGAAGTTATATGTAGATGTGAACAGACAATATCATTACCAAGTTTTATATAAAAATTCTAAGCGGTTGCTACAGAATGTGCAACACACTGCAGGGGATTACTTTATTTTGCCGCACCCTGTATATTTGGGGCCTACTAAACAATTTTGGAACCAGGCCTACAAAATGTTAATCCGGCTCTGGGTAGGGAGTTAGTAAGGAGTAAGTTAGGAATCAGTTACGTGTAGGTTTGGAAAGCCAGTGGAAAGAACAAGGTACACATGGGCGTATTTAGGGGTGGTTTTACGGGTTCAAACCCCCCGAAATAAGTATCCGAATTTTTTTATATGCTTTTACACGCGAAATAGCAAAAAACATGAACTTTTGCGACCATTTCCAATGGAACCCCCCCCCCGCGAAATCTTAAACCCCTCCGAATTTTTTCTGGCTACGTCCATGAAGGTACAGGTGTGAACGGGCGTATATACCCAGCAATGGCAACTGCGGTTCTCAATTCTCAGACGGGAGAGACCAAGACCTACTCTGGCTCCGCCTATGCCCCGACATATTGTTTTACATACTCCCCCCGTTAATCAGATTCAATCAATCAATCAAAAGATCGTTAGAGTCGACTGTCTGTCTGTTCTACGGGAGATTCTTCGACTGCGGTCTAATCCGATAAACGTAGGCAATGAAATTAGAGCGAATTAATCCGTCGGCTAATTCAATCGGGATTCTAAACCACGGCCAATTAGAGTCGCCTGAACATAATACCTAACTCGGCTGGCATGCCCGTCCATATGGGAAGATGGGGGGGAGAGGATAGACACGTGTCGCTGGTGTGCCTGAGACGGTGACGGAGTCGGGCGGTGACAGTGACAGACAGACAAAGGAGACAGAGACAATGAGACTGATAATGAGGCGGTCGATTAAACGGACACAGACACGAGAGATACGCAAGGAAACAGAGGATGGGGCAGATAGAGAATGATATAGATGCAGAGACAGACAAAGAAACAGAGACAAAGAATGAGACAGATGCATAGAGACACACAGGTAGACAGAGACACAGACACAGACAGAATGAGACAAACAGGAAGACAGGCCAAAGGATACAGTCAGAAGTAAATAAGACAGCAGATATTGAAAGACATAGTCGCATAGAGACAGACAGACAGAGACAGAGACAGAGACAGAGAGTAAAGAAAAAGAAATGGACAGCATAGCAGTCAGAGGCAGAGAGAGACAATGGGTCAACTAATGAGACAGACAGAGACAGGCACGAAAACCTACACCGATAAGAGGACATAGGCCTAGATAAAGAAGGAGGCACACGTAATAGAGCAGACCGAAAGGAGGAGACATACAAAGTCACTGAGACGGATAAAGTGACAGATACAGACAGAGGGGCGGACAGACAGAGTTTCAATTACAGATACACAACAAGAAAACAGACAGAAACAGTGAAAGAAACAGATAAAGAGGCAGACAGAGTAGACATCAACAAGCAGAGTGACAGAGATATAGAAAAAACAGAGAGAATAAGGAAACGATGTGACAGAGAGAGAGAGAGAGAGAGAGAGAGAGAGAGAGAGAGAGACAGACAGACAGACAGACAGACAGACAGACAGACAGACAGACAGACAGAGAAAGAGAGAGAGAGAAAGAGATAGAGAAAGAGATAGACAGAGACACAGAGAGAGAGACAGAGAGAGACAGATAGAGACAGAGACAGAGAAACAGATAGACACAGAGAGACACAGAGAGACAGAGAGATAGAGAGGGACACAGGTGGAGGAGCGATGTAGACCACAGTCGTATACGGAAGCATAGAGAGACCGTCCGTGCTTGACTGCACTGCACGCAACAAGCATCCTAATGATACCCTCTAAGGTTGAAATCGATCAAGCCAGCTCAGAAGTCTCCCCCACAGCCTTTATGCCGCACAATGCCCTCTTCCCCAGCCGCCGCCAACTCACCCCACCGCACCCCTGAGTGGAGGCTTTGAAGGGCTAAACGGGCGGAAGAGGGATGCAGGGAAATCACGCGGGTGGTTGGAAGAGGAGGAGGAGGAGGAGGAGGAGGAGGAGAAAGAGGAGGAGGAGTAGGAGGAGGAAGAGGAGGAGGAGAAGGAGGAGAAGAAGGAGAAGGAGTATGAGGAGGAACAGGAGAAAGAGGAGGAGAAGGAGGAGAAGGAGGAGGAGAAGGAGAAGGAGTATGAGGAGGAGGAACAGGAGAAGGAGGAGGAGAAGGAGGAGAAGGAGGAGGAGGAGGAGGAGGAGAAGGAGAAGGTGAAGGAGGAGAAGGAGGAGGAGAAGGAGAAGGTGAAGGAGGAGAAGGAGAAGGAAAAGGAGAAGGAAAATGAAAAGGAGGAGGAGAATAAGGAAGAGAAGGAGAAGGAGGAGGAGGAGAAGGAGGAGGAGGTAGAAGAGGAGGAGAAGAAGGAGGAGCAGGAGGAAAAAGAAGAAGAAGAGGTGGAGGTGGAGGAAGACTAGGAGGAGGAGTATAGAAGAAGAGGAGGAGGAGAAGAAGGAGGAAATGGAAGAAGAAGGAGAGCGTCGACATGCCATCAACATCACGAAGTAGCCGAGCTTTCCATCGCAAATCCTCTTTCGCCTCTATAGCGTGCTGCGCGCCCTTCTCAACGTCTAATGGCCGAAGAACGATTCGGTCGCTAATGGCCGAACGATTGGCCGAATGCCGCCCGAACAATTAGGTTCCTAAGTCAGACGAATGCAGACAGACAGCGACGCGGACACGCAGACGTACACCGCGCATAGGCAGACGCACTAACGCAATCACTTGCATGTGTATTATCGTTTAGCTGTGTCGCGCATTGAACAGCGTCTCACAGTAGCAATGAATGCATCAAAATGTCGGGGAAGAAAAGCGATGACACACAGGCTGACGACATATAAGCAGTTTCGTCATTTATTATTCATTAAGGAACGCGTTTTAGTATGTTATTATGGAACTGAGGCCATCATAGCGTATACAGGCCACATGGGACACGTATGGATATTATGTCGTTTATTTCTTGAAGATGCATGCATACTATTATGGAGGGATGAATAGATAGGTATAGAGGGAGAGAGACGCTGGGAAGGCAGGGATTGATATGCAGGAAAAGGAGAGGAATGGACGGTGAGAGAGGAAGGGATTGAGATGCAAGGAAAGAGAGAGGCAAGGATGTTGAGAATGGAAGGGATTGAGATGCAGGGAAATACAGAGGCAAGGCTGTTGAGAATGGAAGGGGTTGAGATACAGGGAAATAGGGATGCAAGGATGTTGAGAAAGGAAGGGGTTGAGATGCAAGGAAAGAGAGAGGCAAGGATGTTGAGAATGGAAGGGATTGAGATACAAGGAAAGAGAGAGAAAAGGATGCAGAGAAAGGAAGGGATTGAGATGCATGGAAACACAGAGGCAAGGACACTGAAAGACAGGGATTCAGAGGCAGGGAAAGAGAGACAGGAAGGGATGCTGAGAAAGGAAGGGATTGATATGCAGTCAGGCTGAGGCGAGGACGCTGAGAGGCAGGGACTGAGATGCAGGGAAAGAGAGAGGCAAGGACGCTGAGAAAGGCATGGAAATGGATATACACAATGATATAGATAGAGACAATTGCAGAAGCAGAGTCTCATTTGACAGAGGCAGAGGCAGAGGCAGAGGCAGAGGCAGAGGCAGAGGCAGAGGCAGAGGCAGAGGCAGAGGCAGAGGCAGAGGCAGAGGCAGAGGCAGAGGCAGAGGCAGAGGCAGAGGCAGAGGCAGAGGCAGAGGCAGAGGCAGAGGCAGAGGCAGAGGCAGAGGCAGAGGCAGAGGCAGAGGCAGAGGCAGAGGCAGAGGCAGAGGCAGAGGCAGAGGCAGAGGCAGAGGCAGAGGCAGAGGCAGAGGCAGAGGCAGAGGCAGAGGCAGAGGCAGAGGCAGAGGCAGAGGCAGAGGCAGAGGCAGAGGCAGAGGCAGAGGCAGAGGCAGAGACATAGGCAGAGGCAGAGGCAGAGGCAGAGGCAGAGGCAGAGGCAGAGGCAGAGGCAGAGGCAGAGGCAGAGGCAGAGGCAGAGGCAGAGGCAGAGGCAGAGGCAGAGGCAGAGGCAGAGGCAGAGGCAGAGGCAGAGGCAGAGGCAGAGGCAGAGAAATGGGCACAGAGATGTAAACGCTAGTCCATAGAGACAGATAGAGACATAGAGACAGATAGAGACATAGAAACAGACAGAGGCATAGAAACAGACAGAGACAGAGAAACAGACAGAGACATAGAAACAGACAGAGACATAGAAACAAACAGAGACAGAGAAACAGACAGAGGCAGAAGCAGATGATTAAGTGACAGATGCATAGACAGCGGTACAAATAGAAGCAGAGTCAGAAACAGACTCAGAGACAAATCTACACAAAAGAGAGACAGACAGACATACAGATAAACAAAGACAGAGACAGACAGACAGAGACAGACATACAGACAGACAAAGACAGAGACAGGCAGACAGAGAGAGACAGAAAGAGAGGGGGAGAGAGAGAGAGAGAGAGAGAGAGAGAGAGAGAGAGAGAGAAAGAGAAAGAGAGAGAGAGAATCAGACAGAAGGATAGATAAGAGCGAAACAATAGACTGAGACAGAGACGGAAACAGAGAAACAGAGAGAGCGAGACAGAGACAGAGGAAGGGCATCCAGGCAGACACAGGCACGTGTCTACAAAGGCAGAGACGGACGGACCGTCAGCCAGACAGACACGAGGCAAAGGCAAAGAGAGTGTACTGCAGGGTGAGAGTGAAAGCAAATAGACGAAACATCGGCTTATCTATGTACAGTGTATACGCACTGCAGAACTCGGCCGATCCAACGTTTGCCTCGTCACACACTCTCCACAGTATTACTCCAAATGGCCGGAAGCTATATTAATGGAAGCCATGTTGGTTTTCCTTCCTTCAGACGAGATCTCGATCCATTCTCGATGCCTCTATTCGACGTTTATATAGCGCTATTTAACCGTACAAAATAGAGGGAATGTCTTGGCGTTCTTCGATTGTCGGCTGCACAGATTCTGCGCTGATTACATAGTTTATTGGATAATGGATTGCAAACAGGTCTTTGTTCGGATGTAAAGTAAGGAACTTTCGGGTAAGAAAAGGTATGAGAAGGTAAGAGTAGATTGTAAAGGGCGGACACCACCTCAGTGAGTCATCGCGCTACAAGCGCAAACAATAGGCGCTACAAGCGCAAACAATAGAACCGGTACAAGCGCAAACAATAGGCGCTACAAGCGCAAACAATAGGCGCTACAAGCGCAAACAATAGAACCGCTACAAGCGCAAACAATAGAACCGGTACAAGCGCAAACAATAGAACCGATACAAGCGCAAACAATAGGCGGTACAAGCGCAAACAATAGGCGTTACTAACACAATAGGCGCTACTAACACAATAGGCGCTACAAACACAATAGGCGCTACAAACACAAAGGAGTCTCCAACACAAAGGAATTTACAACACAATGGGTAATACCAACACAATGGGCAATACCAACACAATGGATAATACCAACACAATGGGCAATACCAACACAATGGGCAATACCAACACAAAGGAATTTCTAACACACAAGGCATTCTAACCCAATGAGTCAGCAATTTTCTAACCCAGTGCAATTCTACCCCAATGAGTCATCTATTTTGCTCAATTGTTTCTTTGTTTGGAAGCCTCTTCATTATATGGCCGCATATTCTTTGCATTCAGCGCAGTTCTATTTTTCATTTGTATGCATGCTATGGACTAGTTTATCAACTGAGTAAAACCGGATTAATCCGGTTCCTAGGAGGGTATTTAATTTCAGACACTTTATGGAGAAAGAAATTCGAGAACTTGTTTTAATAAAGTTTATTGTAAACACCAAAACGTTTACATGAATGTCTTACAAACATAATTATGAATCAAATAATCGTTGAGTCCAGTGTCCAAAGTAAGAAGGTTGGTAATAGCGTTAACATTTTTATTTCTATATCTACGAATACAATAAAATATGCATGTATGCTCACAGAATGACAGATCAACACACAAACAGACAGTCAGGTATGCACACGCACACACGTTCATAGACAGATATGCAGACAGCCAGGTAGACAAACATGCAAGCATGTGTGCAGACTCACATGTAGGCAGACATACAGAGATATTTTCAGACAGATGCAATTAAATTGTACTCCGTCGACACGATAAATAATAAGCCAAAGTTCACTTTGCTATGACAAGGGTTCAAAGCCTCTGGTCCAAGGTGTGAAGTGCCTCAAATATAATTATATTGTGTAGTCGGTCATACGATCTATTTGAATGGTAAACAGACCGTAGATGCATTAGACATCCAATGCATACATTAATCCATATCCCTAGAATTCAACCCACACCTGTTCCATTGTAACCAGACAATCTTATAAATTCAACTATATTACGACAAAATACAAACAGAGGAACCCATACACTAGATTCGCCTAACGCCAGGTATGAACCGGCTTCCTGCTGCCAGGTATGAACCGACTTCAACCTTCACGCGTCAGTAGTCACAGCCCCACACATCAAGTGAAGCAACAGTGGACCCATACACTAGATTCGCCTAACGCCAGGTATGAACCGGCTTCCTGCTGCCAGGTATGAACCGACTTCAGCCTTCACGCGTCAGTAGTCACAGCCCCAACACATCAAGTGAAGCAACAGTGGACCCATGCATTACATTCGCCTAATGCCAGGTATGAACCGACTTCAGGCGTCATGCGCCAGTAGCCACAGCCCCACACATCAAATGTCATTGTCCTATCATGGTATACAACGAAACAATAGGCAATTGAAGTATCACCCGCCCATGCCACATCGCCCCATATACTCGGCTCACCTGTTGACAGATGTTGCAACTGGATAAATCCAGTTTAAGCCGTTTCCTAAGCGTCATTTAATTTCTGTCACTAGATTCAGAATGAAATTCGAGACTTGGTTAAATGTGGTTTATTGAAATCAACACGGCGTTTACATGAATGTTTTACAGACATAATTATGGACTAAATAATCGTTGAGACCAGTGTCCAAAGTAAGAAGGTTAGTAATAGCATTAACATTTTTATTTCTAGATCTATGAATACAATAAAATATGCAATAATGTCCACAGAAATGACTAACAACGCTTTGTAAGTGTCTATCATTGAAAATCCAACGTTTACAATGTCTATTCAAAAAATCTCTAAATGGCGCATCGGGCGGTCTTCCAAAAGAGTCAAAGTATTCGCCATAGAAAGAATTCTCCACATACATGACAATCCAATGCTTCCCAGGTTTGTCGTGAGGGTCCGTATTACACACCAACAGCATAGGTCCTGCAATGTTTAACTTCATAGGTAGACGATCACAAGCAAACACGCCAATAAACATCTGAGCGCATTTCGGGTCTTTAGACAGAATCGCTTCAATTGTCGAGCTGTTCATTTTCAATTCTTGTAGTCGAAAATGACGTTTCTCGATCGATCAATTTCCAAAATATTCTCAAACTCTGCAAAGGCTATGACGTTTATCGTATTCTCCAAAGCTTGCGAAAATTTTATATCAAGACGAACGTTTCCTTGTTTAAGCAGATTGAAATGATCACCCTCGGATAAATCAGGAGTCAGATCGAATGCATAAAGAGCATATCCACCAGCAAAGTCCTCTCTGCTTATCTGATTTCCTTCGTCTCGCATCCACTTGCCAGTTCCCATAAATAACGAGGCATACGCGTTAATATATTGGTTGGTTGCAAAGTTAATTTCCAAGGGTTTCACCGACTGCTGCTGCCCATCTAAATATACTTTTAGTTGCGACAGATTCATATGTTTAAAGTTGAATGGATTCTTCGTATAGATTCCGTTAAATGCGTCGTTGTCTACACATCCGATAACGAGTCTAGTAGGTAACTGGCCAGAGAAAAGACTCTCCTGTGAAGCATCAAGATTGCCTCTGGGTATGGTAAAGGTTTTACAGACGACTCTTCGTATTGGAAATTTCACGTTTCCACGTTCGATAGCTTTCGCATGTGCGAGAAATACGGATGGACTTAGTTTTACTTTTCTGACATATAATTTACATTCCAAAATTCGAACTTTATAGGTCGCACCTACAACGCTCGACATCAAGCAGAATGAATCTTTATTTCTAACGAGACGCACCCTTATATTGATATCGTTAGGAAGGAAACGATCCTGAAAAAATAGATCGCTGTGAATACACCCAAGCATGTCGACGACACCTCCACCATCTATGAATGCACTACGTTTCTTAAAACCAGCATTTGATGCATCATCATCATGTGGATTGGCATCTTCAAAATGACCTGCATTATCCTTGTAATATAGAGCCGAAGTAAGTTGAGAAGTCTTTGCTGCTTTACCATAGCTTAATATAGTTTCCAAATAACTACGATAAGCATACGTATTGTTTGAAGATGTGACAAGTGTGTCGTTTAAAGTAATGTCAACTTCGGAAAACAAACTGTGCAAAAACAAATTAACCGGTCCAACATGCACACCTGCGGCTATCGGTTCGTTGTTTGCACCAACTATTTGAGCTCTAACATATAATTGCGTGCTCGACAAATCGAGATAGTCCTGTCCAGCACCAGTAATGCTAAATTCAATCGGTGTTCCTTGTGAAATCGATGCTACGGGGTTATATTCCACAAACGAGCCAGCTTCTATACTAGTTTGCGTTGGTGGTACGATAAAGAGATCCAATTCACTCTTTGTACATTCACACGATTGTGGGTGAACAAATGCCATACTTAAAGTTTGCCGAATATGTCGCTCTTGCTTCTTTTACTTTGAGGCTTTGTCGATCTTTTACGTCTCAGCTTCCTTCTTCCACCACTACCACCTTGTGTATTGAAATCGTTGGAAGATGCAAATGCTTTTATACCTTCTGGAATACGTCTTTTGCTTGAATCTTTGAAATTATGACCTTCTGAAACATCATTGGCAATCTGTAGACCGGTTCTCAAAACCTGTTTCCCGAATGCTTTAGCGCCCGTTTGAATCAATGGCCAAGCGCTTCTGAAGAAACCGCTCAGAATACTTCCCAACCCATGACCGCGTTGCATGCGTGCACCTTGAAATACAGGCATGCCGCTACCGCTCTGTTTCAAATAATAATCTTCATATGCGAACCTATTCGCTTCGCAACAAAATTGTCTTTTCATTGTAAGAGGTATGGTATTTTGCAATGTCTGAAATGAAGTGTCACAATGGACTTTCCGTACTCGAATGGAATCGGATTGCCAGTGTCGGTCCTTATATCTATTTCGATTGAGTCAAAGTTCTTCTGTTGTAGCGGTACGTATAGGGGTTTTTCATATAACACGTGTACATTATCGCCACCTTTGCCAGACAGGTGAACGATACGAAGTAACGGCGCTTTGGTATCGCCTATGGGAATATGTTCCAAGACATTACAATACACGTATGCGGCAGAAAACCCGCGATTTATGTCGCAAGCGTTTGCAGAAACCCAGTCTAAATATTCGTTACGATCATATTCATCGTGTTGGATTGGATTCTGCCACTCGCCAACACCCAACATTGCACACAAGGCTGGAGAGAATAGTAGGTGTGCACCCCAATTTATATTTGCTTTGATACGCTTCGTTATAGTATCATATTTAAATGATGGAAATGTAACAAGTTTGAATTCATCAACCATATATTTTATTTGTTCGTTAATCGCCTGTACGAGATCGGATACCGAATCGTAATAGCCAGGTGTTAGATTCAACATCTTGTGGAAAAAATCCTTTTTATCGACACCCGGATATACGAACTGTGAATATATAAAGTGTCCTTCTCCTCTTTCTAAATTGAACCACGTATGTTGATATTGGAGTTCGACCAATCCTACCTCCCAATCGCCTGATAAAGCAATACCATTTTCTAGTCTTGTCGTATAATGCGTAACCGTGTTATTTGGATAGTAATTCATAGAGCTGTTACTCGGTAAGGTCATGTAAAAATGGGCCATCCTGTTCGTATCACGTACTTTGTACGAATGAACTCGGTAGCCGCTAGGCATCGAATATATCTGAAGTCCAAGAGTTAAAGCTATCGTCGTAGCCTTTCCACTTTACAAAATATTCGGTATTACGACCTCGCTTGCGAGTTTTTAACACCTTTTCAATTTTGTAAATGTCGTCTTCTTTAATTATCCGTTGCAGTTCCTCTTCGTAGAATTTTCCTTTTATTTTCTCTTCAGATAAGTCTGCTATTTCATAGGTTATGGGGTCGGAGGGTATTCGAGCAACAATTGTGAATATTTCATCAGTCCAAGATGGAAGGTATCCCTTCTTGAAAGCGATTCGAGCTTTGCTTATTCGAACCTTGTCACCAACATTATACTTCCAAATCGCCGGTCTTTTCTTTTCACCATACAAACGCTTTCTAATAATGTCTTCATTTTCAATGGAAACCTGACTAGGTGTCATACCAATGCTTCTATGGTAAGTATTATTATACGAATGTACTAGATCTTGCAAGACATCCACATATCGATGCGTGTTTTTATATGTGAAATATTTCCACATCTTGGTTTTAAGGGTTCGATTAAACCTTTCCACGACAGAGGCTTTTATGTCCTCATTTTCAGTCGTATAGAATCGAATAGCATTTTCATGCAAGAGAGATTGAAAGGATTTGTTAAGAAACTCTGTACCCTTATCGGTTTGTAAATGAGCTGGATGCCTATCATGCAGTATTGATGAAAAGGATTCAGTCAATGCAGAGCCAGTTTTTGATTTAAGTGGAAGCACCCAAGCATATTTAGAAAACACATCTATACAGGTCAGTAGATATTTATTCTTATCGTTATACTTTGACAAAGCAGAAAGGTCGGCCAAATCGGCTTGCCACAAATCATCTATACCAACAGTAAATGTTCTTCTACGTCTAAATGTTAATCTTACAGGTTTATGTAAAGTATATGCATCCTTATTCTGTAACCAAGTTCTAATATCTTTAGTTTTAACTCGTCCTTTTACGTGTCGTTTAAAAGTCTCCACTCCACCAAAGCTGCCAGGATGTTTCGGTTCGAAATAAGAATCCATTAGTACAACTCCCAAACAAACTGTTTATGTTTTCTTCTCTGTCTGCGACTTGATGCAACTGCAAAGTTTTCGTCCTGTACGTCGTTAATATATTTCCAACGATCGTCGTTACCGATTAGTTCGTGTGGAATATTGTAATCTTTCAAAGCGTCTGCGAGCTGCATCCAACCAGATGGGTTAGGTGTTGAAGTTCTTTTTCGTAACAGGTCGTTCACCAAATCCACCACGTGAGTTTTAGGAATTGTCTTATTCTTCAAAATGAGTTCTCCCTTTTCGCTCCAATTTACGTCCGGGTTGTTTTTGATATGAGTCAGAAGACGGGAAGCTTGCGACTGCCATTTCTTGGGAACAGTCTCTAACACGAGGGACTCTATGTTTTTCGACTCTTTAACGCTTTCACTCGCTGCCTCGGTTGTGTCTATGGGTTTCGAGTCAAATTTGGTTATCACACTAGGTTTATCAATGTTTAAGTAACGACTCAAACTGTTTGAATAAAGTTTAGCCTTCTCATCATCGGCAACGTTTCTATGTAGTATCTCGTAAATTTCTCCATCCAATTTCGACAGTGTTTTATCCAACATGGTTTCCTTCAACTTTTCAATCTGTCTAGGCTCTACTAAAATCATCTTCTTTGCATGTTCCATTTTGCTAACGGTTTGAATTTAAAAGCGAACCTAGGAATGAAAGCACAGGTGTAAGTAGTGCGCCGAGGAAGCCACCAGACTGAATGAGTTTCTTCTTAATGACAGTGCGAGTTTTCTTTGACGCCAAGTTTCTTAGCTTCTTCTTGAACCGACTGAGTTTACTCTTCTGAGGTTTAGTCAGCGGAACATTGCCTTTTAATACATTCTTTGCACACTCACACAGGCAACATAAGAGATTCTTGTTACAGTTCTTCAATATACGCTGTCTCACTTTGGCCGAGGCTTTCTTAAGCAATCGAAGTTTGGCAAAGTACTTCTTTAGTTTCGAAGACATTTTGAATGAATGACTACAATGTCTTCGTACACAGCTTTATATTCACTTTCGAACATAGACATAGTGTGTCTCCCCCGGAAATATACCAGTTCTCAATCTACATCTCTCATCTGTATCGGGTCTAAGATCAACCAATAGATATCCGAATGGAACCATCGTAGCATCTTTGAAAGCTTCTAGCATAAAATTGGACTTTCCAGGGAACATCTGTCTAGATAAATTTGCAATCTGTGTAGAATCTCTGACGTTTTTGAACAAGACTAAATAATGTGCATTAAGACTTATAGTTCTAGTATGCTTGCCTTTGTAAAACAGGTTTTGTGTCAGATACAAGACTGAAACGTTTCTGTGGTGACTTATTTTAGTAAAGATTTTGGTGACTCGTTCGTCTGTTTCACTCATAAGGTCGTCAATGATAAGCAAAGTTCTTTCTTTTCCATCGAAAATGTTCAAATCTGGGAGCCCTTCATGAAATTGAATTAATGGATACTTGTCAAAGATGTCCTGGTATATACCATAACACCACATTACTTTTTCTATCATAGGACTTATCATATGTTCCAAGTTGTCTATAAATCTAAGTGTAAACTGTGTTTTACCACAACCAGAAGGTCCACTAACTATAGACGAAAAGGGATGCTGCCAGGTCGGATCCATTTTCGTTAATGAATACTAAAAGGTATGAATTAGACTTATATACAAAAGAACCAGTCGAGAATTATAAAATAGATATCATTCGATATCCATCCATTTTAATTTCACAACATAATATACACATTTACACAATCAGTTAATCACCGTTAAGGACAGGTATGCTTATGTGACCATAGGCAAGCGAATCGCAACTATTTACTAGATATCTCTTATCATCATATGGCGAAAGAGCAGATTTTGAAATTTCAGCTGTATGTAGCTGATGTTTACGGCTGCGAATGGTGAAAAATTTCGCAGTTGTTGATTTTTCATCAAACAGACAGTTTGCGTAGTCGTTGTGTCGGATGTATTTGGTAACGAATGCCTTCTTGACGCCTTTGGCCGTTTTCTTTTCGTAGTCTTTGGGAAGAAGGAGACTGTACATCTTCGATCTCAGGCCCACAAACTCCAAAGGTGGTTCGGCGTTCGACTCGTCTTTGAACTTGCCAATCACCTTCGCATTAGTTTTACTGTGCAGAAAGTGATTGGGTGGATAGTCCGACGTGTCATAGTGCTGAATATCATGCACCATGTCCAAATAAACATCGTCGGTACGGATGTGATAACACAAACTGTCAGTATCCGTAAACAACAGCTTCGCTCTTTCACCATATGTCTTCACTACATGTTCGTAGTGGAACCGATACATCTGAAGTTTCGAGATATCCAGAATGCTCATCCCAACATAAACGGGTTTGTCCAACATAACATCTGATTTAATCAGTTTTATGACCGTTACTTCTTCATTTACAATGTTGAAGGATTGAAAAGTTGGGCGAGCAATGTATCTTTTCGCCTGCCTCTCGTTCGTGACAATTTTGACCGCTAGATGGCGCCTGTTATTCTGCATTGTTTTGCCATACACAGAATTGTTCATAAGCTTAAACAGGTCTTTTTCGAACGAGTTACTGGCCGCCTGTCGCTTAACGGTGTTAAAATCAATATATGTTTTTAACCAACGAGACTGATCAAATTCCATTATTTTATGGATTTTAGTGAGTTTCAGACCCATTGCCAAGTAGAATTGTAAATTTCGGTAATGAACAACATAATTTGTTTTGGAATTTAAATTTGGAATCAGTTTTTCAATTTTAGAATTATGTTTCATGTTGAGCTTTCCGGCCAATTCTTGCGCATATGGAGAAAGCATGTCAGATGTTATTGCCATCTTTTCTGGAGCTAGGGGATAATCGTTATGCAGATTGTGCAGATGAGATGGATATTCCATATCCACCTCGAGAATGTATCCCTTCGAATCGTCATCAGATTTCGTTTCTAAATGGAAATCCTCAATTTCGTCGGGATTTAAAAAACGAAACTTTCCAGTTGGCAGTGGTTCGCTCATAGCAAACCCATACAAGTTGTTGCAGTCAAGATACATAATGTAACTCTTTTCCACATTTTCATCATATCCTCCTTGGGCTAGAAGATAGGGATTATTTGCTTTCGCATGCCTATGGCTAATCATGCTTACGCCGCCACGCATACCCTTCTCAATAAAGAGGTAATGGTCGGGGTCGGTGAGCAATTCCAATGTGATCTTTGTCATTTTAAGACATGCATCCCAACTTAGACCCGGACTTGAAACATAGTGCAGTGGATCTAGCTTGTAAAAATTCAAAGACATCTTTCGAAATTCTTCGAAAACGTCAGCTAGAAGGATCACATCTGTTTCCAAATAAAGGTCGTGGTAGTTGTGCATCCTTTGCATGTCAAATTTAGCCCATACCTCTTGTGCGTGGGAATAGTCCTGACTACTAATGTGTTCATCTGTAAGATGACTGAAGAACTCATTCTGAGCTGGCAAAGCCGTTTCATTCATTCTCTCTGCACAATCCATATATTCATATGGATAGACCCCTTTTCTTAACAATAGCTTGAATTGTTCATCATTTGGGTAGAGTCTTCTCATATGCTCAAATTTGGAATTTCCATCTTTTGTTAAATTCTTTACCAAAGTGTCCAAACCACAATTTAGAAATTGCAAAGAATCAACAAAACGTAAACCTTCGATTTCGAAAGCGAGATATTTCTCCATATTGGTGGCAATGACATTGACATCTTTAGGCGCAAAAAATCGAGTTAAATGTTTGAAAATGACGTGACTGTCGTAACCCTTTAAATTGTGGAACACTACAGGTATTACATAATTCCATTCATTCTTTCCAATGCTGCGTCTCTTGAATTTGTACAGCAAATTACAATTTGTGCAAAGAGCAGAAATGAATTGGCCGGTTACATGACAATGGTGTCTGACCTTGTTTTCTTGTGTCAAGTCACACTCACATGAGGGGCATTTCTTACACTTTGTGTACGTTTCAATTTGTAATTTGTTCAGAATTTCCATAGGTTCGTTTTTAGATAAAATTCGATTAATACGGACCTGTTCAGACTTTAAATGTGTGAAGAATTTGTCCATTACATTGCCATCGCTGCAAACATACGGTCGTTCGTTATTATAATCGACGAAAGATGATACCGTAAGACAGCAAAAGCCACTAGGGGTGTGAGTGTCACAGAATTTAGTAGAATTTCCAGCATCGATATCGGATTTTTCAAGGAAGCACTCAAAATCCGCATAAATGGCGAAAGGGACAGCCATTTGATTCTGAATGTTGGAAAACTTTAAAGTGTTAGAGCCAGGTGTTGGATATCTAACATGTTGTATGTCATGTGTACCACACTCCATAATGTGGTTCCGCATACCCGATTCGCTCGTGAAACAATAGAGGCAGAAGGGACAAGGATAGGTTTGATGTCCTGGTGAGAATTTCGACTAGATAAAAGTCGGGAAAGGTTTCGGATGAGAATATAGTGTCGTTTCTCACCTTCGCTTAACAATAACAAATTGACCACATGTTTGCGACTGCGATGTTGTGATGCGTATAATGGAACGAATGTTTTGTCTTCATCCGAATTTGTACACATTACATTAATGGAAAAATCTGGATTATTGGCTTCAAATATCGGGATTTGATCAATCTCGACTGGAAATGTTAGACCTTGTACATTTAATTCAGACAAATATGGCACATATTTAGTAATACGCTCTGCATTTTTCTGTACAGGATGAGCCGCGGCGAGTACACAATATAAAAAGCAATTATTGTCGTCATTCTTAATATTTAAAGTCGCTGTCTTTAGAGCCAGCCATTTGGGACTTTGAATATGCTGAGAACCGCCGATTGCGTCATAGTCAGCTGTATGTAGTGTTACATTACCAACTTGGTCAATGGTCCATCCAGAACCATCATTGGTGAATGTGTCCACAAGAGCATCTAGCCGAGTTTTGGCCTCTTCGAGATGTTGTTGAGTCTCGAATTGATTCATCATGATGGCAGGTTGCGTTCTAAAGTATGCGGTCGTCGATTTAGCGCTGCCATCTGGATTTTCGCGACCGAACTTTACCTCAAGAGCGATATACCACTTCACGGGACTAAAATTACAATCAATTTATGAATTAATAAATTTATGTGTGCAAATATTTTTATATGTTAATATAGAAATATCAAAACGGTCAATGGACAATATTTGCAATTGAAATAGTTATACTTTGATAAATGAAATAGCTTATGTATGCTGATTTGATATGAGTAATATTTAAAATACGCATACCCATTATCTGTTAATCGTTGTTCCAAACTGCTGGTTACTTCATTCTCCAAACCATGGATGAGATTCCGTACGTCTACGGAATTTGGATCTGATGGGAGAAGATGTTCTTCGAAGATGTTGCGTACTGATGAGCGTCCAGGCTGAGAATTTGGTTTTTGGTTGCATATACTGCAAGAGTCTTTACCATCTTTGTACAAGTGAGCTTTACGACGGAACCCGCATACGGAGCAGATGCGCTGATTGCTGCACACTTCACACAAGCCCTCACTGTTGAGTTTCACCTCCTTATATGCAGAACAGTAACTGCATTTCGTCTCTGGAAATATACCAATTTAACTGTGTTACTATATAGAATAGCACAAGTGAATGCATATATACACATATGCATATCTAGTTGTGTACATACACACATACATACACACTTACAGTTACATACATCTATGCTTTCGATAGAATGTACATACATACTTAAACAAACGTGATGAGATGTTAATTGCCACTTAAAATCGAATAATTCTTACTTGATTTCTTGTGAGGTGGTTCTGCAGAAGTCGATGGTTCACAATCGTTGAAATTTCTTTTCCGAGCTAAAAATAAAATTAAAATAAATAAAAGATAAAATAAAAAAAAATATAAAAAAATATCTGCATATAAATATAATTGCCCACATGTGATGTTGATTGGTGCTTTCAATACGCCTGGAATATTTGCAATGTTCTTATACGAATGGGATTTCATCATGTGTCACGTATTGATCAAGATGTATCATATTGCGCACTACTTTCATCATGCACTAAATCGCGCATATAGCATACTACTTATATCAATTAATATGATCGAATTATATAAACATTTAAAATAGCCCAATATACAGGGCATATGATAAAACATTGCAATAATACATACTATGAAGTCGAGAAAATGATGACTCAGCATAAATATTTAAATATACTAGGAATATGATAAAACTTTTCGATAATATGAAGTCGAGAAAATGTTGACTCAGCATAAATATTTAAAATAGACTGATATTCATGGAATATGATAAAACCTTGCAATGATGTATGCTATGAAAGCGTGTAAATGATGACTCAGCATAAATATTTATAAATGCATACTCTTGATGAGCATGCTAATGTTTATAAATGTTACATATGATTTATAGTGTAAATGATTGTTAATGAAATACATACCAGCGGATTGCGGGTCGATAACTCTGGCTGATTGTTCGATCTCTCCGAAGTTCTGTGAATCCATGATGATGTCAGTAGCTCAGCGTCCAGTGAAGAATATAATTATCCACGCAAATACGCCAGTTTATATAGGCTGATAATTCACACATGTGATGCAGGTGGAACCGGGTTAAACCGGTTTTAATCCATTGTGTCTTAGAATCCGCTGTGTGTTAGAAATTCCTTTGTGTTAGAAATTCCATTGTGTTGGTATTACCCATTGTGTTGGTATTGCCCATTGTGTTGATATTACCCATTGTGTTGGTATTGCCCATTGTGTTGGTATTACCCATTGTGTTGTAAATTCCTTTGTGTTGGAGACTCCTTTGTGTTTGTAGCGCCTATTGTGTTTGTAGCGCCTATTGTGTTAGTAACGCCTATTGTTTGCGCTTGTAGCGCCTATTGTTTGCGCTTGTACCGGTTCTATTGTTTGCGCTTGTACCGGTTCTATTGTTTGCGCTTGTAGCGGTTCTATTGTTTGCGCTTGTAGCGCCTATTGTTTGCGCTTGTAGCGCCTATTGTTTGCGCTTGTACCGGTTCTATTGTTTGCGCTTGTAGCGCCTATTGTTTGCGCTTGTAGCGCGATGACTCACTGAGGTGGTGTCCGCAGCGCTACGTCGTATCAGAGGGCTGTCGAATGATGTCAAAGTAAGATCCGAATGCGTTTACCAGAGACACCAGAGACAGGAGATAAAGGATAAACGAAGATTATTATTATTATTATTATTATTATTATTATTATGACACTAAATCATGTTACTAAATTATGTTACGAAATATTGTTTCTAAATTATGTAGTTCAACTTCATTGACGCGAACAGCGTACAAAATGAATCCATTATGAGAGGCAAATGGAGACTAATTAATTTAAGATGTGTTAACTTAAGGAAAGCAGGTTAATGCATGGGAAAATAAAGTAGGCCTAAGGTGAGAATTTATAGATTAAGTGGTGTAATGGAATGCACTTCTTATTTATATACAAGGAAAGGAAAGAACGAACGAAGGAAGAAAGAAAGAAAGAAAGAGAGGAAGGAAGGTAAAGATGGTTGGACTGACTGGCTGACTGACAGACTGGTTTGTCACTGTAGGGGAGCGTGAACGCCTTAACGGTATTCTGAGAAAATTGATCCGTTCAGGCTTCCTCTCTGACGATTTTTCTAGTTTTGACAAACACTGTTTTAGAGCTGATTCTACTCTTTTCCGTTCAATTCTCTCAACCCTTGTCACGTCCTTCACGACCTCCTTCCTCCTCGTAAGGTCGCGTATTGTATGGAGCGACCTTACGAGGAGGAGACACAGAGGCAAAAACGCTGAGAAAAGCAGGGATTGAGTCGTAGGGAAAAACAGAGGCAGGGGCACTGAGAAAGAAAGGGATTGAGATGCGGGGAAACACAGTACGCGACCCAGGCCACATGATTTCACCCTACCTAGAGTTGATGCCTTTGCAAAAAGATTTTTTATGGTAAT
The DNA here is from genome assembly GCA_020284085.1 of Aporrectodea caliginosa. NCBI lineage: Eukaryota > Metazoa > Annelida > Clitellata > Crassiclitellata > Lumbricidae > Aporrectodea > Aporrectodea caliginosa. The sequence goes on along the minus strand of JACEVL010000136.1, from coordinate 1,950,779 downwards.
GCTATATGACTTTACATAAATGTTTCTATTATTTCTTTCTTTTGTAATCTATACTGTGCGTTTGCTGATAGTCAAATAAAAAATATTCTTACTTACTTACTAACTGACTGACTGACCGATCGACCTTTGATTGAGTGATTGACGGAAAGAAGGATGGCTGGATTGAGGATTGATGGCTGGATGAATGGACGGATGTATGGATAGATGGAGGGACGCAGAGAGGTATAAAGGAATGGTTGAAGGAGGGATTGATGCTTGGATAAATTGATGACTGGATGGATGTACAAATGGATGGATATAATTATGTGTAACTGGATGGATGGAGGGATAGATAGGTAAATGATAGCTACATCAGTGAATGAATGAGTATACATGTATATTAACTCTACAGATTACAACGTGTTAACACCAGCAGAACATACCCCTCCATACGAAGACATCGAGACATACAATGGCACTTACTTTCAGCCTGTTGCAATTCCAGCTTCGCGCACTTATCGCTTGGCAATCATTGCCTCGCACTCGGCCACCACTAGACGACAATTGCAAATCGGAGAACTAGACGATGACAACACGACTGGAAGGAGACGCCTGGACGAAGCCAGATACGGAGGCTGGCTCGACCGATAACGGCTCG
>JACEVL010000136.1:1902642-1945142 GCA_020284085.1 Aporrectodea caliginosa | reverse complement strand
TTAGAAACAGACAAACAAACATTCGGAAGGGCAACGTAAACAAACTAAGACTTATATTATAAGATTCCTGGTAGTAATGATACTCAGCAGCCTAGTTTCCTGTCACACTTGTAATAGGTCCTGCTGCATTTCACTTCTGTTAGCATTAGGCGGCGCAGCACTGGTAGTTGGCCGTGTAACACCCCACTTCTGGTACCATTTGAATCGGCGTAGCATTGTTGCCGGCCATGCGCCACCCTGGTTCTGGTACCATTGAGTCTGCATAGCACTGGTAGTCGTCCCTGTCCCACCCAACTCTTTGTACCATTTGAGTCGGCATAGCATTAGTAGTTGGCCGTGTGACACCCCACTTCTGGTAGCATTTGTGTCAGCCTAGCATTGTTGTCAGCAGTGTGCAACCCCACTCTTTGTACCATTTGAGTCTGCATAGCACTGGTAGTTGGCCGCGTACCACCACACTTCTGGTACCATTTGAATCGGCATAGCAGTGGTAGTCGGCCGTGTGCCACCTCACTTCTGGTACCAGTTAAGTCGGCGCAGAATTGTCTGTAGGCCGTGTGCCACCCCAATCTTGGTACCAGTTGAGTCGAGATAGCACTGGTAGTCGGCCTTGTACCACCCCCACTCCTGGTATCATTCGTTGGCGGAAGATGGCGTTAGTGTCCTACATCCGCCAGACGTCGCTGGTCAATTTAACTCGGACGAGCGACGGTCGGACGACGAACCCGTTCGAGCGGAGAGCGCATCGTCGAGGTAGAGACCGGTTGAGCGACGACCAATACAAATGCAATTGGAGGGCAGCGGAGAGGAGGAGTTGGAGGTAGGCTGGAAAGGAGATCGGGTGGGAAGGGTGGTGGAAGGACCGGAAAGCAATGATGTTACGACGCTCCGTGACATACATACGACCGCCCGGATCAGGTCACTGAAGCCAGAATCATTACATGCACATCCGGTCAAGTATTACACGCATTTGCTGCAATGGCACACAAGACCGTCATCGACTAGCTGGTATATATATATATATATATATATATATATATATATATATATATATATATATATATATATATATATATATATATACAACAGCTGATCGTATCGATGTATGTTCTATATATATAGATATAGATTATTCTATATGTATATATTATATGGAATTGCATACCTACCATCGACTAGCTTAATTATGTAGCTGTATATATATAAATGCATAAATATACACATATACACGTATGTATTGCATTTATAAACACATAGATATATGGGCACGGACAACTGACTTGCAAATCTGTTTATGTATACAAATGCACACAGAACAGACATTTTATTTAATATATAATGTATATAAGATGGCACTTGTAGCCATATTGTATATACATGTATATATATATATTGCTATAATTATAGATACCTGTACTTATGTTACAGGTTGTCTAGAGTGATGCAATACGACACCAGTTTTATGATGGTTTATTTGATTCATATTGGTTTATTTTCTTTCTTATAGCTGTTGTTTATAACTTCGCCACTGCTCGTATACTCTGGCAGTGCCAGTCTCAAGCCTGAGTAAAGGAAGAGGGTGTATCTAATCATCGTTGGTTGACACAGCGTCATTAAACTGCAACTAAACCGGCGTAACATGCCAGACCTAAGCATGGAAAAGGAAGGAGGGCGACTTTATGACCCAGAGTCAGCATTACACAGTAACTTCGTAAGCATAGCAGGACGAAGCAGCAGAAAGGCTTTATGAAGGTAAAAGGAAAACTTCCACCAACAGACAAAGGACCACAATGTATCATAAAGGACCAAGGAAAAGAAGAACAATTAATCCTCAATATAAACTTGATATAGCGCCCCTTCAAGATACATAATCAGAGGAGCACCCGGCCCAGCCGCAGCTGAAAAGAATGGTTTTTAGAGAGGAGTAAAAGACAGAGGAATTTGCCCTTGATGGCAAAAGTATCTCCTATTCCAATGCAATGCCGTTCAAAATGGTCGGGCCCACGACGGAAAAAGCCCGGTGTTGCATGATGGAGGTGCGTGCAAAGGGGACCAGAGAGCGAAGAGGTCGGAGGCCGGTGCTGGCCGAAGCAGGACAGCACAGCTCCCGTAAGTATGCGGGGCAGTACCGAGAAGGCAACGCTTAACAAATGCAGAGAGAACAGTCCCTTAAGCTGACAGTGTACAGTCAGTGCACTCATTTATAACCGCGTTCGGAAGGTAGAAGAGTGAGGATGGAGGAAGGGATTTACGTTGAATGGATGGAAGGTATGACGGACGATAGAAACAAAGAAATGGACGAACGAACTAATGAATGGATGAATTGTCGAATGAAGGGTGTGGATGAATGGAAAGCATAAATGGAACACAAGCAAATCGCGAAGTGGTAATTGCTGCCAAACTGACATAATGACGTAACAAGGGCATGAAGTGTTTGCGACTTCATTTTCTTAGCCTCGGCATATGAGGCCTTGAGTCCAGTTCTCTTCCTCGACACCTTGTCTTCCAACTTAGATTGTGTACGGTCATTATGCTCGTAAAAGCCGAATTGATTAGGGTGCATAAGTGGAGCTGGAATCTGAAAAAGAAATTTCTACCCTGGGGTGATTTTAACCCCCGCCCTCTCGAGTGACAGCAAAGCGCGCTGTAACTACCAGGCTATCGCGCATCCCATAAAGATTAGAGAGGTTCATCAGTCACCAAACATACACCAAAACACCGAAAGAATGTTAACGTGCTTAACTGCTTACCTCTAATATAAACATGACACAAGCATAATGAAGCTTTTAGGTATCCAAACAACTCTGCTATATAGACAAAGTCTTTCAACGTAGACTCCGATGTTTTTGACATGTAGACAGAATGCCAGTTCACAGAATCCGACGATGCACTACAATTATACTACATGCAAGATTCGAAGGGGAAAAACAAAGGCAGACCAAGAGTTCATGACTACGCAGGACAGATAATATAACTGAGGACATACATGTAGCATCACATGGACTAACACTAAGAAGAGCAAAGGACTTGACAAATGACCCAGGACAATGGAGATCGTTTATTCGTACTCATCGCCGCCAAATGGCTGGCGTCAGGAACTGATTTGATTATTATATATATATATATATATATATATATATATATATATATATATATATATATATATATATATATATATATATATATAGCAAAGGCCCCAATGGTAAGCAAAAGATCACATTATTGTTAGAAGGGTTGTAGCTGCTGGCAAGTATGAACCGGGTGCCGCCCACAGACCAGCATTTCTTCGTGCAATTACGGTACGTTACGGTCCGTGATGTTTAGTATCGCAATTAGTTTGAACAAACAATGCCATCAACTCTAGGGGTTGAGAGAGTTAAGTGATCTTTATATGGGATTCTCAGAAAATAGCTTCAGTAGCCCTGAGGACTAGACAGCGTGGGCGTTCCTCTCATAGGTCCCGTGGGATGAGCGTTGAGAAATGGACCGCGCGTCTGTAGCATGGACGTATCCTACTGGGAGTGGTTACGTAAATACGGAGAACTAGCAGACGAGAAGGGAAGGGCAGGGAGGATGCTCGACACTTCATTCGGGCAAGTCGTCAAATAGACAACCAGAATATAAATGTATACGTCTCTATTCAGCGACCGTATGCATGGCTTCGGCCCTGCACGTTCCTTCTTCAATGAATTGATCCGTCTACACCGCTGCCCGTCTGAATGGGTGCCACGCTTTTTACGGTCCCCGTGTATATGGACCGTTACTAGCCGGAGATAAATCTGTGAAATATATCACCAGTTGCAGGTGAAACGGGAGCTGTATGCTCAGAGGAGCATGGGACGTAAGCACTAACCGATGCAGCTAACTGGACCAGCATGGCAGTCATCTGTCACTGAATTACCGAGGTCGTGTATTGCAGGCTGTCTGTTCTTTTAGTAGTTAAGATTATGTCTTCTGTCATTTGTGTTCTTGTGAATTGTTTCAATTGCATAACTGTACACTGCAATCGGTTGCGGTTTGTCAACCGGATTGTTTAAATAAAGAATATTATTATTAATTAAGTTGGACTTAATTGGATTCGGATTAACTCTTAGGTGGTCTGTTGGGCACATCTAGGCATAGCCTTAGGAGCGCTTTAGAAGTCGTAGTGTTCTCGTTCGGCTTAGATCAGCAAAGGCCAGATCTACTAAGACTGGCAACACTGCGTCTGGGAAATGACGACATGGAAATGCGACTCAAACGAACAAATATATATAAAAATTATATATACATGTGTGTGTGAGTGTGTGTAGGTGTAAGTGTGTGTAGGTGTTTGTGTGTGTAGGTGTTTGCGTGTGTAGGTGTTTGTGTGTGTAGGTGTTTGTGTGTGTAGGTGTTTGTGTGTGTAGGTGTTTGTGTGTGTGTAGGTGTTTGTGTAAGTGTGTGTAGGTGTTTGTGTGTGTGTGTGTAGGTGTGTGTGTGTGTGTGTGTAGGTGTGTGTGTGTGTGTGTAGGTGTGTGTAGGTGTGTGTAGCCTGTAGGCGTGTGTAGGTGTGTGTAGGTGTTTGTTTGTGGAGGTGTTTGTGTAAGTGTGTGTAGGTGTTTGTGTGTGTAGGTGTTTGCGCGTGTGTGTGTGTGTGTATGTGTATGTAGGTATGTGTAGGTGTGTGTGGGTGTGTGTAGGTGCGTGTGTGTAGGTCTGTATGACGTCATTAAGACATGCATCTGCTGATATCATAAAATAATATATCTTTTATTAATGCCATCGATAAGGCGTTTTATGTATCATTATGAGGTGTGCTGTAATATAAGATTATATGTTTTTTTGAGTTTTTTCGATCCGTTGTCAGTGGTCATATATGTACAATATTATGTCATATATTCATGTCATTTATGTCGGGTATATGACATCATGATGGTATATATATACACATATATAACATCTATGTACGACTATCGAATTAAATATGCAAGATTTAACATTCAACATCTGTTCAGCCAAGCGTTAGTATACTGAAGTATTAATTAATTGTTTCGGCTTAACGACACTTTTTCATATCGAAGATGATTAGTGTCGGAGGCAGAAAGCAACCTCGTACTCCACGTTTAAATTGCGACCGAGCCACCCGCAGTAAAGATCCGAGAAATTAATCTCTGATAAACCGACCCGACCGGGAAGCGAACCCGGGGCGCCGATGTGACGAGCAGGCTACCAACCCACTCGGCCACTCAGGATCCTCACTGAAGTATTATACAAACTCTCATTATATATATGCATACATACGTACATACATACATACGTACGTACATACATACATACATACATACGCTCGTTCGCTAAGTTCTACTGCTTCTGGTATACCCTTGTTCATTCTTTTGTTACCATCAGACTTGACTACTGCTGCTCTCTCTATGCTGGCCTCCCGGCTGTCCGACTGAACTGTCTGGATCGCGTCTTACACTCTACAGCCCGCCTTATTGGCCGCATACCCAAATTCGACCACATCTCCATCTATATGCTGGCCATTCTTCACTGGCTCCCCCTTAGGCAGCGAATCGAATATAGGATAGCTGCCTTAGTTTGGCGCTGCCTACTGGGCCTCGCTCCTGCTATAACTTATTGAGCTTTGTAGCCCCGCTCTCAGTGCTCGGGGCTCGCGCTCCCTCCGTTCGGTTGAACATGGTCTTCTCTCTGTCCCTTTTGCTCGCTCCTCCACCAAGCAGAGCCGTGCGTTCTCTATGGTTGGCCCCTCGACCTGAAATAGCCTCCCTCTGGTCCTCCTCTCCCTTCCTGGAACCCCTTATCAGGCATTCCTCTCTCAATTTAAAATGGCCCTATTTGGCCGCGCTGGGTTTTGGAGCGCCTCTGAGTAGTTCCCTTGAAGAGGCGCTATGCAAATTCAAGTAATGAATGAATGAATGAATGAAAAAACATACATACATACATACATACATACATACATACATACATACATACATACATACATACATACATACATACATACATACATACATACATACATACATACATACATACATACATACATACATACATACATACATACATACATACATACATACATACATACATACATACATACATACATAAATACATACACACAATACAACTGCTGTCAATAAAACATTTGAACGCGATTATTGATCAATCTATCCAGCTAAATGTCACTGCTCTGAAAACACTCTTACGATTAGATTATTGGTCCGTAGGCTACACACAATACGTAATATTATTCTTTTCTCATCGTTCGAATCGACGTCACTATTCATGAACAAAAATTGCGACACATAAATTTCGGACGAATTTCTGTTGCACTGTTACGTGACATGAAATCTGTAATAAATTGTTGTAATATATTTTCAGTTTTTCGTCGCATTTTGAGATGAATGAGAACGCGAGAGAGCGATCACCATAGCACCACAGAGGGTGAAACATGAATCAGTAAGTTGATATAAGAGGAGACTCTCTGACTATATAGACAGATGGAGAGTACCAGAGGTGGAGCGGAAGAAAGAGGCGATCCACACAGACCATTTTCAGAGTGCTGCCACTTCTTGGGATTTTTCACAAGGTCTTGGGATTTTGGGGTCGACTTAGGATCTGGGGATTTTGCATGGCAAACTTCCTATTTTTTTCTAATGTCTCTTCTTTAAGTGCTCTGCCCTTCGGCAGGTTCCAACCTCCAATGACGCCACTCCCCTCCGTGCTGTGCCCCTCCCCAACTCGCTGCATCCGTCGGCCATCCACCCCAGCATCACCCGCCCCGGCCCCTCCCCCTCCCTTCCATGACCCCCAGAAGGGAGTCCCCCCAACACGTGCCCCACCCAGCTCCTCCGTCCCTCCCCCACTGCTGCCACAAGCGATCGCTTCCCATCAACCCCCTGTAGCACCTCGTCATTGCAAGTGTTTCTTGGGAAATTAGAGAGGTGGTTTCCCGTTGCCTTCCTCTCGGTGTTTTTAGCGAGACACCATCTCCGAGCGTCGATGTCCTTCATCGTCCGTCCTTCCGACTCATTGTCTCTGGGCTCGCATATACCGGCGAGGGCTCGGTCGTCCACCACGCACTTTGTTTCCAACAGGGGTACCACGTGAAGGTGGCGTGGTGGACATATGTCTACAGACTAGTTTTTACCGTTCTTTCCAACAGTGGCAGCGAATCAGACTAGAAAAAACTCTCTCATTGGGTCTGTCTGAAAGACGTTTATTATTGTGGTAACTTGTAAACATTGTAATTTTTAAATTCAATGTTATGTTCCGGTTTTTTCTTTGCCAGTTCTTAGATCGGCATTTTTGTGAACAATTGTGATTATTAAAACGCACTTCATGTTTCATCACAACTTTTTCCGTTTCAGTAACTTGGGATTTTTTGGTACACGTTTGGCCATTCTTGGGAATTTTTTGGGAAGATCTTGGGATTTCTGAAAATGGAGATTGGTAGAACAGACGGTCCCCCGATGGAGGGAGGGATGGCGCGAGGGAGAGAGGAGAGAGGAAAGCCTGGAATGACGGAGACAACAGACGTTAGATGTATTTAAGCAGGACGTATACGGCAGGAAGCGTAGTGCGGACGGTCCTTAGCTGAGCAAACAACCGTCGTCTCGTAGGCAAACGAACCAACCAGCCACTCCAGTCGAATGCGCATGCGCATTCAGGTTTTCCTCCAGCCGACAGGAAGAGCGCTGCGGATGTACCATCGGACGATCCTGTCGCCAGGAGACGCTCCACAGGTGTGGCGGGAAATCGGTTCCGCTGCGAAAACTGTTCCGGATTGGGTTCACCTGGTCGTAGTCTCGGAATTTCTACAGCGCTCAAAAATGCGAAGTATATATGCCTGATTTGGATCTCGCGGGAACCAGCTTATTCACAGGCGCTTAGTCAAAACATAATCGATAGGTGGGGTGAAATCGGTGCGTAGTCAGGATCCAAAGGGTCAGGCACGCAGACAGTCAAACGGCTTACCTATCGTATCGTATTGGTGCGTAGTCAGGATCCAAAGGGGTCAGGCACGCAGACAGTCAAACGGCTTACCTATCGTATCGTATCTAATAATTTATACAGCACCTATCACAGAATAACTATTCAGAGGCGGTCTGCCTACTGTTTCTGTTTCCACGTTTCTAACAAGTTGTTCGCTTAGAACTGTTTTTTTTTATCAAGGACACTGGAAACTTTTAAAGTTGCATCACTATTAGCGTCACAGCTCCTCGTAATCCTCTCTCTGTCTAGTATATCTGGCAAACGGACTAGGGTCTCAATTAGATAAGCCCTACCTCAGGAGGACAACCCTCTGACTCGAAGAAGGGCTCGCGAATAAGTTGGGCCCTGCGCTGAGCATTAAAATGGAGCGTTTGAAATCTAGACTTTATGCCTGACTGAAATCTAGACTTTACGATTAATTCATTCAGAGGAGGAGGCGGAAGAGGAGGAGGAAGAGGAAGAGGAGGAGGGATTATTTTATATAGCGCCCCTCCAACATGACCTACTCAGAGGCGCTCTCAGCTCAACTCCGGCACTAAACAATAGTTTTCATATGCTTGTAAAAGGTGCATACAGAGTCTCTAGCTAAAAGAAGACGCAGATCCGAAGGAAGATTATTCCACGAGGTCAGCCAAACCACTGGAAAGGCATGACGTCGCATCTTTGAAGCGCGCAAAGGGAACAACAAATTCATCTCAAGATGATCACTATTGTATTGTATTGTATTGTATTGTATTGTATTTGAACACTTGTTATAGCGCCCCTACCAGATTTCCCATTCAGAGGCGCTCCCGACTACTGCGCGAACGCTGAATCGGAGTTTCACGCCGAAGCGCATGAGCAATTGCGAGTGAAGGACTTGCCCAGGGTCCCTACGCGGGGACTTTGAGGTGGATTCGAACCCACAACCCTCCAGCTGCAAGGCACCGAACATACCCCTAAACCACCGCGCCCCAGTTGTATTGTGATGTGTTGTATTGTGTGTTGTATTGTACTCCACGTTTATAATGCGACCGAGCCACCCGCAGTAAAGATCCGAGAAATTAATCTCTGATAAACCGACCCGACCGGGAAGCGAACCCGGGGCGCCGACGTGACGAGCGGGCTACCAACCCACTCGGCCACTCAGGATCCTTACACACTATGCTGTGTCAAAGACGGCCAAAGTAGTCGGAACCGATTTATTCCCTAAGCCGTTTTGCCACCACACCTGGGCTACGGACGGCGGAGAGTCCTGCAGCGCCTCGTGGGAGCGATCAACCGGCGGAGAGGGGTCTATCGGGGAGGGCATTAAGGCTCATAAAACGGCGCCGTAAAATGCAGTGACCGTCCAGACGGGGTCCGCTCCGCTCTTTATTAGACGACCGGACGGTCGTGTTCGCAAATGGATTTACACATTACGCGAGGCGTAATAACGACTCTATATTATTACGCAGATTATTATTTATGTAGCGCCTCGGCAGGAGGAGAGAAACGCCGTATGCAAGACCTACAAGTCCCGCATTGTGTGTATTTGAATGTGTGTCGTCATGATATTACGTATGCACCTCTATTGTATGTTCACGGGGTTATGTGTGTAATACTGTGTAGGCCTATATATTATATGACATTGTGTGTGTGTGTGTGTGTCTGTGTGTGTGTGAGAGAGAGAGAGAGAGAGAGAGAGAGAGAGAGAGAGAGAGAGAGAGAGAGAGAGAGAGAGAGAGAGACAGAGAGACAGAGACAGAGACAGAGACAGAGACAGAGACAGAGAGACAGAGAGAGAGAGAGACAGAGAGACAGAGAGACAGAGAGAGAGAGAGAGAGAGACAGAGAGAGAGAGAGAGACAGAGAGAGAGACAGAGACAGAGACAGAGACAGAGACAGAGACAGAGACAGAGACAGAGACAGAGACAGAGACAGAGACAGAGACAGAGACAGAGACAGAGACAGAGACAGAGACAGAGACAGAGACAGAGACAGAGACAGAGACAGAGACAGAGACAGAGACAGAGACAGAGACAGAGACAGAGACAGAGACAGAGACAGAGACAGAGACAGAGACAGAGACAGAGACAGAGACAGAGACAGAGACAGAGACAGAGACAGAGAGATACAGAGAGAGACAGAGAGACAGAGAGACAGACTGACAGACACAGACAGAGACAGAGACAGACAGAGTATACATGTATGGATACGATATTGTATATGATATGTGTTTGTGACATTGTGCATGAATGCATCTATGTATAAGGCTTATAAGCCATGCGAACGACATTGTGACTGTGTCTGAACCACTCGTTTCCTATGTAATGTAATGTAATTGTAGGGGTTGACTTCTCGGGCGCCATATCATTAGTGCACCCAGACACAGACTCGGGCACTCAAGCCGTAGAGGGTATGGCATTCCAGGCCGCTGACCACAGACCGACTGACTAAGTGCCGACAGACAGAGACAGCCAGACCTACAACTTAGTATACAGTCAGACACAGAGACACAGAGACAGCCAGGCAGACACATTGACACAGACAGAGGCAGAGAGAAGGACAGACAGAGATACAGAGCGAGAGGGAGACAGACGAAGAGACAGTCAGGAAGATGGACAGAGGGTAATGAGGGAAGGGAGATACCTGTGCTATGAGTAGGCGCGGGCAGGAATGGGGAGTCGTGCCTGCCACACAGACCTGCACGCGCAGACAGACTGACTGGCGCCTATAGTAAAGGAATGCCGTGTAGGAGGTTTTGATAGGGCTATATAAATGGTAGCCCTTACGAAAGGAGAGAGAGAGATCAAGATCCAGCGTGTTCGTTAGGACGGACTCCTGTCCCCTTGTCAACCGGGACACGGGGTCCGAGCTTGTAACATCTATCGAATAAACATCGTGTGTATGAACAACGTGTTATCTCTCTCAACGGTCGATCGGCAACCCCGAATCTCGGGCGATCTTCATCCACTACATAATTATTACAGTTAACATAGCTACTAAACGATGTCTAATGTAAGTACAAACTTGACAAGACATATCATTTTAAGTTGCTTCTTAAACGTGAATAAATCAATCAATCAAAACTATTTTTTTGAAGCCAAATCAAAACACATAACATTTCAACATAAAATATCAGGATTGGCCGCAAGAGGAGTCCCAAAAGGGATCAAGATCCCGCTAACTAGGGACACCTAGAACAACATTTCAGAAATATGAATTAGCTAAATCCTTGATAAACAGTGCAACATCAAGTTTCGTAAACATCAATGCAAAACAGTAAACCATTCTATCCCCCATCGTCATACGCGTCACAGTAGCCGCGACGAAAATCCAGTCAAAATCACCGAAAACGAAGTAAATTAATTTCAGGTCGACGTACAAACTAAAGATACGCAACTTAAAATATTTTATGTGTACAATAAATCCAAACAGTACGACTGAATACACTTAGAAACCGCCAAAAATGCAAACTAAACCGAATACTCCATTTCGCTAAGGGGGATACTCATGTATGGGGGATACTCTATTTCGTGATACCGGCATAAGAGTTGCTGGTGACCCGGCCACGGGCCCAGAGGCCGTTAACGATCGAAGACGATCAGCAGAAGTTAACCCTTTGGAAGTGAGGTGGAGCATTGGAAGTGGAACGTTTGAGGCGAGGTGTGTATGACATACCCCAACACATATTTTTTACTTGCAAGTCGCAATATCAACTACATAACCTTAATTGTTAGCTAAACTATAATTGTGTAATTATCGGGAACAAATAACTTTTCAATCATAATTGAAATGACCAGCGCGGTGGCGTACAGAAGCAAAGCGGCCATCTGCAATGGTATCTTCGTGGCCCATGAAACATGTAACGTTTGCGAACTCGTGATATAATACCCGTAATTAAGCATCACTTTTGCATCTTATATCTTACAGCTGCAATATCTTCTATTATCGCCCATTTTTCTGTACTGAGCCGTCATTTTTGTTAATTCATTAAAATCAACATTATAGACCCCTATACGAAAAATTATCATTTCACTTGAATATGCAACAAAATAAAAAAAATGTGCGTTCAAAAGTACCTTAAATTGTCCTAAAGTGTCCGTATTTCGCATTCACTAAGGTAGACAAAAATATTCAAAGCTGGTTCCACTTTTGACCTAGAAAACGCAGCGTAGAATAGCTATGGGGTGTGTCATACCCCAACTCAATTCCAAAGGGTTGAAGTCGTTTATTGCAAACAGTGTACATCAACGTCGACAACAAACTAACGTACTGCTTGGCTGACGGTCTGACTTGTCTGACCAGTCTGATCAGTCTGAATTATATTTAGGTCGTGGATACAGTCACGCCCGACATGAGCCTATACCTGGAACTAGAATCACGCCCGCTTCGCAATTGGTCAATGCATGTCACATGATTTTGTGTACGTAAAACGAAGCGACCAACAAACATTCCCGATTGCGGTGGAAGGTTGTTGACCGTGTTTTCTTGTGACGACACTAACCCTAACACTGACCCTAAACGACCCTCACGAATCCTAACCTGATCGTAACCGACCCTCAAGATGTCCGCCATTTCGAAATTCCAAGGGAAGACAACAAGTTCACGTGACAGGCTTCAGCCAATAACGCGACGGGCGTGAATGTGGTACTGGGGTTCCGCTAACGCCCGGGGCGTGAATGGATCCACTACGTTATATTTATACAGCCGAGTCAGTCGGTTGCATTACTCGCCTACTCCTATCGCTGCCTTGGCTAGTCCGTCTCTTTGTCTTTCTCTGTGTCTATCTTTGTCTGTCTGCTTCAATCTGTCTGTTGGCACTCTGTGGTCAGTCGGTCTGTGGTCAGCCGCCTGAAATTCCACACCCTCTACGGCTTGAGTGTCTGTGTCTGGGTCTGGATGCACTAATGATCTGGTGCCATAGAAGTCAACCCTACATTGACATACATGCATACATACCCATACATACATACTCAAACATACATACATACGTATATACATATATATATACATACATACACACATTCATACATACACACATTCACACATACATGCATACATATACACATACATGCATTCATGCATACATATTCACATACATGCATACATACATGCATTCATGCTTACATGCATACATTCACACGTGCACACATACACGTATACAAACATAATGACAATCAGAAAACGATTACAAAGACATGTTTAGATTGATATATTTAAAGCATCTACTGCTGCTATAATAATAATATATATAATGTAAATATACTGCAAATACATGCAATATCTCTTGATGATAATGTATGTATACATTCGTGTTTATATATAGAGGGCATTTAATATAATTTATGGCCAAATGTTCTTCCAAATGTGTGAAATTACTTCTTTTACAATCTAATAATGCAGCGTCGTCTGAGGCGCGAATGAAGTTTTTCTCGGAAATTCTTTAGGTGTTTTGTTGAAATTTATTGACATTTTTTATGTGCTGATGAACCCATCCGTCCGAAGTTCATAAACAACAAGAATATTCGAAAAACCTTGTCCAATGGACCGTTTGCGAATTAGTGAGTCTTGACTATAGAAATTCCTGGAAGCCTTATGCGTAGAACCGTTTTAGTGTCTGAAAATGTCCCTTTAAAATGCGTTAGGAAACTGCGTTCTTGCGATTACGACATTTAACTCAGATCTGCGCGATAGTGTAGAGTTTCCTAGTGTGTAGAACTGTAGATGACTAGTATATAGATGACTAGTGTGTGGTTTTCTATAGTGTGTGTGTGTGTATGTATATATAAATATATTCGTTTTATTGAGAAAAACAATCTGACAAAAACGCAGAAATGCAAACATGAGTGATAATGGATAATAAAAGTTAATTAGAAAATTTTAAAATAAACTAATAAATATTTTTTATAAGGATCTGGGTTTAAAATTGAGAGTTGTCTTTGGGTGGAAGAGTATGGTTGTGTGCTCTAGGTCTTAATTGGTGAAAGGAGAAGGGTCGGAGTGGAGGTAGGAGTTGGTGAAGCACATGTTTGGGGTTGTGTAATATATAGGAAGAAAAGGAATGTATGGTCTCCGACTGTATGGTTTCTTACAGTGTAGTTTTCTAATGTATAGTTCCATAGTGCATAGTTTCCTAGTCTATCCTAGACTGTCAAGGGTCAACCCTGAGGTCGGGGGTTCAAATTGCCTCCAGGGAAGAAAGATGTTCGAAAATTTCTGCACCACTTGTGCCGCCTAAGGAACTCGGCCATAGCATGACTACACTGACCGATCGCATTGTCAGTGAGAAGATAAGATAGTGAGATCACCGACCTTCAGCCAGATTTATTGCACGTCTTTCTCGATACTTACACATCTCCAAATACATGATTAATGATCTCCACTGGCTTCCTGTCTCGGCTCCAATCAAACACGAGGTCCTGCTCCAAGTTACTAAGTCCCAGCAGGGCTTAGCGCCTAAGTGACTTGATGTGTATAAGCCGCTATGCACGTTCTTCTCGCCCTCTTCGTTCTGCTAACTGACCGGCTTGATCTCTACGTACCTCGGTCGCAAATCTCGCGAACCCAGCATCGGGCTTTCGCTGTTGTGGGTCCCTCATTATGGAATGACCTTCCCTCTGCATCTCTGCAATTCGTAGCAGGATTCTGGAGGGGATTTCACCTGCATCTCTTCGCTGCTTAAAGTTAAAGACCTTTTTCTTTTCACGGGTCTGTCACCCTGAAAGCGCTTCTGAATAGATCTGCCGTGAGAAGCGCTTTACAAATGTTCAGATTAGATTATGTTAGAATCATATGCCGAGGTTAAACAAATGAAGTCGCAAAACAGTTCGTAACCATGGTTGCGTCTTGAGCTAGCTGAAGGAACTTTTCTTCTTCATCATGCGACACCTATCGATTGGCCAGGATTATATTATAGTCAGTTGCTTCTAAAACACTGCTAATTGTCAATCACAGTTTGCAGTAATATTACGTTCATTACACTCGATGATCGGCGAGCAAAGAATTCAGTTTAAAATCTGTCTAATAATTAAAAAACATTGCACTCAAATCCGGCTGCCTATTTCCACTTCTTGCTTATCCCTCTGATTAACGAATATTGCAGTTGATCAACGGGCAACGGGACTATAGCTGTGCATCGTAGAACAAAGCGGTTTTTGGTATCTTGGTGTCTTGCATGGGCGCTCTCAGTGACTGGTCAGAAACAACACTGGAAAAAAGAAGAGGCAGAGGAGTTCTAATCGAGACATACAAGCTGATGACAAACAAAGAAGCAAAAACCATTCTCGAGAGTTTTCCAGTTGACTGACAGAAGTGGATTGCGAGGCCACAGATGTAAAATCTTCAGGAAGTCAAAAGGCACCATCAAGCAAAGAGTTTTGAGCAGCAGAGTAGTCAACGCCTGGAATGAGTTGAGTGATGAGACTGTTTCGGTGGAGACACTCGACATCTTCAAGGCCAGGCTCGTGCTGATTAGAGGCATGCAATTAGAGGTGGTTCTCACATAGATGTTACTGTTAGTCTTCTAACCGTAAATCTTGTTATGATATGTTATGTTATGCTATGTTAATTCACTGCACAGTTTTGTGCACTCTATCAGTTCATCCATGCGATTCAGAACTAAATTGGAACTTGCTAACCCTTCGTTGACTTGCCTGACTTCTGGCTTCTCTGTCTTAACGGATTTAGACCTGGCCTCTATTATAGAATAGTGGACCAACTTTGGCTACGATTTCACTTTAGGCGACCATTGATCGATGCTTTATACATACTGGGTTGCTACATTGGTTAGAATTAGAGCGTAGGCTGCGTTCGACGCGCCTTTCTTTTAGATAGCGTGCGGATCGCGGTTCATTTCCCCATGCTTTAAGACATCTACGGTCGGTACACCGTTTACGTAACTAGGACTTCTCGTTGGGGGGGGGGCTTTAACCCTTGAACATGGCCACTGCGGTAGCCACTAGCCAGAACCTATAGTGGAACCGGGGGCTTGATTCATTTTGGGGCTTCAGCTTTGTTTGGAGGGCTTAAGCCACCCAAGCCCAACGCTAGCTACGTCGCTGCGTACACGGGAACCAGTGTGATTCTCCTTACAGATTTTATTTTAGTTATAGTTATAGTTACAGTTAATGATTTTTTATTTTAGTTATAGTTATAGTTATAGTTAGTATTATTTTTTAGTTATAGTTAAAGTTATAGTTAATGGATTTTTATTTTAGTTAATTTTAGTTACTATACTTAGTTACAATAATTAAGGCTACAAAAAAGTTTTGCGTATTAACACGCTGTTTCACAATATGCTCAGAGCTTTTAAAGCTTTTGAAGTATGGGTACATCCTCCTCATGAATACACGAGTTTCCAAAGTAACTGACAAATTGCATAATAAAAATATCGCATTTTCTGCTTCCCATTTATGTCGAATCATTCATATTGCACTTCCTATTTTTATTTTTTGTATTAACGAAAATAAAGATGAATTTTCGTTAGTGTTATTTTCGTTATAGTTATAGTTATAGTTAATGATATTTTTAGTTATAGTTATAGTTATCGTTAACGAAATCATTTTATTTTCGTTAACGAACATTTTCGTTATCGTTATCGTTAACGAGAATCACACTGACGGGAACCGTAAATGCGCCTATTCAGACTGGCAGCGGTGGTGATGGATCTCATCCGATCAATTCATTGAAAAATGTGCAGGGTCGAGGCCATAATGATACGGTAGCTATAGAAAAAAAACGTGTACATTTGCATAATGATAACGCCCATATAGGAGTCATTGTGCCAGATGATAATGGTGAGTTGGTGTAGTGTTGAATCCTACCGAATGATTAGTAGATGCGCCATCTGCCGAATGATTCTTGCAACACACCAGCAAAAGCGCAAAGGCTCGGGAGTCCATTTTAAATTGTCAGTTACTTGGCAAATCTTTCGAGTCTTTGGGCCGATTCTTTGTCACTTTTAATGGCTACTGGCGATATAGTAGCCACTCCGTGGAAGGCACTTTGATACTTGAAGCAGGATGGAAAGATAACATGATAGGACTTAGGGGCCTACTCTTGGAATATTGCGATATCTCATTTGGAAACCCATTAGAGGCGCTATAGAAATTCTAAGATTAGATTAGATAATAAAGGATGTAGGGTTTATATGTGTGTATGGAACAATATGAATATGATTTAAATACAGATGTCGGTTCAATTTTCGTCATCATTGTAACTCAAGCACTTGCTGACCCGACGCTGGCATTTGGCTAATTAACAAAGACCGTGTTTAAATCAGACGTACAGTGAATTAATACACAGTCTTTGATTGAAAAGCATTCTTATTTTGTCTTTTATTTTGGCTTAAGGCATTCTGATTTCAAAATCTTCCTTCCTACTGAATCCCGCAAATTTTCGATTCCTCCACAGTCATTGCCGATTGCCCACCATCTGCTTCAGGCTCATTTATCCATCACCATTTGGGCTTTCCAATCAAAACGGAAGTCTCACCTCTTCAACAATTTATACCCCGACTCCTCTGATCCTCCACCGTCCACTGCTCGACCTATACGACGCCTCTTACCCTCTGGCAACTTGACTATAGGATCTTCTGACTACCCTTTGGAAACCCTCTCCGACTCGGAACAGCGCTCGTGAATAAGCTGGTGCCCTGCGCTTGGCTATTGAGTGGCGCTTTAGAAGTTTGGAGTTTGTGACTGCGATTACGATTGGCTCACGTATTGAAGTGCATTGAAGAATTGGATAAACGTGACCTGAATTAGAGTTTATTTAACTCAACCCAATTCGCTAAGTCGATAAACTCCTCTTTGCATATTAATTATTAAATAAATTTGTAACGCGCGCAAGGGACTTAAGGGACGTAGACCACCATTTAATGACTCCCGCTCTTGATTTTAAAAAGTCACATTGACCAAATGTCAGAAATTTATTTTTCTCTACAACTTGATTTCTTTATTTCCAACAAATTGGCAACCACGTTAATCATTCTATATAATCCATCAAAATATATAGTTTTTAACAGCTGTTTTCCACATAAAAAGCATTCAAAAGTTTCGAAACGGTTCTTGATTTGTGCGATCTTACCCACCATGTCAAACCCGCCCCATTGTGACCGACCCACACTCGAGTTAAAAGTCATGACCTGATCCAACCCTGGGCAAACTTATAGTATCGTGGGCTGAAGAAGTACACAGTATCTTTGGGCATGTTGCGCGGACGTCGAACGCTACCAGGTTTTCTAATGTCAGCACGAACCCTTCCCTGACCCTAACCGACCCTCACGACGCCAGTAAACTTACGCACTATATCCTTCAGCCCCCGATACCATAAGCTTGCCCAACCCTGTTAAACCCAATATTTCAACCATAATCGTGACTAGGTTGACTCAGTGAAATCCCAACCGTGGGGCAACATATGATATTCATCCATGCGTCAACACTACTCTATCTGGGTCGTCATGACGACTACCTCGTGACGTGACTCAAGAAACGTAGACTACTATTTAATGACTCCTGTTAGATAGGAATAGGAGTCTACACACGTAGCGAACCAACCATTTGCTGACGTGAACTTTATCTCAGATGGAGATCTGACAGGTCGATGATTCCGCGGCAAATATTTGGCTCAGTTTTTCTTCATCGATCCGCTGTTCCGCGTTCTTTAATTCTCTTCTCCCCGTCGGTTGTTGGCCATCTTTCTTGTCTTAAGAGACAAACCGGGTGACGGGACGACCCACAAATTGGACGACCCAAAAAATGGGACGACCCAAAAAATGGGTCGACCTCAAACACGTGCGACCCAAGTTGAACATACGACCCAATGGTGGACATTAAAACATTGATTGTCTTGAGTTTTATCTGTTTTAATCAACCAATGAATTTGCTTTGCGAAACCGAAAACCGCCATATCGCCGCTGTAAAAATCGTCCAGTTTTAATATCCATCTTGGCACTGAAAAAGGAACTCGGACCCATGACGACGACGTCGGCCAATCAGGCCCAGGCTAAACAGGTCATGACGACGACGTCGGCCAATCAGGTCCAGGCGAAACAGGTCAATCGAAAACGAGGCATTTCCAGCAGGTTTTGACTTCCCAACAACCATTCGCGGACTCTGCATTCCTAGCTGTGGAATTGAACGATAAGATGTATAGACGATAATCTGAAGAACGCCGGCTACCCAGCGACGAAGGTATCACCTCCACCTAAAAAAACGAGTCCCCATCTATCCGTTGATAACACGATCACGTGACGAGGTTCTCCTTGTAGTAGGGAACCAGTATGATGATCATGGCGGAAGCCGTCATGAAGAGCAGAACTATCCAGAAGAAGAGTCTATCGAGAACGTGTGCCACTTCCTTCCAATCGTGCGTATGATCGCCACGTTTGTCGTGGGCCGAGGCACGCCGTCTTCTCTCTGCGTACTTATCGACGTACCCGTTCAGTTTCAGCACGGGACGGATGAGTCCGACCCCGCGGGCGATACGCCGAAGTCCCCCTTTAAGGTCTATCGTACTGCCGCCCGGAGAATCGAGCAGCAGGTTGCCGGCCATCGTCTTCGGCTTGCGGGCCCCGACGCAGAGGAGACGGGCCAGGTAGTGAAGGACGATGACGCGGGCCCAGCAGGGCACGGGGCATTCGGCATCACGGTGATGGAGGTTGAGGACGAGGACGGTCAGACAGACTGAGACGGTGCCGAGAGCCATCGTACACGTCAGGTAGATCACTAGAAGAAAGAGGAAGACACACTGAGACATCTAGCGCAGGGCAGTGTAATAGCATATCGCTATAGCCTAGCCTCAATCAATCAATCGATCGATCGATCAATCCATCGATCGATCATTCAATCGATCAACAAGTCAGTCATTCAACCAGGCAATCAATCAGTCAATCAATCAGTATAAACTTGAAATAGCGCCCCTGCAAGATATAATCAGAGGCGCTCCCGGTCCAGCCACGACTGAAAAGAAAGGTTACTCTCAGTTCTTTTCCGTTCGATTTTATTATTGTGTCTAGTCTAATGTTTGGATTAGGTTGCACGTTTGGATTAGGTTGCACAAGATCTGTCTAAACTAGACTAGAAGATGCATGCTTAGGCAAGACTAGACTATAGAATATAGATTGAAGTTTACTGGATTAGAATAGAATGGAATATAATAGAATAAAACTGAAAAGAATTGATTAGAATTGAATAGATTGGAATAGATTGGAAAAAATGGAATGGAACAAAATAAAACATAATGGAATAGAATATAATGGGATCGGATGGAATAGAATAGAAGACAAGACAATAGAATGGACCACGTAAGGTTAATTGACGCTAACGGCCACCAGATGGTACCAGGCGAGGCAGAAGTATCGGCAGCCACTAAAAATGGCAGAACCAGATGAACGCACTCGATGACTCAAGATGGCGGTGGTGACGAAGATTACACCCGAAGACGATCGCCGACAGAACCAGATACCCAAGATCAGACTACCTTCCGATCGATCTGTCCCATATAATGGACCAACAGCCATGACGGACCAGTTGTGTCCATTTCGACCAAAGCCACTCCCTTCGACACGGGGTATAATAAGTTTCGATTTCATCGACGGAGGCGGAGCCCATGGTGGAACCGAATCGATGATTCCAAAAACCAGGCGACGCCAGATGGAAAGGAGTGACCGTATCCGCTGATCCTTTTCCGGGAATGTTATCCATGGGCGGTCGAGACCAAAAGGCAAGAGACCGGCTCCGCTCGGATTCGATTCCTTGAACGGCAACAGCTGAAGAGAACTGTATCTCAGGTGGAGATTTAAGAGGTCGATGATTTAGCGGAAAATATTTTGCTCGGTTTTTCTTCATCGATCCTTTGTTCTGTGTCCTTTCATTGTCTTCTTTTCCTCGTTGTTGGTCATCTCTCTTGTCTTATTCACCTCTGCCCGTCCGTCCTTTTCTCTGTCAGTCTCGTTGGTTCTCTATGCTTGTCTATCTCCGTCTATGTGTTAGGTTATAAGGAAGAAACGAAAGAAGGATGGAAGGAAGGAACATAGCAAAACAATGAAATGTAGAAAGGTGGGAAGAAGGAACGAAGGAAGAAATTAAGGAGGAAGGAAGAAAAGAAGGAATAAAGGAAGGAAGGAAGGAAGGAAGGAAGGAACGAACGAACGAACAAAGAAAGAAATGGAGGAAGAAAGGAAGAAAGGAAGGAGTAGTAATGAGAAAGGTACCATATCTAACCCTGGGATGAAGTCAGAGAATAAATTAAAATTACATCATTGATGTTATTTGATATAGGAAAAATGTGCAAAAATAATATCCTCACAAATGGAATTAGATACCATTCTATAATACGTGTATGGTAATTGCGCACAACTTTCGTCTACCTATATTTCGCAAGGTTTCTGGATATATATTTTTATTTATATATATATTTGTTTATACATCATATACATTTAACTGAATATAGTATCAGTTGAAACATTGTGCTACTGACGCTGCTAGCGTACTTGAGGTAAAGTCCATGACAGGCATTATGGTATCCTTGATCACGCGATACCATCACTGACACTCAATATCACCTTCACGTTGTATTCGCGTTCACACATACATTTCGATACGGTCGATCATGGTATTCTATTGCGCAAATTAGAAAGATATGGTATACGTGGTACCCAGCTCCACTGGTTCAATAGTTACCTAGAAGATCGCTTGCAATGTGTCTACTGTAATGGTCATTTCTCTGATCTAAGAGCTATTAAATTTGGGGTTCCTCAAGGATCTAACTTAAGCCCTCTGTTATTCCTCATATACATAAATGACCTCCCTAATGTCTCATCCCGCTTATACTTTATATTATTTGCAGATGACACGAACGTATTCTACTCCCATAGTTCTCTGGATACCTTATTCCAAATTGTAAATGCTGAACTATCGCTTGCAGCTGATTGGTTTTGTGCCAACAAACTTACTCTTAATTTAAATAAGACGAATTTTATTTTGTTTAAGTCTCATAGGAAAATTTGTCCCTCGCAGTATCCTATACTAAGTATTAATGGGACTCCTCTCTCCCGAGTTGAATCCACAAAATTTCTGGGAGTTTATGTGGATCAGCACATGACATGGAAAGATCACATAAAAAGTATCTCCTCCAAAATTGCTAAAAACACTGGAATCATTGCCCGTACTGCACATATCTTGCCTCCATCCATTCGTTTAAAATTGTATTACTCTCTAATATATCCTTATTTAGCTTATTGTAATCTAGTATGGGCCTCAACCTACACTACAAGGTTACAAAGACTGATAACTTTGCAAAAACGGGTGATTCGTATAGTGGCTGGTACTACTTATGGATCTCATACCAACCCTCTATTTTTTAATTTTAAAGTATTAAAATTAGAGCAGCTCAGGCTGTTCCAAATTGGTGAATTTATGTACAAGTACGACCGAGGCCTACTACCGCCAGTATACAAGGGATTCTTTAATCTTGCCTCAGAGGTTCACTCCCACTTAACAAGAAACTCCGTAAATTATAGAAGTGTCTTTGCCCGCTCTAACACTCGTCAGTTCTCAATAAAATCTATTGGTGCCACTACCTGGAATAAAATTCCTCAAGAAATCAGAAAATCTCCCTCACTTACACTGTTTAAGAATAAGCTTCGCACTTATTTAGTTGAAGGTAATTATTAATGCTTTGATATATTAATCTTTTATTTCCATGTGTCTAACTGCACTTCCCACTCATTCCTATTTAGTTTTGATGTTTAGTTTTAATTAGTTAAGGTTAGTTAAGATTTTTTATGTTAATCAAGTCAACAACTGTTGTACTAAGTAAAGCATCTTTCGGTCGCCACATATTCTGTTGAAATTATGTAGAGGTGTCCCTACTTAGCGGGATCTTTGATCCCTTCAGGGCCTTCCCTTGTGGTATTCAACAATCCATACTTAAAAGTGCAATCTGATTTGTAATATCATTGTTTATTGTTGTTTGGCTACAAATAAACGAAAAACGATTGATAAACACATTACCCTTACGCTCACAATTACATTTACACATCAATTTCACTTTTACCTTCACGTATTATACTCACCGTTACGGCTGTAACTGTCCCCGATAAATCCACGTTCGCCAATTACGAATAGTCCATACTTTGAGAGGCGCTTTATAAATGTTCAGATACGATACACTACAATCATTACCTTCGCGCACTAAATTCACTTTAACACTTACACATTACACTAATTTACCTTGACGTATTACAACCACCAATAAAGCGATCTTACCTATAATTGGAATGTGGAGCGACGTTCGCGGTACGTTTTCTGCGACCATCAGAAGGAATACGGTGAAGGCGAGAAGTACGGAGATGCCGAGCGAGATCTTCTCGCCAGCATCTGGCGGTAGACAGAAGACGACCATGACAAGTACGGACAAAAGGGTACAGGGAAGGATGATGTTCATCACATAGAAAGTGTAACGACGTCGGAGAAAGAGCGTGAACTCAACGTACGGGTACCTTTCAGTAAATAGATAGATATATAGATATATAGACACATAGATATATCGACACATAGTGACATAGGTTTAATACTTTGTACTAGTACGTTAATAATTGTACATGTACTAGATACTTATTATATGAATGCACTGTACTAGATAACCTCTGTTAACCATCTAGCAATAGACTGCATATATAGGTGGCCCTAACCAGCGGGACCCTGGTCCCTTCTGGGTTCCTTTTGCGACCAACAGATCTTTGTTCTTTGTACAACGAAATGTTACTTTGTTAATGTTTGGAGCAATAAATTTATGGTCACTTGACAGGGCCGTCTTAACAGCATTGTAGGCCCTGGGCAAAGCAATGCGCGGAGGCCCCTATAGTCACCCACAGGCATTAAAAGGCGTTTGCGAATTTTTTGCAGTGAATTGATTTATAATTGGCTTGAAGTCAATGGTCTTGAGGATGTCATTTTCAATGCACATGAGTGAAAGCCAGTTCAAACGCTGCTGCCCCATTGTGTTGCGAAGCTCATTCTGTATGAGTTTCAATCTGCAAAATGAACGTTCCCCTGTACAGTTGGTCACCATCACGCACAAGAACACTTTGAGTGCAATTTCAATATTGGAGAACATATTATTTCAAGTTGTCCGAAATTATTATTTCTGTACAACGCAAGGAGAGTCTCACAATTTTCATCAAGAACCGTGTAATGCTTGAGATGCGTCACGCGTGCATTCATTTAGAAGATCACATAGCTGAGGTTTTGGTGATACACATTAGCCAGATATTCACACCATGTTTTCGTTTAGCGCACTAGAATCAATTATTGTTTTCACTTGACTGAAGAAGGAAAACAGATTTCCAATCCACGAATAAGCGCATGCACGTTTTCTCAGGTCAGAGGTCAGAGAGTCCACACCATGGAGGAATGTTTCTGCCTTGAACTTTTCACTCTTGTGTAGAATTATTTCTCCTTCTGGTCCATCATATGCTATCTAGTAAGACTTAGGCTATACTTCGCTTTCGTTCCCGTTTTCACATCGCTATAATCCAAATCCGGACACCTATTCCTGGCCTTCAATTCATATTCATTAAATTTGTCTCTAATTTCCTGAAGATAAGTTTTCATAGACTTCAGACGATTCGCACACTCCTTCGCTGTTACAGATTTCTCTGTTTCCTCTTGTGTAATGTACCCAGCAACAGGAACAGGTACTAACTTTTTCTGGTCTTTAAAATTTGGAGGCCCCTAGAATCGTGAGGCCCCTGGCGACTGCCCACCTCGCCCATGCCTTAAGACGGCCCTGTCACTTGATGGTTAATAGACAGATGGACAGACTGACTGACTGACATACTTACTGAATGATTTACTGATTGACTTGCTTACCTACTTACTAACTTACTTACTTACTTACCTGACTGACTGCTTGTTTGGCTGACTGACTTACTTACTTATCGACTGACTGAATGATTTACTTACTTACTTACTTACTTGTTCAATTAATTGATTGATTGATTGAATGAGTTAGTGTTCAAACAAATTTGTGAGCAGACAGGTAGGTGGATGGGTACGTAAGTAAGCACTTAAATAACTAGGAATGTAGGTCAGTAAGTAGCAGACTGCTTGTTTGACTGACTGACTGACTGACTGACTTACTTACTTAATGGCCGATTGATCCCTTGATTGATTGATCGCTTGATCAATAAATTGATTGATCGAATGAGTTAGTGTTCGAGCAGACAGGTAAGGTTAATCGATTAGGAAGTAAGCTCTCAAGCCACACGGTAGGTAGGTAGGTAAGTAATTAAATAGGCAAACAAGTAAGGGTAAGTTTCGCCCTATACCTCGTGTTGGGACAGCACGGAAGAACATTCTCCTTCCACTGTGCCTTCGTCTGGTAGATGTCCCACTCCCCATTCAACCGGAAGTCATGTGTCTGGACCTCGGCGGATGAGTTGGTGATGTTCATCCGGGAGCTGTAGTAGGCCCAGGCTCCAAACTGGATCGGACAGGACTGGTCATCGAAGGGAAAGTAGCGGATGTCTATATCACAGGTGGTTGTGAAGACACCGCCTGGCTCCCAGTGAACGTGACCATCGTGGCGCAAGAGGACGCGCACCTTCCGGAAGTCAGGCGCCAACTCTTCCGCTCTGTAATGAAACGAAGCATTTGCTGATTCCTAATTTTATTATTATTGGTGTTGCTGTTGCAATTGTTGTCGTTGTTGTCGTTATTGTTGTTATTATTATTAATATCATCATCATCATCATCATCATCATCATCATCATCATCATCATCATCATCATCATCATCATCATCATCATCATCATCATCATCATCATCATCATCATCATCATCATCATCATCATTATTATCATTATTATCATTATCATTATCACTTTTTGACCGGAGGTTTTTGTAATCCCTTGGGATTTCAAAAATTAAGGATAACATTTTTCTGAGATGGCTAGTATTATTATTGTTGTTATTATTGCTGTTGTTATTGCTATTATTATTATTTATTTTTATTATATCATCATTGCTCATGTTGTTGTTGTTATTGTTTTTTTATTTTGTCGTCATCGTAAGTTGTTGTTGTTTACCCAAATGACAACCTTGTGCAGTGTAACAAAGGTGTTATAGAAGTCATTAATTAGATCACTGATGACACATACACATACACACACAAACACACTCACACTCACACACACACACACACATATATATATAAGTATATATATATATATAAACATCACCAGCAGTGTCATCATCATCGCCGTCTTCCTCCTCATTATTATCATCAACAACATCATCATCATCATCGTCGTCGTCATCATCATCATCCTCATCATCATCATATAATCGTCGTGGTATTGATATCTTGTCATAGTCGTTGTTATCGTCATGATCACTATCACCATCAGCAACATCCTCATCATCCTCATCGTCATCACTAACGGGTGGCAATAAGTCAGTAATTCCGCCTCTGGACCTGACCCATTCATGAGAGCCAGTTCCGGAAGCCAGATCCGATCCGGTCTAATGACGATGTCCTCGAGGTAATCGAAGTCTTCCTTCTTCCACTTCAGACGATCATCTTGCCAATCCTACAACACATCGGTCGTAATCGGTAATAATGTAATCGGTCATTTTTATAGCTCCTCTTCTTAGACGATTATTGGTGCTTGGCACCGAATGCAATCTACAGGAGCGGGAACTAGCAGATGTCTGTCTGTATGATTGTATGGTTGCTTGGATGCTCGTTTTTCTGTGTGTGTTCGTGTGTCTGTCTGTTTGTCTGATTGCGTGTTGCTTACTGTCTTTACGTCTGTAGGTGTTTTGCATCCCATGTTCCCACTCTCTGTCTCTCACTCTTTGTCTCTCACTCTTTGTCTCTCACTCTCTGTCTCTCACTCTTTGTCTCTCACTCTTTGTCTCTCACTCTTTGTCTCTCACTCTCTGTGTCTCACTCTTTGTCTCTCACTCTTTGTCTCTCACTCTCTGTGTCTCACTCTTTGTCTCTCACTCTTTGTCTCTCACTCTTTGTCTCTCACTCTTTGTCTCTCACTCTCTGTCTCTTACTGTCTGTCTCTCACTCTCTGTCTCTTACTCTCTGTCTCTCACTCTCTGTCTCTTACTGTCTGTCTCTCACTCTTTGTCTCTCACTCTCTGTCTCTCACTCTTTGTCTCTCACTCTTTGTCTCTCACTCTCTGTCTCTCACTCTTTGTCTCTCACTCTCTGTCTCTTACTGTCTGTCTCTCACTCTTTGTCTCTTACTCTCTGTCTCTCACTCTTTGTCTCTCACTCTCTGTCTCTTACTGTCTGTCTCTCACTCTTTGTCTCTTACTCTTTGTCTCTCACTCTTTGTCTCTCACTCTTTGTCTCTCACTCTCTGTCTCTCACTCTTTGTCTCTCACTCTTTGTCTCTCACTCTCTGTCTCTTACTGTCTGTCTCTCACTCTTTGTCTCTTACTCTCTGTCTCTCACTCTTTGTCTCTCACTCTCTGTCTCTTACTGTCTGTCTCTCACTCTTTGTCTCTTACTCTCTGTCTCTCACTCTTTGTCTCTCACTCTCTGTCTCTTACTGTCTGTCTCTCACTCTTTGTCTCTTACTCTCTGTCTCTCACTCTTTGTCTCTTACTCTTTGTCTCTCACTCTTTGTCTCTCACTCTTTGTCTCTCACTCTCTGTCTCTCACTCTTTGTCTCTCACTCTTTGTCTCTCACTCTCTGTCTCTTACTCTCTGTCTCTCACTCTTTGTCTCTCACTCTCTGTCTCTCACTCTTTGTCTCTCACTCTTTGTCTCTCACTCATTGTCTCTCACTCTCTGTCTCTTACTCTCTGTCTCTTACTCTCTGTCTCTTACTGTCTGTCTCTCACTCTCTGTCTCTTACTGTCTGTCTCTCACTCTCTGTCTCTTACTCTCTGTCTCTCACTCTCTGTCTCTTACTGTCTGTCTCTCACTCTCTGTCTCTTACTGTCTGTCTCTCACTCTCTGTCTCTTACTGTCTGTCTCTCACTCTCTGTCTCTTACTCTCTGTCTCTTACTCTCTGTCTCTTACTGTCTGTCTCTCACTCTCTGTCTCTTACTCTCTGTCTCTTACTCTCTGTCTCTTACTGTCTGTCTCTCACTCTCTGTCTCTTACTCTCTGTCTCTTACTGTCTGTCTCTTACTGTCTGTCTCTTCTTTCCTTTTTGTCTGGTTTCTTCTCGTACATTCCGTGTCTGATATCTCTCTCTCCATCTCTTTCTCTTTCTCTTTCTCTCTGTCTGTCTCTGATATAATTTAAACATAGATTATGCTACTGAAGAAAGAGTATGCAAAAAGATAGACAGAGCCTCCTAGCCGAGATTGGAAATGAAAATCCTATCTTAGGATCATAGTCTGCTGAAGCGATAGCACTAGTTGGGCCCAATCAGTTTTTGGAGGGCTAACCCTGCTGTCAGTAACTTTCATCATTAGGATGATGTATCGAATTTAGAATAATAAACAATTATTTGGGATTTAAGAGCATTGGACGGTCTTGATAAGCTCAATGGGTGATTGATGTATGTTTTTGTTTATTACCATGTCTGTACACCAAAATGCGGATAGCAATTTATAATTAAAAAATATTCCTATTTTATCTTACTTTATCTCATAATGTCTAGATACTGTTCTAGAAACAAAATCAAATAAAGGCAGTCTAAATGACGAGGCTGTAATCAAATGAGAACAATTGAACAGCGTTTGATAAATCAGTCAACTAATTAAGAGAATTGAAGGCTATTGAAAGTTAAATGATTTTATTAAGAACTTTCGGAGTTAAAAACTTTCAGATTTAAAATTTAAAATATAATCATACCATGGTAAGACAACTTAAACTTAAAGTATTTAACAGTTTTAAAACGAAAGTTGAAGAAAAACTCGTGGAAAAGCATGAAAATATGGTTTTGACGGAACTCACACAAATGATCAGACCTGTGGTCGTCAGAACTTGGCTTCGTTCGTCCTATAGGAAGAGAAATACAGATTTAAAACATTATAGATCTATTACCAATACAGCAACAAGCAGTACAGACATGAGTTAAAATGTTACCGTTACACTGATTCTACTCCTGCGCCACCACACGACCACCATCATCACCACCATTGCCACCGTATCACAATGAAACAAAATTGTCTCCTCAGCATGAGCTTGCCGGATTCTGACCTGGTGGCTATTGCGGACTTGATTTGATATAGCGCCGGGGATTCAGCTGGTCTCCCTGACTCGACTTTTATGGTCACTCAAGTATTTTTCATTCAAGTATTTATATAGCGACGCTTCAAGGAAACTACTCTGGTCTCCATGACTCGACTTTTATGGTCACTCAAGTGCTCCCGAATTGTGTGGCGTTGAGATATGTCGAAAATTTGCATCATAGGCCTATTACACTCGCCCTCGTATGTCAAGGCAAAGAAAACCGAAGTCGCTGACACTTCGTACTCATTGCTTCCTCTCAGGGCAAGCCTAAGTTACTGCTTTTCTGCTTCTTCTTCTTCAGTATAGCTTCTATTGCAATGTCATAAACTCGGAATTAGTTGGCTGTGATTTGTAAAAAGAAGGATTCCAAGTAATTGGAACATTTGTGCCATAGGAAGTTGAAAGCGCCAGAGACTAGAATAGATTCTGGCGCACCTGAACACCTGAAAAATTCTCTAATCAAGAAATTAGCTTTTTAATTACCTTGGTCATCCCTAATGGACGCGCAAAGACGCTGACCTCAACTTGAGAGGCGGTCAGTTCGTGACAAGGCGTCTGGGGTTGTTGCAGCCTAAGGGAAGAAAGGAAAGCTGAAAGGATGCAAGTGGAAGTATAGCTGCAGGGAGAGAAGGGTGGAGGGAGGCAGGATGAAAAGGATGTAAGGAGGCGGTGGAGAGATGTGTCTCGAATCTGATGTAGATAGGAAGACAAACCAAGATACACCCACTAATCCACCGATCCACAGAGACAGAGACAGAGACGGACACAGTGGGGATTCGAAAGATTAAAGAAGAAAACGTATACAGTGGCAGTTTGTAAAATACTACGATAAGCACGTAAGCAAACACGCAACACCCACACATATACATATATAAATATATATGTATATATCTATGTATATAATTATATATATATATATATAGACATATGTGAAAGTATGTGTGAGTGTGGGTGCGCGTGTGCGCGGGCGTGTGTGTGTAAGAGGGAGACAGTCAGACAGAAGCAGAGACAGAGACATAGAAGATAATGAGAACCAAAAAGAGGCTTGTGAAAGCTGAAAGACAAGAGAGATAAAGATATAGATAAAGAGCTAGCAAGAAAGTAATAAGAAGAGCGAGAGAGAGAGAGACAGACAGACAGAGACAGAGACAGAGAGAGATAGAGAGACAGACAGACAGAAACCGAGAGAGACAGACAGAGCGAGAGAGAGAAAGAGAAAGACAGAGAGAGGGAGAGAGACAGAGTCCCTCTCTGTCTCTGAGAGAAAGACAGACAGACAGAGACATTATAGACAGAGACAGAGAGACAGAGACAGAGATCAACAGAGAAAGACAAAGACACCAATCAGAAGAAAGATCGACCTAAGGCAACAGCAGACGAGAGATAACTCACCAGTCCCTGAATCCTTAGCAACAGCAGCTGTATCTCGACGGTGACAGTGACGTTGCTATGGACACCTCGAGCATCAGTGTCGTAGTGCTGCAGAAGAAACTGGAGCAGTCGCTGTTCCGTTGCTCCAGCCTCCGGATTCAGCTTCTCCATCGACGACGTCCGACCGCCGAAGCTGTTCTGACCACCTGTCGAGAGACAACACCAGACAACGATTCAAATGTACGCTCTGGCGACCACCCACATCGGGACCACACACTAGGTGGCCACCCGCCCACATATTTGACGGTCACCCACATCGGGACCACACGGGAGATGGCCACCAACCCAGATATTTAATGGCCAACGACATGTACGTCGGGACCACACACATTTTGGCCACCCACATATTGATGGCCACCCACATCTGGAACACACGCATGGCCCCACATCAGAACCACAGACGAAGTGGCCACCAAGCCGGCCCACATATCTGATGGTCAAACCACATTAGGACCACGCAATTAATTGCTATCCATCCACATAATTATTTGAGCCCAGCCTACATTTGTTAGTCCTCCACTTCGAGATCAAATAAAAATTATCTGGTGACCACTTACCGCTCCATTTACAGCAACACAACGATAACAGCAGATAACAGCAGTCAAATCGACAAAAAAGTAAACTAAGAATAGTAACAAAAGTAAAATAGCAAAGATAACATAAGTAAAATAACAAAGATAACAGCAGAAAAATAGCAATGAACACAACAGTAAAAGCATTGATGAACTTCCGAATCATTATCATCATTATACCGCGCTGTGATTCGTTGACTGGAAAGGGGTTTATCACAAGGATGATATGACTTTTTGTCACTAATATTTTAGTAATTGTACTCAACGTTTCATTTAATTTACATCTTTAATTGCTAATTATTACTTCGTTGTATTATAATAATTGTTTTATGCTGTGTGTTCCATTGTGCGTTTGCAATTGGAGTAAAAAGAATATACTTGCTTACTTACTTAAATAGCAGCGATAACAACAGCGACAACAAACATAACAACAGCAATGACAACGATAACAGCAGAATAACGATCTAACAACAGGAATTCTGTAATAAATAGTAGTAGCAGTAGTATCAGCAGCAGCAATAGCAGGAAAAACTACAGTAGCAGCAACAATAGTGTTCTTACAGCAGCATCAATAGCAAGGACATAGGCAACCGCTATTGCACTATCCATAGGACAGCAGTTACTGTAGTAGTTTCAGTTTAACGACACTGTATGATAACAGAGATCATTAGCGTCGCCCTCCTCTTTCATCCACGCTTGGGTCTGGCACTGCCATGGCACTAAGGCACGTACGTGCATTGTCGGAGTTTATCCTGATGATTCGGAACTTCATCAATTATATAGAGCCAGTGTAAACTAATGGGCCGTGACGAGTGATGGATCACTTCTGTTACTGTAGGACCTCTTCCTGGATCGTCTGTTCTTCTCAACGTCACGAACGTCTACTCCGACGTCGTCGCCTTTTTAACGGCGCCATATAAAGTGTCCTATTTGTCGAGCCATTCAAGACTACATTAGCAGGATTGGAGACTGAGTGGTCGGAAGATCAGGTGCAGGCGATCGGGGTTTTGTTTCTGAAATTTCTTAAAACGTTTCTTCAACAAATGATGTCTGGTTTGAGGAGATACTGAGAGATCCTTCCGTGTCCAGAGGACCACGCTTCTGAGTAGTTTCTGCAGAGGGGTCTCATTATTAGTGTGTACCTTTACTTTTCTAAACTGATGTTTCCAGAATGTGTTACATCTGCCATACGTCTTCCGGATTGTATATTACTCTTGTTTGCTCTTGGCTTGTTACGGTACTTACCCAGGTATTCTGCCTCTGAATTTTGCCAATTTGACTACCATTTTCACTTCTATTGATGTTTTATGAATTATGATAACGGCTCTATAGAAGCTATGAAGTCATGTCATCATCATAATTATATTCGTTTATTGAGACTAATCCTGTCGTCAAAACGCAACAGTTAACATGTTATATCAGGAGATGGCAGGTCTAGTCTAGTAAGCATTCTTAAACAGCATTCGTGATATGAAACTCTTATTGTTCTTAGTAGTAAGTTAAAATGGATGAGGCCTAGAGCGCAAATTATATGTACAGATATGCAAACAAACAATTGCCATCTACTTTCAATAATTACTTCACATCGATACCTGAAATCAATCCTAAAGCAAACGCTCCTCGAATAACTATACGCCTATTTATTCCTGTACTAATACCCGCAAGTTCTCGATCAAATGTGCTGGACGTAATACCTGGAACAGAATCCCTGTTGAAATACGATGTTCAGCTAATATTTGTCTCTTTAGACTAAGATTGCGCGACTACTTGATAGCACAGTCATTTGATTGATTTGTGTGCACTGATTAATTAGTTAACTAGCTAACTAAATATTGAACCCAGGTGTAATTACACCAGACCAGCCGCTGCATATCACTCAAAGAAAGGGTGACCCTGTTAAGCGAGACCATGGTCCTTTTAGGGTTTTCTTTCCCTGTTCTTC
This sequence comes from Aporrectodea caliginosa, assembly GCA_020284085.1. Taxonomy (NCBI): domain Eukaryota; kingdom Metazoa; phylum Annelida; class Clitellata; order Crassiclitellata; family Lumbricidae; genus Aporrectodea; species Aporrectodea caliginosa. The sequence goes on along the minus strand of JACEVL010000136.1, from coordinate 1,912,045 downwards.
TCTGACATCTTTTATTCCTCTACTTATTGATTATAATAATATTTTCGTTTATTGAAACAATCCGGTTGACAACCGCAACCGGTTACAGTGTACAGTTATGCAATTGAAACAGTTCACAAGAACACAAATGACAGAAGACATAAATCTTAACTACTAACAGAACTAACAGCCTGCAATGTATTTCAGTTTGTTTCTTTGATGGGGTCAATTAAATTTAGGGTTGTGGTTATTAGCGTAGAATAAAGGAGAAGATCATTTGTGTTCATCGACATTTAAAAGTATCTTAACGACCTCGTGTTAACCGAATACCAATGAAAACGTCGGATCTTAGAGCAATTCCTTGATTGATTGTGATGATTAAAATAGGCCTGACAGAGTATTTAGTTAATTAGTACAAAACATCGCGGATACATAAAACAGTGGCAACGCGCTGAGATGCAATGCACTACAATGCAATGCACATACACGTATATAGCACAATGCAATCTGACTAGCACAGTGTAAATATGCAATGCAATACAATACAACATGTACCTGTGTACGTTTTTCTGTATGAATGTATGTATGTATGTATGAATGTAGGTATGAATGTACAGTGTGTGTATGAATGTATGTATGTATGTATGTATGTATGTATGCATGCACGTATGTAGGAAGGAAAGTATGTATGTATGTATGTATACATACATACTATGTATGTATGTATGTATGTATGTATGTATGTATGCATGCATGCATGTATGTATGTATGTATGTATGTATCTATGTATATATGTATGTACGTATGCATGTACATATGTAGGTATATATGTATGTATGTATGCTTTAAGTACCTGGGATTTTATAGAGTGCGAGAACATTTGAAGAACCTCTTAAAAGAGCTGTAAGCATGGCTGTCTATGAGATTTAACATGTGCAGGTGCGTCTTAACAAAAGACGAGAATGTTAGATGGGCCGAATTAACGGGATTAGCGAGACTGTTCGCCGGAAGATTGTCCCAAAGGGAGGGAACTATGAAGGACTGTGTGAGGTGTTCTTGTGCTGGTGTATGGAAGCGAGGAACCTATAGATCTCCAAGGGCAGCAGAGCGAAGCAATTTACTACCCGTTGCGTAACAACCGGCACAAACAACTCTTGTATTCCTTATCTGTGACTGCTTCCATTCTGGGAATTTGCTTCCTCCTAATTTTAGGAATTGTCAATTTGTCATCCTCATTATCTGGAATTGTCATCCTCATCCTCAGGAATTGTCATTCTCATTCTCAGGATTTGTCATCCTTATTCTCCGGAATTGTTATCCTCATTCTCAGGAATTGTATCCTCATTCTCAGGATTTGTATCCTCATTCTCAGGATTTGTCATCCTTATCCTTAGGAATTGTGATCCTTATACATTGGAATTGTCATCTTCATTCTCAGGAATTGTCATCCTTATTCTCAGGAATTGTCATCTTTATTCTCACGATTTGTCATCCTCATCCACAGGAATTGTCATCCTCAGGAATTGCCATTCTTATCCTCAGGAATTGTCATCCTCAAAATTCCATGTCCTCATCTTTCTCTCGCTCTCCTCTTTTAAAATATATTAGATGATCATCATAAGAGCAGTTCCATCGATGACACGAGCCTCTGACGCTGGCGCTACACAAATGATTCTTTGTTACAATAAAAATGTTTTATTGAAAGAGTGGGTGAAGCGGTTACTACCAAATGAAGCAATACGAATGTTGACGACATCAGGGACAATCGCCTTTGTAAGGCACATCATCTGGAACCAAATATTGTATTATTTCTTGTCTTATTGTCTTATCTTTAATTGTATTGTTTCGTGTCTAATTGTATAGCTTTGTATTGTATTGTTTCTGGTCTTATTGTCTAGTCTTAAATCGTATTGTTTTAGTGTCTCATTGTCAATGTATGTATTGCATTGTTTCGTGTCTTATTGTCTTATTTTGTGTTGTATTGTTTTGTGTCTTATTGTCTAGTTTCGCATTGTATTGTTTCTTGTCTCATTGTCTGATTTTGTATTGTATTGTATTGTTTTGTGTCTTAATGTCTGGTCTTGTATTGTATGGTTTCGTGTCTTATTGTCTAGTTTTGTGTTGTATTGTATTATATTTTATTGTTTCGCGCTATCTTGAAGTACGGCTACTTACTTGGTGTGTACAACTGGCATGACGAGAGATGTAGAATCGTTGCGAAGGCAAGCAGATGATAACTGATCGTCATCCAGATCTCAGTGGCTCCACCTGTCCACCGCCGAACACACGACAACATTTCGTCCGACTGAAAAACAAAAATAAGCTTGTTCATTAATCGCCTGCAAAATTGAGAATTATGGTCCTTTCTGTGTGGGTCATTCGTTTCTCGATTACCTGTTTATGGAATGGACTTCCTCCACCGGTTCGCTCTGCCATCCTTTCTGGTAGTCTCTCCTCATCTTTTTCGAAACTAAAATCCTGCCTTTTTCCTCGGGTTGCTCGCACTGGGAGCGCTTCTGAAAGGCTTTCGCTGTGAGAAGCGCTTTATAAATAGCCAAATACAATACAATACAATACAATACAATACAATACAATATGCTGTATTTTCGGTTACTGTTTTGAATTCAACGACTGACGAAGAATAGCATATTTTTCTGAAGACGGAAGTCCATTTGTCATCGAGACATAATGCGACATCTAACGACATTAACCTTCGCAGGACCAAGCGGGGTAAATAATTACCCCAGGGGTATTTGGATGTTGATTGCGGAGCAACTGTGGGGAGTTATAATTTGACGTTTCATGTGTTTACAAGTTGATACACCAGACATATTCTGACACCATAACCACCTTGATGTCATGTTGTGGGGAAAAGATATTTGAGTCCAAAGTGTCATGGGGTAAATATTTACCCCGCTTGGTCCTCGACGTCGTTATTTATTCGAACATAGGAAAAAATATTTTTTAAATATCTGAGCTCAGAAGTAACTTAAAATCATAAATAAAGTGTTGAATCTACCAAAGAATTAAGTTTTGATAGTAGCATAATTGTGGAGAGTCTACTTTCCAAGATGGCGGCCAATATGGTCGCCAAAACACAAAAATATGCATATCCCAGCTCATAGACAAGCTATAATAACAAGCGAAGTGTCGAATTTAGTATTTTCAAGGTCAGGGATTCGATCTGTCGTAACGGAAATAGTATGAGAGTGTTAATTTCCAAGATGGCGGCCAATATGGCCGCTAAAACACAAAACTATGTGTATCTCAGCTCACAGGTAAGATACATTAACAAATGAAGTGTCAAATTTAGTATATTCAAGGTCAAGGAATTGACTTATCGTAGTGGCAATAGTGTGTGAGTGTTACTTTTAAAGATGGCGGTCAATATGGCGCCAAAACACAGAAATTTGTAGATCTCAGCTCATATTTTGCTTTTGGCGGCCATAATGGACGCCATCTTGGATAGTAACGCTCCCATACTATTGCCACTACGAGAAATCGATACGTTGATTTTGAATGTATTAAATTTGACACTTCTTTTGTTATTTTAGCTAAACTTAAAGCTGAAATATGCATGTTTTGCTTCTGATACCATCTTGGATAGTATCATCCCTACACTTTTGCTACTGCGAAAAAACGACTGTTTGACCTTGAAATTATAAAATCTGACACTTCATTTGCTATCGTAGCTTACCTATCAGCTAAGATATTTATATCTGTGTTTTGGCGGCCATATTGGCCGCCATCTTGGAAATAAACACTCGCACACTATTGGCACTACGAGAAATAAATTCCTTGATCTTGAAACTATTAAATTCGACACTTTATTTCTTACGGTAGCTTACCTATGAGGTGAGACATAAATATTTTGTTTTGGCGGCCATATTGGCCGCCATTTTGGATAGTATCAATCTAACACTATTGCAACTACGAGAAATCGATTTCTTGATCTTGAAACTATTAAATTTGATCCTTCATTTGTTATTGTAGCTTATTTTGATCTAAGATATACAATTTTTTGTGTTTTGGCGGCCATCTTGTCCGCCATCTTGGATAGTAGCATTCCTACACTATTGCTACTATGAAAATTCGATTGACTGACCTTAAAATTATTAAACTCGACGCTTCATTTGTTACTGTAGCTTGCCTATGAGCTGAGATATGCATTTTGTGTGTTATGGCGGCCATATTGGCCGCCATCTTGGAAAGTAACACTCGCACACTATTGGCACTGCAATAAATCGATTCGGTGACCTTCGGTGACCTATGAGCTAAGATATGCATTTTGTGTTTTATGGCGGCCATATTGGCTGCCATCTTGGAATGTAACACTCGCACATTTAATTAGACACTCTATTTGTTATGGTAGCCTACCTATGAGCTGAGATAGACATTCATTTGTTTAAGCGGCCATATTGGCCGCCATCTTGGAAAATAACACTCCCACACTATTGGCACTACGAAAAATGGTATCCTTGGTCTTGAAACTATTAAATTTGACACTTCATTTGTTGCTGTAGCTTGCCTATGAGCTAAGATATGCATTTTGTGTTTTATGGCGGCCATATTGGCTGCCATCTTGGAATGTAACACTCGCACACTATTGGCACTGCAATAAATCGATTCGGTGACCTTGAATCTATTTAATTAGACACTCTATTTGTTATGGTAACTTAACTATGAGCTGAGATATACATTTTTGTGTGTTTTGGCGGCCATATTGGCCGCCATCTTGGAAAAATAACACTTGCACCCTATTGGCACTACAAGAAATAGATTCCTTGACATTGACACTATTAAATTCGATACTTCATTTGTTATTATAGCTTACCTGTGAGCTGAGATATTACAAATTTTGGTGGGGTAAAAATAACCCCGCTTGGACCTCGACGTATCGTAAAATGTTTTGGTCCTGCGAAGGTTAAATGGTCTCAGAAATAGAACAAGGTTAGTGTGGCTTAGGTGTAAAGAGACTTCTGTTCGACCAGCCAGAAAAACGGCATGCCATTTATTTTTGTTTTTCACTGCTTTCAAATTGCGTGAATGCAAATTTCAGTTTCTTTATGAGACATTTTATAATATTTGCACTATAGATATTAGAAAATTGAAATAAAGTAATAAAGTACAAACTTAAAACTGCTCTTTCAATATCAGAAACACCGCTTTTCTAAACTTCCAGTTTGTTTAGCACTTCCGATTAACTAGTTACCCGTTCGGAATAGGACAATTTTATAGCATGATACTGTCAGAAGTTCAGAACTAAAGACAGTTTGCGCGAGAACAATGGAGAACGCTTCTACAAGAGAACAAGCCTTTCGCTTCGAGACAGTTTCCAAAAAGTCAAGAAATAACCTTGAGACCAAGACCGAGACAGTTTGGGCCGAGACCGAAACATGAAAAAGCCTATCTCGAGACGTCTCGAGACAATACAAGTCTGGTAGTAAGCATATCGAATTTATCGATGCCTGAATTCACTAATCTGTAGTTGTTTGATTTGTGCGACTTTTAGAATCCCGAGCTGTGTAAATAACTGCTCTGCGTGAGATTTATATGGGGAGCCGGTTATTACTCTAACGACTCTTTATTGCAAAACATTTATTCTATGGAGCCGAGAAATTATTATAGTTTGCAAATGCCCAGATCATGTACGGACAAATCATTGCGTAGTACAAAGTGAGCGGAATGTTTGTAATACCTACAGGTTAGACATTCATGTTAGCGTTCCTATATTTTTGGCTATTTTAGTGATATTTGTGCTATGAGTTCGTTCCAGGTAATATGTTGGTCTAATAGAATCCAATCGCTCGAGCAGTAGGCTATCCGAAGTCGTAGATCGGCTTGGGAGGGTGATACAAAGCTCCTACAAACATTGTTCTGTTGGTCAGCCCTATTCTAACCCACAATAGCTCTAATGTTCTGGTGTCGCCTGGGATCTCCACTTCCGATGATTGTAGGTCGTTGCTGACGATGACAGCAGCACTACCCGCCCGTCGCTCTTCTCGATCACGTCGAAACTGCCGATATCCATTGATCAGGGATGTGGTTCCCTGGTTAGTCTTGTTGTTTTGTGGTTTCGAAAATGATAGCCACTTGGGTTCCATAGCTAACTAGCTCCGCCTGAAGTTGTTATAGCGCATAGGGTATGGCGAGAGATCGAGCATTTACGACATCGATTCTTGTTGATCCGACGGTTCGAGTTGCTGTTCAGCCTCGACCGGGACCAGGTATCTTGGGCGCCCTTCCCTGGGCCCATGACGTCCTGTGGCTTTCCGACTAATTGGCTGAACGATCGTAATAGGGCGAGTTTTTCTGCATTCACCTCTGCAGCCTCTGTATCTGAGGAGATGTATTTCACTCAGCCTAGCGTAAACTGACGCAGCGCAGCGTGTACCGTCAGGGCCATTCGTTACAAGCCGCAGAGCGTACATAGATGCGGCGCTGTATCTTCGGCCATGAGAATAGGTATTGTATTGTATTGTATTTATAAATTTATAAAGCGACTCTCACAGTGAACACCAATCAGAGGCGCTCCCAGTGCGAGAGACCCCGAGTGAAAAGAGTGGGCTTAAGACAGCGAAAAGAAGCACCAGGCCCACCAGATATTATCAAAGAACGAGTTGATGAAGGGAGTTGGTTCCATAATGAAGGGCCAATGAAGGCAAAAGCTCGAGATTTAGCCATAGTAGTCCTCGCTCGTGGGACAAGAAGGTCAAGGCGCTCAAGTGAGGGAAGCGGACGGTGAGAGGTGGCGAAGATAGGCCGGCGAACGAGGCAACAGAGGTATTTGGGAGTTAGGCCAGAATAAGACCGGCAGACAAGAACAAGGACCTTAAGCTGGATACGAGCAGTGAGAGGGAGCCATTGAAGTTTTTCCAACATATAGGAGGAGATGTGCGAGAAGCGAGGCAGTCGAGCTAGAAGCCAGTCGAGGTATTAGTCGTACAACGTCGGTAACCATCAGACCGTGACGAGTACACCATGATTGTAGAACGCCTTCGCCATTACAGATCCATTTCATTGGAAAATACTCCATGTCACTGTTCAAAAGATGGATGGCAAAACGTACGTCTTATTGTCCGCAGGTGTAGCCTATTTCTTCCAAGTTTATGAAGTCTTTTGCCGGACAAAATCACCGTTACTAACAAAAACATGCTATGCTTGTAGTCTCGTTCTTTTAAATGAATAAATCTTGTTGAGTTAATTTTATTTTTTGTCGTTGGCGTTTACGACGGGGCTGTTTTAACGGGGCTGTTTTAACGGGCCGATTTTGACGGGGCTATTTTGGTCATTGGCGATTTTGACGGGGCTGTTTTGACGGGGCTATTTTGAATGGGCTATTTTGACGGGGTGCCATCGAAAACATTACTATAGTGCCTATGTTATTAAAGGCACTGTGACCAACGGTCAGACAAAAGAATCCAGTATTTTAGTTCTAGCAGCAGTCTCGAAGACAGTGCCTTGATCTGAAGCGCAGAAACATCAACAACAATAACAGCAAAAGCAACGATGTCACTACTCTCTTCTCCTTTCGATAACTCTGATATTTTGATATCCGGTAAAATTATTGTTGATGACGATGTCATAGAATGACCATCTTTCAATTCTGTTTACAGCTGACTCCGCACGACATCGGAGGATGCCAGTTGCTGAGACTGGTAATTGATGACCACGTCGCTTGACTTACTCCATCACCTATGACCCATCTTTACGTAGAGCCGTTGCCTAGAAAAAAGGGGCGTGTTTGCAGCTGGTCGGGTTTTGCTCGGAGTTCATATTATATTCGTTTTATTGAGAATTGTTTTTTAAAAACGAAGAAATGATAACATGAGTGATAATGGATATTGAAAGTTAATTTGAAAATTGTAAAATAAACTAGTAAATATAAGGATCGGAGAATAAATTGAGAGTTGTCTTTGGGTGGAAGAGTATGGTTGTAGGCCTATGCTAGGTCTTAATTGGTGATAGGAGTAGTTGCAATGCTGTTGTAAGTGCAGCTGTTGCTATTGACCATAAAGTCCTTGTTGCTGTTGTTGTTCAACTTGTGGCTGTTTTGTTGTTCATGCAGGCAACAGATGTTATTGTATTGTCATCGTGTTTCGTTAACGTCGTCATTGTTGTCGTCATTCTATTCTCATTTCGATGCCATTGTATCATCATTGTTTTCGTTGCGGCATTGTCATTTCTTGTCAATCTGATCTAATCTAATCTACAGTGATCTAGTAATTTCCAGCTGCGCAACAGTAATTTCCTGTCGTCGATCTACTCTATCGATGCAACTTGGTCCAGATATTCTGAACATCCATGCTATCTTCCGCTGTCGACGGGAATCCGTTGGTTGGTTCCTCTTGTGTACTTGGACCCGGCACTGGTGACTCTTTCAGCTTACTTTGCGTTGTTTTGCTAACTGATGTAGCCTAATAGCCTACATTCGTTCGTAATGACATTTAACATCACATAGTCATGATAGGCTAGGACAGAGAACGCCTCTGAGCAGCTATCGTGAAGGGCGCTATGTAAATGTTCAATTACACTACGTTATCATATGGGGCAATAGAACTCGCAAGAGACCGACCGAAATGGAGAAGTTTTGTTAGAGCCTCATCGTCAGCGAATACTTGACGGAGGAGAAAGAAAGAAAGAAAGAATCATAGGCCTACAAATTACAAGCCATCAATTGGTGGTTGTCTTGACTGAAACCGTAGTCATTGAAGTTTGTATTCCCTTAAATCCATCATACGAACTCAGCAAAATACCGCACCTCTTGCTATCTCTCCACAGGTCTTTCACTCAAAACGGAAAACTGCTTTTTCACAAAACCTGTCCCGAATCCTCCTCTTCCCATCATCTCCCTCGCTGTTTCAACTCTAAATACCATCCACCTTAGCCAACTGACTTTCTGCCTGCCTGTCTCCTTTGGATCTTAACCTCATTTCACCTCTCGTCTATCGATTATGTTTTGATTAAGCCAGAGACCTTTTTGAAGTCGTCGTAGGCACCTTGCATTAGCAGACTCCAACTGCCAACTCTGCGTTGAAGCTAAACGCATAATAATTATTAAGCTTATGCATTCATATTATTTATTCACGTCATGTTTAATCATGATTCACGAACACACCCAGTTTACCCGTTAGTTAAACTGTTTAAGAACAGTTAAAAAAATTATTAAATTAGAATTTGAAATTTCCTTTTTTCCTTTTCACATCAAATTCAATAATCAAACTTATTTTTTCAATATCTCATTTTCAGACTTGCGTAGGCCCCTGAAAGGTTCGTAGTGGATAACACGGCCCTGAACTAAACGCCTGTGAATAAGCTGGTTCCCGTGACTTCGCTTTTTTGACGCTGCAGAAATTTCGTGGTTGCGCCGTTACGATTACGAATACGATTAGTGAAGCGAGATCGAGAATCGGTAAGTAAGAA